>JAUMIR010000009.1:36580000-36995000 GCA_030847615.1 Gambelia wislizenii
TTCTACTTGGGGACTAATAGTTGGATTTAGATGTTGGACTACAAGTCTCAGAATCCCCAACATGAAGGGCTCTGCGATTTGTAATAGAAAAAGTCACTTTCCCGAGCTGTGCATGTGTGTGTGTGTTTTAAAATGCTGTTCATGGCATTCATAATACCATGATTGGCACGTCATCATGTCTGTTCCTCCAAAGATTTTGGATTGGAAATCACAGTAAGTAATGGAATACTTCTCAAGATACCATTCATTAAGCGCAAGGAGAAGCTTAACTTCTGTTCTGCTGAAAGTGTGGAACTGAAGGGTATCCAGGTTGGCTTGATGGCTTTGCTGCTCACATTGTTTCTCCTGGAAAAGCAAAAAGAGAGAGAGAAAGTGGAAGATCCTACAGTGAAGTCAAACAACTGCTGGACATGCTACCCTTAGCCTCATCTTCTCAACTCACCTTGGATAGTGACACTCAATAGGGACTTCAGCTGGACTGGTTCTTATGATGATGGCATTAGCAGCAGGAGTTGGATTATAGTAAAGGCTTATGCTGTAGACCAAGGAATCTGGAGTCATCTAGAGGACATCAGGCAAGATTGAGGTATAAGAGTTGCCTATAATCTACTGATTCATGCTGTTGTTGTCATCGTGTGCCTTCAAGTCATTTCTGACTTATGGTAACCCTAAAGGTTCTTCTTGGCAAGATTTACTTGGGGGTGGGTTGCCCTTGCCTTCCTCTGAGAATGAGAAAAGGAGACTTGGCCAAGGTCACCTAGTAGGTTTCCATGGCTGAGCTGGGATTTGAATTCTAGTCTCCAGAGTCATGGTCCAACACTCCAGTCACTACATCACAGTGGGTGTTGCTAATCCATATACTGCTTTCAAAAACAAGACATGGATGAAAGTGATGGTTCTTAATCTTTGGTCCTCCAGATGTTTTGGACTTCAACTTTTAGAACCAACCCCCCCCCCCCGCACACTAGCATGGGCCAATTTCAGGTATTTGTGGAGTTCAAATCCAAAAATTCACCCCATTTTTCTTTTTGTTTTTAAAAAAGACAATCTGGGGGAAGAGTGCCACAAACACAGGCCTGAGGGTCATACTTTGCCCATCTTGATCTATCCATTTGAATAGAGGTGACCCCCCCACAAAAATCCCCCCCAAAATAACAAAACAGTACAGAAACATGGATGAAGACATAAGGAATGCCCTCCCATGGGAGGTCCAATTGGCACCAACAGTCGTCTCATTTAGGCATCAAGTGAAAACCTTGACTCTTTATCAAGACCTTGGGGGCCTCATTAATTCGTCCCAAATACTGTTCTACATAGGGTTTTTTAAAAAATAAATCTTTAAATCTGCTTTTAACTCATGTCTAATATGTTTTTAGCTTACTGAAATTAATTTTATTGCTTTACTCCATTTAATATGTTTTAATGATATTTGTAAGCCACTCTGAGATCTTTTGATACAGGGTAGAGTATTGAAACAAACAAACAAGAAGCGATACCTGCAAGGTGCTGCCACATTCATGGAGCCCAACATCAAAGATCACCGTGTCCTCTGAGGCATCAAAGGAGGTGGGCTGGCAACCAGGTGAGCCCAACGTCAAGTCAGTCGCTTGAATGAGCCTCCCAGTCCCAAAGAGGTCTCTTTTGACCGTCACCACTACTTGAGCCTCTCCACACTGTGCAGTGACCGGGGTCAAGGGGGATAAGACCCTTGGCTGGGAAGCATCCACCCAACTCCATGGATAATTCTGAACCCAGGAAGGAGCATAGGGCTGCCCCACAGGGGGGACTGATCTGTCAGAAGACCTCCAAACCACTGGGTTGCTTTGAGCAAAATCCCAAGGGTCATAGGAAGCCACCTCACTAACCACCCAACAAAGCAAAATGACCAGCAAGTTCTCTGAGAGCCTCATGGTGGCTGGTAAAGAAACCCAACATCAGTTAGATGCACTGCTCCCTGGAGACCTTTATAGGCAACACCTAAAGTCCATTCTCGCCTCACCTGGCTCAAGTAACCAGGCACCCAATTGTATTCCTTAGTCAAGAGCAAACTCTCTGCAATGAAGGAGAACAGAAAGAAACCTTGTCAATGTAGCACCAGGTGCAAACACTTGTTGGGGGCAGGCAGTTGCTGAGTGTGTGGAAATGGGCTGTTTCAGCCACAGTTTTGAAGCTACTTTTGAAACTGATGTAGTCTCTGAGATGTAACATGAAACAGGACTGGATGCTGTCTCTGCATTAGGGTGATCAGTTGCAAAAGAAGGCAGAACTCCTGTATCTTGAAGAAGGAAGGGGCAACTTGTCCCGCCATAGCGTTGCAGGGCTGAGAAATACAGCATCCTCTGAACTGTGTTTCTTTAATTATATGCTCGATTACATTTCTACCCTGCCTTTCCATTAATGGGCTGAAGTTAACATACATGGCTTTTCTCCCTGCCTGACTGAAATGTATCCTCACAACAACCCTGTGAAGTAGGTTTGATCCAAGGCCACCCAGTGAGTTTCATGGGTCAGAGGAGCATCTAGAACTTGGATCGCCCAAATTCCACTTGAGTTCTCCAATTTCCCAGACAGAGCAAGACAGGACATCAGAATAATAACTCATAATGCAACAGGCAAACTATTTGGGGGGCCTAATCCTGAAGGGGCAGGAGTGGAATTATTTCCTGCAGAGGGCAAACAAATATAAATCCTTGGAACACTTTGATACTTTAGTCTTTCAGGTGTGTAGATGTGAGAAAGGAGTACCATGGGACTTTAACCATACAGTTCATGCCCTTACTGAGGGCCTTGAACCTTGTTGAGATCTGGGAGCATAATTCTGCATTACACTTTGATGGTTTCCATGGAATTGGAGTGCTAAATCCACTCTGGGTTTTAGTCCAAACTTTAAATGAGTTATCTAAGGTGCTGAACCTGTTTGAAGGTTCAGTTGGTTGAATTTACAGTTTAGACCAAAACCCAGAATGGGCTTACCGCTCCACCAACATAGAAGCTACCAACTAGCACTGCCCTTAGCATACAGTAGTACTATATTCATGATCCAGGAGTGGGAAACTGTTAACCCTCTGAATGTTGGACTGCATTGCCCAGCCGCACCTAGCCAGCATAGCCAATGGTGAGGGATCATGAGGATTGCTGTCTTAAGAACAGATGGATGGCCGCACAAGTTCCCCACCACTGCCCTGTAACAACCCTGCAATGCCAATTTCTGCAGATAAGGTCCTTGGTATTACTTTTCAGAAGTAAGTGTTGCATGGGTCAATGGGATGTACTCCCTAGAACAGGGATATAAAACATGTGGACTGCCAGATGCCATTGCATTACAACTCCCATCAGCCGCAGCCAGCACAGTCAATGATGAGGGATGCTAGAAGTTGTAGTTCAGGCCTCCAACCAACAAACATCTGCCTGCTTGCTGTATTCTAAAAGGGCTTCTACTCCTGGCCCTTTAATTGGTTGCTTCCTGTTCACCTCTGCCTATGCCAGTATTACTGAACTGGCCTTTTAGTTATTCTTTGCAATTGAGGAATTGCTTATAATTTTTGATAATTCCAATGGCAATTTAGTAAACCCAACATTTTTATTTTAAAAACAGAAGAAGCAATTGCTCTTACTGAAAAAACAAAAAAAGAAGAAAAGTGTGGGGTGGGGAGGAAAAGAGGAAATGAATACGTAAAGGGCCAGCCAGAAGAGAACAGAAACTGCCTTGCAAAAGAGTTAGTTCAGAAATGCCATGGCCAGGGGCAAACAGAAAACAGACTAGCGTGGAGGCAGTCGCAGTTTCATAGAACATACTGCTGTTTCCACCATGGCTAGGGCTGATGGGACTTGCAGTCCAACAACATCTGCAGGACCTTCCACTTAAAAAAAAAAAACATTCATGGATTGGTTCTTTTCAGTACAGCTGGGAGTCCTGTTTAAATTTCAGTTTAATATTGGAACCCTTTGAGAAAGAGCCTCTATTGTTTAAAATCATTTCCAGGGTTCCTGTGTACAACTATGATGGTAGATTTTATATATATATATATATATATATATATATATATATATATACACACATACATATATATATGCGCGCGCACACACACACACGCACACACTGATTGATTTCAGCTTTTCTTTCTTGCTCAGGAAATTATCCCTGTTAGTTGTGAAGTCGAAGGCTTTCACGGCCGGCATCCATAGATTTTCCTTGGGTTTTTTCAGGACTTTGAGGCTGTTAGCTTTTGACATTTCTTGCCCCCATCTGTAGCTGTGGCAACTGCAAAAGCGGAACCTGTTAACCTGAAAGCACGCAGAAACTTCATTGTGAGCCAAAACAAAAAGTGGTTGCGGTTAACTCCATGCCTATTCTTAACTGAAACCAGCCCATCCGTGAAGCCACGTAAACACCTTACAGAAGCATGAAGCAGTAGGGGGATGTGTAGCCCTTTAGGAATTTTTGGACAGCAGCTCCCATCATTCATCACCTTTGGCTGCTCAAGCCAGGGCTGATGGAAGTCACAGTCCAAATAGTCAAAGCTAGACAGGTTTTTGCAAGGAGTTTTTTTATTATTACAAACCACAGGTGAAGTAGTTTTAAGAAATTCAACATCATCTAAGTTTCCAGTAGAATAGGGTAAGTGGTACTGTACTCATTTGTTCTTGCAACTCATTTCCAAAGAGCAAAACTCATTGGCTTCATCTTACAGTTGGGTTTTTTTTATTGCTTTTAGGTCATTGCTAAACTGTTTTGTACTCTTCCTTTTACACACTGATGTTTTATGGTTCATGTTTTCTTCTGGATACTGACTTCAAACCCACTTTTAGGTTTGTTTGTTTTTTAGGGATGTGTGTGTGTGTGTGTGTTTGTGTAACAGAGGTGGGATGAAAGCATTGTCCTCTAAATAAGAATTCTGTTTTTGCAATGAATTTTTTCTTCAGTCCCCAGATTTCTAGGATGGCAGAGTGAGATGCTGAAAAGTTCTTCCATACCTAGAACTTAACCTTTGCTGTGTTCGCATTCCTTTGGTAGCTCTGCCTGGAAATACAGTTTTGGATGCCTAAACTGTATTTCCATTTGCTCCCCTGAAGTTTTAATTCTTTAATTCAAGGCTAGAAATTCTTATCTGTGGGCAAGGCCCTCACGTTATTTCTGTTCCATAGCCACACCTCTGGTGTGTACATACATGACATTGTTTTGGTTACACGCGGATTAGCACTCCAAAACTTTGCTAATAAAGGAAATGAGTCCTCTGCCATCTGTCTCCTACAAAGAATTTGGTCAAGTTTTTCTTTTAAAAATCCCTATAGCCTGCCCCCCTCTGCTCCACATCTCCCAGCCAACATGTCAAGTAGCCATGCTGGCTGGTGGTTTCATGGTTATGGTTATAGCTATTTTTAATCTCCCAAACTCTTGATCCTACTTAAAGAAAGACTCCACTTGCAAAAATTTGCAGTAGCAGCCATGTCAGTGTGGTAGTAAAGCTGTTCTGGCTGTTCGTCTGAACTTTAAAGGAGTTATCTAAGCTATTGGATATTTGTGGGGCAGATTTCTTCATTATGCATGTTATTACTTTTCTTTATATGCCCCATTTCTCACCAAACCAGGATGCAAAGCAGCTTGAAAGTTCAGACTAAAACCCACAATATATTAATCACCCCATTGATGGTAATATGTACAATATGCAATTTTTACATTCGTCTAGTTTCTTATACTCCACTATATTTCCCCATGTCCAATCTCTTTCTGCTGTTAGAAAAAAACTCTTATGCAGATTTCTCAGGTCAACTCAGTTCTTTAAAATGTTTATTTCTCATAACATGGTCAAGGAACTGGAAGCATCAGGCCGTGGAGTGCCAGGTTTTTTGCAGACTATGATGAATCCTAGGACAACCCCAATAAGAGCAACCAGAGAAGATCCCACCGTCATCCACAGCATTATTTCCATTGCAGGCTGATCCAAGGCATCTAGAACACAGAAACCATCCACGTTCCATCAGTGATGGTGTATTATTATAGATCATTCAGCTGGCTTGCATGATGCATAGAATTGCAAAATATTCATCAACCTAATTTGAATCTAGGTCTTCCAGCACAATTCTATGGCAGTTTGCTAATATACGTGGCTTCATCTATCTGCAGTAAGTCCAGGAGCATACCCCCCTACATAAATGGTGGGGCGAGCTATACTGTAGAGAACCGGCAACTTTCAGTCATTGGGGGACCACATCTTCCCTTCCAGGACTTTCTAGGACTCTGGACAGTCCAATATTTTGACAAAAAGACCTCACAGACATAAAATGGGTTCAAGGTTAGCACAGTTAGGCAGAATGGGCCAACCATTTCTCTATAAGAACCAGAGATGATATTTTTGGACATCTCCCCCCTGTTTTTTGAGGGGTGGGGGCATGAGGACACTTGGAGGGCTGCAAAAACAAGTTTGGGGAGTTACATGCAGGCCAGGGGTTACAATTTGCCCCTCCCTACACTACACCTTGAAGTGAATCAAGCGCATGCCCTCCAAAATTTCACAGATGAAAACTAGGACATATGTGACGAAGCAACTTCAGAGTGTGGTCAAGTTGGCCAAAGTTCTTAATGAGGAAGAACACACAAGCTAGGAGAGGTTGCATCAGTTTGCTTTTGCCTAAGCCTACTGAGAAGGGCAAGATTCTGCCCTCTCCTCTCTTCCTTGCTGAGTGAATTGAGTGCACCCTAATTTTGCACTTTGAACTCAGTTTGCAGCAATGGAAGTAAGCTGGAGAAAAAAAGGGGAGGTGGGAGGGATAGGGAAAAACTGAGACATTTGAAAATCAGCTGGTAAAGTGGGACAACAGAGGATTAATTGGGACCCTCCTTGCCAAATCAGGACAGTTGGAAGGTATACAACCTTACAGAAAATATCATCACAAACCCTACAGACAGTTTTGTTGATGCCGTGAGGATAGTACCATAGATGGAAGTTTTCCGTCTTGTCTGACGTTCAAGAGCACTCTCAGAGGCCTTTGGAAGATCAGGGATGAAAACAGGTCCCCCCACCACGTCAGCCTCAGCTTCCATCTTTGAGGAGTCATCTGCATTAGGAGCAACAGTACAGTATAGGAGAGGATGAATTCTCAAGTCCTAGGGGTTGACTAGATGAGACAATATAGTATGATTGATGTGCATTATTGAAATTTGCAGCAGCTCTCATTTGTCTCTGTGGTTGTTTGGCAAAATCGCTGGTATGCAAAGCTATCAGGATTTGAAGTGCACACACAGCCATACAAACAGATCAAGGTGATGGCCAAGAGTGAATTAGTCGCATTATTATTCGTCATGAGCTGTCGCTGCTGAACAGTTTTTTTTAACTGTAAAGCAAAGGTGCACAAGTGCAATCTTTCACTTAAAAAAAGTTGTTTGGTCACCTCAGTGCAACAAAAAAAGTGCACAATCAATAAAGCGAAACTCCAAAATGGGGCTTCCGACTGCTTCATTGCTGGCAAACCCGCGCCTTGCGCACATCTGACCAACCAGCTGTCCACTTTCCACTCCCCCCTTGCCAAGAATGCACTGCGAGGCAAATTGGATGTTCAAATGAGCGGGGATGCACATTTCCTCACATTATTCCTGCATAGCAAATGGAGTTTTTGGCCTCCCTCCTTCTCAAAACTGCAAATCTCGGCCAAATCTTGTTGGGACAAAAGGTAATCTCTGCAAATTCTATTAGGATTATTTTCACCATCTAGACCACCTGCTAAGGTCTGTCCATTTTAAACACGGGCTGGTGAACAGGCAATTTGGACATTGCATAGAACCTACCGCGTAGACCAGACACATCTCTTTGGAAGAGCCTTCCCAGTGATCTCCATGAGAGTTGGTCTCTTGGGAGGTGACCCCCAATAGACCCACAGTCCTTAGTCTCACAACAGCTGCAGATTGAACTGGGGCCTTCAACCGGAGACCATCTGCAAAGACAAGGGAGATGTCAGCAAATCACTCCAGTATCAGGACCAATTTTTCCCAGCATTCTCCACCATGTGAGGAGGTATGAATTCTGGGCCAGGATCATTATACAGCATCACTGTGAAGTAAGGATGTAATTCTTTGCTAATGTTCTTCTTGAAGGAAGCAATGGGTAATTTTAGAAAACTTCTTCCTCTTACAAGGAAGTCTTTCAAAACTATACAGTTTCTTGAAACTTTCCAATTCAGGAGTATTTCTGTGTAAAATTTGCACAGGGCATTTTCATACAGGAAGCATCATTTTCTGTAAAGAAAACAGCATTTGAGGAATAGAAAATAATATTTGGGTGCAGAATTATTATCTGTGCAGAACTATCATCTTCTACACAGAAAATATTGATTTCTCTGCAATGCCACTCTGTGCAAATTTTGCACAGTGTAAGTCCCAAACTGCGAAGATTCTTGTCAGCCCAGAATTCTTCTTAATGTTTTTTTTAATACTTGAGAAACACATGTTTGGGATATTTTCAAATATTCTTTTTCATCCATACTGGGAAGTTGTCAGGGTATTTTCTATAAAATAGCGTGCCAGGTGGTGCCTGGTGCAGCTACCATGTTAATTT
The DNA here is from genome assembly GCA_030847615.1 of Gambelia wislizenii. Lineage (NCBI taxonomy): Eukaryota > Metazoa > Chordata > Lepidosauria > Squamata > Crotaphytidae > Gambelia > Gambelia wislizenii. The sequence goes on from JAUMIR010000009.1 coordinate 36,588,550, forward strand.
CCCTGTAATCCCATAACATAACTTTCTCCCAGGACAAAATGATAGGTGGACAGCCCCAGCCTCAAAGGGTTCCTTCCCATCACTGCTTCCCACTACAACCTGGAGGACACATTTTATAGGACCCTCTAGAACCCAGAGCCAGTCTTGCACGAGCTACTTACGTATTACTAGCTTTGTTGAAAGAACAAGCCTTGTTTGAAGGCTCGGGGGCTTGGTCAGCTGCTGTAACTTTCAGGTGGCAGGTGATATAGACCTGTAGAGCAACAGGAGTTAAAATCCTTCCTTGGATGAGGTGCTCTCATGCCATACGTGTAGGTCTAATGGTTTTAAAGTTATAGGAGGGTAGATTTCAATTGAACATTAGAAGGCACTTATTTGACAAATTTGGCAATTGAACCAATTGCCTAGAGAAGTGATGAGGTCTCCTGCTCTGGATGTCTTAAAAAAGAGGCTGGACAGCTACCTGCTGGGGATGCTTTAGGGAGCTCCTGCATCACACAGGAAGCATCTGTATTACATATCAGATCAATGACACAATGATGTGTCCACTCTTTCAAATGTTTTGGACTTCAACTCCCAGAAGTCTCAGCCAGTATGGCCAATGCTGAGGAATTCTGGGAGTTGAAGTCCAAAACACCTGGAAGACCAAAGGTTGAGAACCACTGGTTGCCAAAGGAACAAAAGAATCAGACTGGGTGTATCTGTTTACCTCACTTTCTTTTTTTCAAAAATAAATTAAATAAAAATAAATCCCCCAACAGTAGGCTAGCTCCTTCCCTTTTGTCTTTCTATCTTCAGACAAAACCCTTTATTTTTCAGACAGGGCTTTGGGAACAAACCTCACTTGCTACTGAAGGGACTTTTAACTGCCTGGGTGCTGCATTTTTTAAAAAACTGCTGTGTCTTTAAACCATGTCTTCTATGAATTAGAACTACCAGTACTTTTACTTTATGCCATGTGGAGCCCCATTCATGAGAGAAAGGGAAATAAAGAAATAAGTTCCAAATCTCTTATTCCAAATAAGTAATTCCAAATCTAGTATTCCAAAAGAAATAATTCCAAATCTAGTAGCTTCTCTCTCACCAAGTCCCGGGGATCCATTGCAAACCTGAAGACATCTAGTGTGAACTGGAGTGAGTGCTCCTGGGATCTCGGTGCCAAAAAGGCTGAACTGGAGTCGGGCAAACTCCCATCAATTAAACAACTGGATACAAAAGAGGTTGAGGTCAGTGCAATTCTGGTCAAAGCTGCAGGAAATTATCAAACTCCTAAGCCAGTGGGAGTCCAGAGGTCAACATTCTGTCCAGGAGCTCTCCAGAGCCACATAGGTTACAAAACATGCCTCTCTCACCCATCCCCACCCCAAACAATAGAGATAATCCAAGAGTTACTGCTGATTTTTGAAAAAATGGGTTTTTAAAAACTGGTCTATTAAATTAACAGAAATGGTTTGTTTAGACAATTTGACCCAAATAAAGAAAATCATGAAAATACACTTGAAAAAGATTGCTAAATATTAAAATCGCACCTCAGAGATACTTGGGGTAATTGGGCAAATTCGGGTTTTCTGGCATGACTACATTTATAAGATCAAGTTGTAACCCCTGCTTTATTTTTTACAATGATATTAGTTTGCTGTAGCAATCTAAATCTTAATCTGAGTAAGGAAAATTGGAGCAATTGTATTTATTTCTGTGAAGAATCTTAATAGTAAGTACTGAATGATGCAAGAATAGAAGATGAAAGAGAATGAATAGTAATATTAATATCGAGCGAAAGGAATGAGAGAAGACCGGGGTGTATGTCTAACATTCTAAGTATGGTAATTAAAGTTTATGTAACTTTCTTTTTTAATAAGTTCAATTAAAAAAATAAGCGAAGGGTGAGGAACCATGATCATTCTAATATTGGGCTGCAATTCCCGAGCCTTGGCTGTTTGGCTAAGGCTGATGGGAGTTGCAGTCTGACAACCTCTGCAGGGCCATAAATTTCTCCATCCTCATCCTAATTTCAGTCACCAATCCAGGTTAACACTGGTGCATAAATGCTTACCCGTTGTAATCAATGACTGCATATTGAGGACTAGAATCTTTGGCTGGACTTAAGGTGGCCACACAGCTGTCAATGAAAAGCCTCAAAGGGAAGTGATCCTCAGCATACACATCAGCCTGGACATGAATCACATCCCCAAGCTGGTACCTGTTGGAAGCTCTTTCCGCACTCCAGTCATCTGGTGGGGAAAAAGAGTAGTTTACAGTACTTCAGTCCTCAGCATTGGGCACATTCTAGACAACAGGTGGAAATTGTGTCACCCTCCAGAGGTTGTTGAAATGCAACATTCCCAACATTCTTCACCACTGACTGTGCCAGCTAGGGCTGCTGGGTGTTGCAGTCCAACATTTCTGGCTCTGCAATAGAGCGGGGGAAGCAGTAATCAAAGGGAGATTGTGAGCAGCATGGTGTAGTGGTTTGAGCATTGGACTATGACTCTGGAGACCAGGACTTGAATCCCCATTCAGCCATGAAAACCCATTGGGTGACTTTTGGGCAAGTCACACACTCAGCCTCAGGAAAACCCATGATAGGTTCACCATAAGTTGGACTTGAATGCACACGATAACAAATCCCATACACAGAACTGTACTTGGCCACTTACCATTCATGAGACGCAAGGAAAAGCTCAACTTTTGTTCCGCAGAAATGGTTGAATTGAAGGGAACCCAGGTTGGCTTGATGGCTTTGCTGCTCACATTGTCTTTCCTAAAAGAGAAATCTCAGCTGCCAAATAAAATTCCTAGCAGAGCTATTTCTAGATGGGTTGGGGGGTAACACGAAGACCTCTCACCTTGGGTAGTGACACTCTATAGGCACTTCAACTGGGCTGGTCCTGATGACCACAGGGTTGCCTCCAAGATTCGGGTGATAGTAGAGGCTTATGCTGTAGACCAGGGAATCTGGAGTCATCTGGAATAAATCAGGTACAAAACTGTCGGTGTTTCAAGATCCTCTTCTGTTCCACCACCATCACAGGTACATTCGGTGGAAGCACAGGAGAAGGCCTTCTCCATGACTGTTCTCAGGGTCTGTAAATCCCTTCCCAGAGAGGCTAGACTGGCACCCTCCTTACTATACTTCTGCAAGCAGATAAAGATTGGCAAGAATTGATTTTTCAGGGGAAAAGGGCCTTGTATAACATGCTGGACTTTTATTTGTTGTTGCAATTTGTTTTAATGGGCCCCAAATTTTATGATGGTTTAATTGCTTTTTAACTCCTGCATGCTGTTAATTTTTAACTACGTTTGTTTTAACTCTTGTAAGCTGCCTTGAGTCTCAAACTGGGGAAAAAGTGGAATAGAACAATCATCATACTATGATTTCTTAAGCAACAATTGACTCAAAACTGCTTGAGCCAGAAACTGCTTCCTCCATAGGGAGGCTATTCTGTCTAGCTCTCTGCTCAGTGTCCCTTCCAGCTATCGGGCTACCCTGTTACAGCACTATGGTTCCACTTTAACTGCCATGGCAACATCCAGTGGTTCTTAACCTGTGGTTCGGGGACTGCCAGGGGTCCGCAATGTCCTCACAGGGGGTCCGCAAAGGCTTGAAGGCTGCTCAGAACACCTCCTGCCTGCAGAGGAGTGGCCATGTGACAGGAGCCATGGCAAAGGCTGGCTTAGCCTGCGCATTGCCATTCAATCCACTCCAGCCACAAACTTGCAGGAAGAAGCAGAAGAAAAGTCTTCCTTTCCCCTTTAGTGCCTCTGAGGGAAGGTTTAATGAATGGTGTAGTTGCATTACTATTTATTGTTATCATCAGGTGTTATTGTTATTGTTAGGGTTTTAAATCTTGAGTTAAGTCTTGGTGGTCCATGGCAGCAAAAGATATTTTAGGGAGGAGTGTTAAGAATTCTCAACCAGAGTTCTTGAGACTCACTAAAGTACAAGCCCCAGAATTCCAGAGTATGTTATGGCAGTTAAAGTGGAATATAGCACTATAACAGTGTAGTATGATAAAGATCCATAACAGAGACCCACTTTTTGCATCTCTGTGCCAATACTGCTCAACCAAGATTTAGAGAAGCTGTTTTGGGGATGACAACAATCCCAAGCTGGTTGGAGGATTCTGCAAGTTCAAGAAAGTACTATTTCCATGTTTTGGGCTCCACACAGCTTGCACAGTTCTGGAAGTGGGACATCACTTACAATCCATTCACCTGACCCAAACTGTTTTAGAAACTAAGACAGTTGAATACAACTAATTACAAAAAAGGGAATCTTTCCTGCTCTGATTTCCCAAAGGATCCTGAGAAAACAGAGAGCAATTTGCTAAAGAAAGGACCAAGCAACAGTATCTGAGACACAAGGACAGTCAGACCCCACCTTTCTAAGGCTGCACCCCCTTTTCCCTTCCTATTCTCTTTGCAGTTCACCTTACCTGCAAAGTGCTGCCACATTCATGGAGCCCAACATCAAAGATCATGGTGTCTTCTGCTGCACCAAGGGAACTGGGTTGGCAACCCGCTGAGCCCAAGGTCAAGTCAGTCGCTTGGATGAGCCTCCCAGTCCCAAAAAGGTCCCTATTGACAGTCACCACTACCTGAGCCTCCCCGCACTGCACAGTCACGGGCTTCAGGGCAGACAAGGCCCTAGGCTGGGAGACATCCACCCGAGCCCATGGGGAGGACTGAGCCAAAGAAGGACCATAGGGTTGTCTCCTAGGGGCTGAGGTTCTGGCAGGAGGTCCCCAAACCACAGGGTGCCTTGGAGCAAAATCCCAGGGGGCATAGGGGACCACCACGTTGACTACACAGCACAGAAGAACACACCCCACACTTGCTGAAAAGCCCATTTCTTCAGGACTATGGAGTCCTACCATAAGCTGCCATTAGCCAGCTGGGAACCCTTTATGCTCTGAGCTGCAAGGCCATCCACACCTGCCTTGAGTAGCCATCAGTGTTTCCCTTGCATCTCAGCCTGGGCTCAGTTCAACATAGAAATCTGCTCAAGGTGTAGCCAAAAGAATCTGTTTCAGGTGAAGAAGGTGCTGCTTGCTTTTTAAACAACTTCTTTTTTCCATCATCATCATCTTCTTCTTCTTCTTCTCCTCCCCGTTCCCCCCTTTCTCCTCGAACCAAGACTCATGACAGCTTATAAATAAAGGCACGTACAGTCTTGATCAGAGCTTGGGGAACATGTGATGTTTGGGGCAGACATCACTCTGCATTAGAGGCAGAGTGCTGTGGACCCCCAAGACTTAACTCAGGATTTAAAAACAACAACGATAATACCTGATAATAATGATACAGTTACACCACCCATTAAACCTTCCCTCAACTTCTCCTCCTCTTCCTCTTTCCCTCCCCACTTTCTCCCCACAACAAGACTCACAGTGGCTTACAAATAAAGGCAGGTACAACCTAGTTCAGGGGTGGGGAATATGTGATGCTTTTGGCTGCAACCCCTTTCCCACTAGCATTCCTCACCATTGATTATATTTTTTTCTAAATAGACAGTTCTTGAAAGCCTGCCCTCATTATTAATTAATATTATTTGTATGCTATATTGAAGAATTCAACAAACACCAGGCACAAGAGTTTGCTTGAAACACATCTATGCAAAGTTTGCAAACATGTATACTCTGTGTAGGAGCTACCAGTGTGGTGTAGTGGTTAGAGGGCTGTACTAGAACTCTGGGAGACCAAGGTTCGAACCTCCATTCACCCAGGGAGACAACTGAGTGACCATGGGCAGCTCACAATCTCTAAGGCCCTTACTGCACTCCAAAGAAAAGTGGCAAAGTAGCAGGAATGTTCCGTCTTTCCTGCTACCTTACTGCATGGCGTCAGTGTTCTTCTGGAGTTCTTTTGTTCTGGTCCCGTGGAGGACCGAGATGAAGCCGCATCTTTTTGCAAACAGATTTTTCTGGTTAGCAAAAAGATGCGGTTTTACCTCGGTCTCCCACAGGACTGGAACGAAAGAATGCCAATGTCATGCGATAAGGCAGCAAGAAAGACGGAACGTTCCTGCTGCTTTGCCGCTTTTTTTCAGAGCGCGGTAAGGCTTTAAAACTCAGAGGAAGGCAATGTTTCAAACTGGATCATTTGTGTAGTGTGGATTGGGTCCGAGAGACGACTGTGAACATGCAGCGAGGCTTGTAAGTCCCTAATAAAAATGGCGTAGGGCCGCAGCAGAGGCAGTGGCAAGCTTCACCAGCCTTCACCACTTCTGCCTCACGAAGAAATCCTGCCACCTCAAAGGCATCCACAGTGGACTGAATCCACGGATCACACTTTGTGTGTTAAATATAGGGTTTGGGGGGTAGAGATATTTGTGTTTTTTCCCACTTTTGTGTAGGTCCTGAGCCCCTAACCCCAGTGAATGAGGAGGGCCAACTGTAATGCTATCTTTTAAGACAAAACTCTCAAAATGTTTCTGGCAAAATTAGCATTAAAAGCCACAATGGCGCGCCCAATAATACAGCCTGCAAAACAACATCAGTTGCAATATGATGGACCATCATAACATTTGTCATAAATGGGCCTCTTTTTTTCCTTCTTTCAGACTTCTCTAGTTTGTTGTTGTTGTTCTGCTATCAGAGTCCGGAAAAGTGACTTTTGGGACTGCAACTCTCATGGTCATGTTGTATGGGGGATTCTAGGAGCTGTAGTCCAAAAGACACTTTTCAAAGCTCTTCCTGATATAAATTAAAAAGAACAATCAAATATGAGATCAGCAGAAAATTTAAGAAATTAATATCTCACACTGGAACAAAAACATAAGAAAAAGTGGAGATAAAAATGTGTTAACAGAACCGTCCCAGATAAAAAGCAGAACTTTTTGAATCCTGCTTAGCTGTGGAAACTCACTGGGTGACCTTGGGTATGTCACACTCTCTCAGCCTCAGAGGAAGGCAAAGGCAAACCCCCTCTGAACAAATCTTTCCAAGAAAAACCCATGATAGGGTTACCTTAAGTCTGACATGACTTGAAGGCACACAACAACATCACAATCTGTCAGATGTGACTTTAGATTTACGCCTCCTGCACTGTCAAAGGGTGGGTCTAGATGACCCTATCCACTTCTCCACTTCCATGATCCTACCACTGGATGTGCCCCTGCCTGACACACACATACACAGAGACACACACACCTTCCCCCCACCATAATAAATGTTCACAGAGTCAGAGCAGATAGTGAAAGGACCATTCCTTTCCCTTTATTGATCAACAGACAATAATCTGCAATAAACTCAGATGAGACAAATATGGTTGAAGATCAGTACCATGGCATCTCACTGGCAAGCCCTCCCCACACTACCAGGGCCATTGTACACAGTCAAAGATGGTATGGCAAGAGAAAATATGGGGACAGGAAGGTACCTCTCCCTATGGAAAAGGAGCTGCCAGGTGGTGGCCAAATGAAAGAAGCTGAGAGTACCATATGACCTTGTATCTGCAGGACTGGTACCAGTGGATTAACTTAGCTGCCTCCGAAAAAAAAAAATGGCCTCTCTAGCCATCTTCTAGGTCCTCTGAGTGGTTCTATAGTATGCTTCTGCCAGTAGCTGACCACAGAGGTGCGCTGGAAGAGAAGATGCCTAGAGAAGTGTTGTCTCTAGGCATTTTCTAGGTCCTCCAGTATGATTCTATGGCAGTGGTTCTTAACCTGTGGCCCACAGACCCCAAAGGGGCTGTGATGTCCTCACAGGGGGTCTGAGAAGGCTTGAAGGACTCCCTGCAGTGGAGTGGCCATGTGACAGGAGCCAAGTACAGTCCAGAGGTCCAAGGTCCAAGCGAGGCAACAAGAGTCGTCAGGAACAGAGGTTTCCCACTGAAGTAGTCAGATAATCTCTGACAAGTTGGCAATGCAGTTTATAGAGCCCTGGTGGTGCAGCGGTTAAATGCCAGTACCGCAGTCACAATGTTGTAATGTGAAGTTGAAGGCTTTCACAGCCGCCATCCATAGATTTTCCTGTTTTTTTTCTGGGCTATTCCAGAACACGGCCTCACAGCCCGTAAAAAAGCCAAGGAAAATCTACAATGTTGTAAGTTAGATCCTAAAGGGCTCCAAGGTTGACTCAGCCTTCCATACTTTTGTAGGTTGGTAAAATGAGTACCCAGCTTGTTGGGGGCAATTAGCTAAATTGTAAACTGCTTAGGGAGTGCTTTGGTACTGATAAGTGGTATAGAAATAGAAATGCTATTGCTATCCCTGATTTATACCTCCTCAGTGTTTACATTGCTGTTCCTTGATAGCTCAGCCTTTCTCATAAATATGGCTTGACCTTCACCCCTCCTCCTTTTGGCGTCTACATTCTTGAAAGGTGGGTAAGGCTGGTTCTAGGTTATCTAGAATTTCTCTGAGGGGCCAGGCCTCTCTGCCAGGTCTAGGATATCTGCTCTGTCCCCTTCTGCTATCTCGGAGGGGCCAGAAATCTCTGCTGGGGTGGGTGCTGATACATTTGCTCCAGAGGGGTCAGGAATCTCTGGTGCTAAATCTACTCCCTGCTGTAAATCCTGCTCTAAAGCTCTATCCTCCTCTGGTTCATCTTCAGAGTCAGAGTAGCAGGGCACGACAAGTAGTCACTTCCATCTCTCTGACAGTGTCATGCCCCCTCCCAGACCACCGGTCTGGATTACAGCACAGAGAGCAAGGCAGAAGCAGAGGGTGTCAGGTTTAGCTTGCAGGACCCGGGGCAGATCCTGACAGGGACCATGCAAGAAACAAACAGGGATACCCTCTAGCAGCTAAAAGACACAGATACAGACCACAGCATACAATTCAATATAGAAGGAAAGGGGGGGCTTGCATTTATACAAAACACCATTTAAGCAGGCAACAGCTGAGGGAGGGTTCCAGACCATAAATATCTCAGCCTTGCTGGCAGCAAGCCTGGGCAAGGACCCTAGAGAACATTCTCTCTCTCTGGCTTTTCTTCACAAACGAAGATTCAGGAAGGACTCATCCTGTGCTTTCTGCAAGCGCACTGATGACTAAAAAGGCCAATCTGAGATAGACAAGTCCGGTTGCAGAAAGCACAGCAGAAGGTCTCCTTGGGTGATGTTTCCGGGTGGTGATTCTTTCTGCGTTGTTGTTTCTCTTCAAGACTTGTTTGGCGTGAGTTCTCAAATAAGGCTGCAGCATTGTGGATAGTGTGTCTCCATGCCTCCCGATGTGAGGCCAGGGTGGACCATTGTTGGTGGTCAATTTGGCCGAGCCTGAGATGTTGTTTCAGGGATTCCTTGTATTGCTTTTTTGGAGCGCCCCTCTTACGCTGACCTGTGACGAGTTCACCGTAGAGTACTATTTTTGGGCTGGATAAGCCATGCCTAACTCCACATGGAGAGAGATCTGTGCTCCAGCGTAGGATCTCACTTTTGCTAGGTTTCCTATCTTAGATGAGATATTTTTCTTTAATCTCCCTATGGATTATGTCACCCTCAGTGTGAAGTTGGAGGCTTTCACGGCTGGCATCCATAGATTTTCCTTGGGTTCTTTTCGGGCTGTGAGGCCGTGTTCTGGAATAGTTTCTTTCTGACATTTCGTATGCATCTGTGGCTGGCATCTTTAGAGAAATAATAATCCAAAAAGCAAGCCTTGATTTTGCCATCTTATATAAGGGACACCATTTTGCTCTGCCATTGCATATAATGGGACTTGAGTATTCACGGATTTTGGTATTCACGAAAGAGGGTCCTGGAACCAAACCCCAGGCATCTTTTCAGAGAAGATGTCAGGCACAGATGCAGGCGAAACGTCAGAAAGAAACTCTTCCACAACACGGCCTCACAGCCTGGAAAAAACCCAAGGAAAACCACCCTCAGTATTTGGAGAACTTGGCCAGTTCTGTCATGTGGCCACTCCAATGGATTGCAACGGGGGGAGGAAACTAGGTTGCAAGGCTGGAGGAAAATAGGTTGCAACGGGGTGGAAATAGGTTGCAAGGCAGGAGAAGCAGAACAAAGAAGAGTGCTTTGATTGGGTACTTTTGCACGACAGGGGGTTGGACTAGATGGCCCTTGTGGTCCCTTCCAACTCTTTGAATCCTTCACAGACCCCCCTGTGAGGGCATTGCGGACTCCTGGGGGGGGAGTCCCCGGACCACAGGTTAAGAACCACTATTTATGGGCGTGTAGGCAACTATTTCTACTTATGTTTTATGGAATCATGGGGGGAATCCACATGACACAAATAATCCAGTTTGAAACTGGATTATTTGCTATGGCTCCTTCCTCTGGAATCCTGGGACTCGTAGTTTTACAAGGTCTTTAGCCTTCTCTGGCAAAGAGTGCTGGTGTCTCACCAAACTACAAATCCCAGGATTCCATAGGAAGGAGCCATGCAAATAATCCAGTTTCAAACTGGATTATTTGTGAAACTGAATTATATGTCTAGTATGGATGCTCCCATGGATCCAAAGAGTTGGAAGGGACCACAAGGGCCATCCAGTCCAACCCCCTGTCGTGCAAGAATCCCCAGTGCAAGCACTCTTCTTTGTCCTGCTTCTCCTGCGTTGCAACCTATTTCCACCCGGTTGCAACCTCTTTTCCTCCAGCCTTGCACCCTCTTTTCCTCCACCCGGTTGCAACCCACGTTCTCCTCTCTTTTTGCGCCTCCTTCTGGCTTGCTTTCTTCCCTCCCCTCTCTTTCAAAATCCTGGCCCAGCAGCCCCCGTTGCCTTTCCCAGCATCCTTGCAATCTCCTCCTCTTTCTCCTGCCCGGCCTCCTTCGTCACCGCCGGGAGAAAATGAAAGTCCACTTTGCAGTGTAGACGCTTCGGCTCCTCCGCCGCCCCGATCGCGCTCCAAAGGCTCCCTTGCCCTGACTTCGGCGAGCTGCTTCTTGCAAGCAAGTAAGTCCTTTTGCTCGGCCAAACCCTTGCCTTTCTTTTTCTCCCCACCGCTCCCCGTGATCTCCCTGCCTTTTCTTCCCCCATGCTGTCAGCCCTTCCTTATAAGCCCCCCCCCAGAACCGTCCCCGTGCACGACACGGGTAGCGCCCCGCATTCCGACGTGCGGGATAGCGCCCGGGTCAGATGCGTGCAGAGAGCGGGGAGGCGGGACCCAGGTCGTGCTCCTGGACTCCCCGCCACCCGAGGCCTGTGGATGCGTTTGGCGTGTTTGCCAGAGTCGTAGACTCATAGAAGAGAGTTGGAAGAGAACCCCAAAAGCCATCTAGTCCAACCCCCTGCCAGGCAGGACTACCCAATCCAAGCATTCCCGACAGACGGCCATCCCGCCTCTGTTTAGAAGCTTCCAAAGAAGGAGATTCCACCACATTCCCAGGCAGTGCATTCCAGTGCCTAACAGTCTTTGAGCTGGTACACGTGTCTGTTAAGTTCTGTTCCCACGATCAGGGAGTCCGTAATGATGGTTTGCTTCCTGACGTGGGGTTTCTCTTTCTTTTACACCCAGGCTGGGAATTGCCTGTAGTCCGTGGGCTGTTGTTGGACTGCAGCTCCCAGCAGCATAGCCAATGGCAAGGGATGCTGGGTGTTGCAGTTCGACGACACTTGTAGTGCAACACAGTGCCAACATCTGATTTACACACAGACACACACAGGTTGGCAGGCGCGTAGTAGCATCTTTCCCCCTCTTAGCCTGTCTTTGTTCAGGATTGATGCCGGTGGGTTCCTTAAAACAAAAGGCATGTTTGCAGTACAGTAGGACCCCCATATCCACTGATTCATTATCCACTGATTCAATTATCCACAGGACAAAAAACAGCACACCTACCATAGAGTCTTCCTAGAAAATGTGTCCTCTCTAGCCATTTTCTAGATCCTCCAAGGCAACTCTATGGTATTTTAAACTGGAAGTCCCATTATTTTCAATGGTGTTCACTATTAACCACGGTTTTCAGTATCCACGCCCCCCCCGAACCAATCCACAGTGGATACAGGGGTCCTACTGTAGTGCCATATTCTCACGACCACAATTACTCCAGGAAGGGAATGCAGGGGCTGTTTTAATTTTTGTTTGCCTTGCCTGTTGGTTTTGCAGGCGTGGTAGGCTCACTCCCTGCATCCGAACAGGAGTTGTTGTGATGTGTCTTAAAGTCATTTATGGGGACCTTGTTAAAGGCAAGATTTATTCAAAGGACATTCACCATTCCTTTGTTCTAAGTAAGGTTGAGAGAGTGTGACTTGCTCAGGGTCACTCAGTGGGTTTCCATGGATTTGAACCACGGTCTCTTGGAAACCTAATTCCAGGCTCTGGTACTACAGATGGTGCCTCTAGTTTCACAAGGAGCGTGGTCTCCTTGGTGGTGGTGCTAATCTTATGGAATATAGTCGGACCCCTGTATCTGCGAAACCAATATCCACGGTTTCAGTTATCCACAGGACACCAAAAGAGGACACATACCATAGAGGCTTCCTAGAAAATGCCTAGAGAGAGGCATCTTCTCTAGACTTTTTCTAGGTCCTCCAAGACAACTGTATGGTATTTGTAACTGGAAGTCCCATTATTTTCAATGGGGTTTGGTGTTATTCACAGTTTCCAGTATCCGCTGTAAGTCCAGGAATCGAACCCCCGTGGATACAGGGGTCCAACTATAGTATTTTTTAGTGGCAGTACACAGACTGAATTTCCACCATAAGTTACAGAACAGATGAAGTATTGTAGCCTTAGTTTCCTTGGCACACTTTAGTGGGTTGTGTTGCTCTGAGTGTGTTGGCATAAAGTGAATAATTGGTAAGGCATTTTATTGAAACACAAAAGAAGGTACAACACTAACAATGCAACAAGCTCAGGCATGTTACATAGCTATACTCCTGGATGGATTAATGTATCAGTTTTGCTTTGTCTTGCATTCATAAACTTTCTTTACCTCCCATTAAGAAGTTTCTTTTCTTTCCATTTGTGAAGAAATTTGTAAATCTCTTTAAGTTCCTATTAAAAACAAACAAACAAAAATGCTAGCCTAAACTCTTAACCATCTTTACTCAGGTTGGCTGTCTGAGTGGGTAGTTTGGTTCTGTTTGAGACTTGTTCAAAATGAAGCCTGGAAAAGTTATTTTTGGACTATAACTCCCAGAATTCCCCAGCCAGCATCGCCAGCTTTGGACTACAGTACTTTTTTCTAGTCTAAAAAAGAAACTTTTCCAAGCTTTGGCTTAGGATGCCTCCTGGATGAAACATCTTACATCTTACCTACTGAAACAGAAACAACCAGAAATTCATTTGTCTGTTGATACCTTGCAATGTACCCATTTCATAGAAGATTTAGAGTGTGTCTGCACTGTACACTTAGAGCAGTTTGATGTCACTGTAACTGCTGTGGCTTGTTCCTATGGAATTCTGGGGTTTTTAGTTTGGTTAGGGACTTAGAATTCTATGCCAGAATGTTTTAGCCCATTCTTGTAGGATACACCACCAAACTAAAAATCCCAGGCAGAGTAGGCTTCATAGCAAGCAGTGTTCTCCTCCCAACATGTCGGAGGGGTGGGGTTGGCAGTGAATCCATTTAAGGTTTGTAGTCTGACCTTCCAAGATGCTGATAGGGGTCAGTTCCTTGGATAGCTTCTTCAAAGTTCAGACTGAACCCCGCAGCTGATTTATTGCCCCCAGTAGTCTGGAAACCACTAGGCTCCACTGCTTTCCCTTGCTGCCATTACCCTCTAAGGGAAGTCTCTTACGGATGCACACTAAGTTCCCCAATAGAAGCGGACATTTTTGTCCAATGCAAAACAGTCTTACTCAGTTTCAGGATTGTGGAAACAAGAGTTGTGAATGTGGTCCCATTGCCAAGGATGTGCGTTGTGCATAGAAGTGCATTGCACATAGATGCTCATTGCACATTTGAGTGTGTACAGTAGGACCCCCTGTATCCACTGATTCATTATCTGCTGATTCAATTATCCATGGGACACAAAACAACACACCTGCCATAGAGTCTTCCTAGAAAATGTATCCTCTCTAGCCATTTCCTGGGCCCTCCGAGGCAACTCTATGGTATTTTAAACTGGAAGCCCCATTATTTTCAATGATGTTTCCTATTATCCATGGTTTTCAGTATCCATGCCCCCCAGAACCAATCCCCAGTGGATACAGGGGTCCTACTATATTCAGTTTCACATTTGCTGTCCTGATTCAGTTTCACTACATTGCTATTCAGCGCATGGGTTGCACAGTTAATGCCCGACTCCATATATAGAGCTTTATGCTACCCCATCCCCATGTAGGATCTTAAGGAAGATCTTAAGCAAAATATTTTGAATGTTTCATGATCCTCACCGTTTTTCTCTCCTTCTCCCAGAGCATGGAGGAAGATTTTCAATTCCTGTTATGTGAGAAATGCCGAACCGAAGCCCAGAACCCCAAGCTCTTGCCCTGCCTGCACACCCTTTGCATGGAATGCCTGGAGGAGAACAAGCCCATCGGCCAGTGCCCCATCTGCAGGATCCCCATCCAAAGGGCCAGTGGGGCCCCTGTCCAAGACAACCTGCTCTATGCTCACCTGCAGGCCAAGCTCAGCACCTACAAGAAGATTGCCAGCGGCCACGACTTGGTGTGCGATCGCTGCCGGGCTGCAGCAGAGTTCTGGTGCTCCGAGTGCGAGGAGTTCCTTTGCATGAGCTGTTATGAAGCCCACCAGTGGTACTTGAAGCAGAAGAGCCACGAGGCCCAAAAGCTGAGCGATTTGAAGAATGATACTGCCCGGAGTTTCCTGGAAGGGGCAAGGAAGTCCAGCCACCTCTTCTGTTCTGAACCTGCCCACAGCAACCAGCTTGTAAGGTAATGGCATGCTATGTGAGGATGTGGGACAGGGCTATTATTATTATATTATTATATATTACAATTATATTATAATATTATATATATATATATATATATATATACACACACACACACACACATATATATATTATTATATTGTATTTTAGCTATCTTACTTTACTTTTATGATGTTTAATGTTAACTGTTTTGATATGGTCAAATAAACTATAACTAACTAACTATATTACTATTATAGCTAATTATTATTAGCGAACACATTGTAAACCGCTTAGGGAGTGCTTTGCACTGATGAGCAGTATAGAAATATAAATGCTATTGCTAAATGCTATCGCTATTATGTTATTTTATTCAATCCTATCCTGCCTTTCTCCCACCAGTGGGACTAAAAGCGACTTGCAACATCATCATAAAAACAATACAAGCTAAACACAGTACAAAGTTTAAAATCACATTATAAGTATATAATTTTAAAAAAGAAGTAAACAATTTACAAGTTAAAAATGTTACAGTAAAAATTAAAATACTTTTTTTCAAAACCCTTATTATTATTATTTTAAACCATACCACACAGCCTCAATAGCTCAGCCCCTGTTGGTTCATAAAAACCTGGAAGCATAAAAATGTCTTAACCTGCTTCCGGAAGGAGAAATATACAGAAGTATAGTGTCTAGCTCAAGGGAAGTCATAGTGCCGCTCTATTCTGCTTTGGTCAGACCTCACCTAGAATACTGTGTCCAGTTCTGGGCACCACAATTCAAAAAGGATATGGACAAATTGGAGCGTGTCCAGAGAAGGGCAACTAAAATGGTGAAAGGTCTGGAAACCATGCCTTATGAGGACAGTCTTAGGGAGCTGGGTATGTTTAGCCTGGAAAAAAGACAGTTAAGAGGTGATATGATAACCCTGTTTAAGTATTTGAAGGGGTGTCACGTTGAGGATGGAGCAAGCTTGTTTTCTGCTGCTCCAGAGACTGGAACATGGAGCAATGGATGCAAGCTCCAGGAACAGAGATTCCACCTCAACATGAGGAGGAACTTTCTGACAGTAAGAGCTGTTCGGCAGTGGAACGCACTCCCTCGGAGCGTGGTGGGGTCTCCTTCCTTGGAGGTCTTCAAACAGAGGCTGGATGGCCCTCTGTCAGGGATGCTTTGATTGTATATTCTTGCATGGCAGGGGGTTGGACTGGATGGCCCTCGTGGTCTCTTCCAACTCTGCAATTCTATAATTCTAGGTGCAAAGATGGGGCCACCCTGGCCTCTCAGGGAGGGAGTTCCAAGTCTGAGAGCAGCTACCAAAGAGGCCCTCTCCCATGTTCCCACCAAATGTTCCTGAGAAGTTGATGGGACAGAGAGAAGGGCTTCTCCAGATGATCTTACAACTCTACTGGGCTCATATGGGGAGATGCAGTCCTTCAAATAACCTGGAGCCATGCCATATAGGGCTTTATAGGTCAAAACCAGCACTTTGAATTGTGCCCGAAAATGAACTGATAGCCAATGGAGCTGTTGCAACAGAGGAGTTGCGTGCTCTCCTATGGCACCCTGGTTGTAAAATACCATCCCCTTTGTAAGTGGCCGTTGCAGGCATCCGCTATTGCGCCTCCTTGCTGTTTTCAGAAACGGGGATTTTTTATCCTATCTGAATAATTTGTGTTTCAATTGTATTACAGAGCTTTATATTTGTTTTATGCTGTCGTTCCCCTGTGTGTGTTTGTGCTTGTTTTAGATTTCATGCCTTGGGTAGGGCTGTTTGTTTCTGTTTAACTTATATATGTGCCATGTACATTGATGGTGCTATATAAGTAAATAAGAATTAACAACAACAGTGATGATATACAGGCTATGGGAGACATCAGACTTTTTTTTAATTTTAAAAATAACTTTAGTAACACTTAATAAACATTGACATTATACAACAATTCAAGACAAAACACAACTTATCTAACAAAATATGCCTGTTCTTTACATAAAGAACACAATCAACGCTCTTCCATAAAATATATTTACCCTAAACAATTTATCCTAAACAGTCCTACATACCACTTAACAAACAATATCCAAAATTAGTTACTATATATTTTAAATATAACTAAACACCCGTACAGCCTATAACATATAACATACATACATACATTAAAAAGACTTTCAGCTTTTTAGAGAATGTATCTCATTCAACAATATGACCAGTGTCTATTATTTAATTACCCTAAATTCTCTTACCTATCAATTATGTACATTTATGCCACTGTTATTATATATTGAAAATAATTATATTTCTGTATCTAATTTAAACATCTTACTTAATAATTATCAAAACCAATGGGAGGTATTGAAAGATGAGATATGAAACTGTCCTCTTTGGCTTTAATGCTGTGCTTGTGTTGGCAGTATCTATTGCCGAGGATGCCGCAAACCGTTGTGTTGTTCCTGCGCCCTTCTGGATGGTGAACACTACAACGCCAAGCTCTACTGTGATATCCGCGTGGAAATCGAAAACCGGAAAGAGGACCTGGGAAGGCTGAAGGAGGAGCTGGCGGAGAACAAGAGGACTTATGAGAATGCCCACCGCTCTGTCCATGAAAGGTTGCAGCAGTTGGAGAAGTTGCGCAACGAAACCCGAGACCAAATCCAGGCCAAGGTGGAAGATATGATCCGGTGGATCCGAACGAAGGGGGACGAGCTTATGGAGAAGGTGGACAGGCAGCTGCGCCAGGACCGCGAGGAGGTCGAGAGGAAGCTGGAGAGCACGAAATGCATCGTCAGGAGGATGGAGACCAGCGAGCAGTTGGTGGAGAAGATGGATCTCTTTGCGTCAGACCAAGTTGTGATGGATATGCAGCCCTTTATCAAGGAGTCCCTGGAGTTGCTCAGGAAGGAGGAACTGCCAGCGGTGGGGTTCCGGGTCCAGACGGAGAACTTTGAAGAGGTCAAAAGTGAGCTTCGGGCTCTCTATAAGAGAGTGAAAGGAGAGAAGGGTAGGCAGCTTTCAAAAACCAGTTGGAAATCCAATTTTCTAGGCCAGTGGCTCTCAACCTTTTCTTTACCAGGGACCTCCTTTGAATATCTTTTGTTGCCATGGTCTCCCAAGACTTAACTCAAGATTTAAAACTATAATAATAATAATAATAATAATAACGATAATAATAGTAGTAGTAGTAGTAGTAATAATAATAATACCTGATGATAATAATAACAATACAATTACACCATCCATGAAATCTCTCAGAGGCACAGAGGGAAGACTTTTCTCCTGCTTCTTCCTGTAAGTTTGTGGCTGGAGTGGATTGAATGGCAAGGTGCAGGCCAAGCCAGCCAGCCTTTGTCTTAGCTTCTATCACGTGGCCACTCCACTGTAGGGAGGAGTAGGCCGAGCATCCTTCAAGTCTGTGTGGACCCCCTGTGAGGACATTGCAGACCCCTGGGGGCCCGTGGACCACAGGTTAAGAACCACTGTTTCAGGCGGTTTCTTCTGTGGATTATGGTGACTGTCTTGAGTTAGGCAAGAGAAGGGATTGATGGGATGCTAAATAGCTATCTCTGTGAATTGCACTCAAAGTTGGCTTTGACTAAAGGTGATGCTATGCATGAGAGACCCACCAAGACATCCAGTCATCAACAGCTTTGTTTAGATACTGCAAAGCCAGGATTGTAGCTTTCTTGATTCAGTCTATCCACCTGTAATGCCATTTTTCTCTTTTTCTACTGCCTCCCAATATGCCAAGCCTTGTTATCTTTTCAAATGAGTTGTGTTGTCTCATGATACGGCCGATGTATGATAGTCTCAGTTTGGTCATTTTGCCTTCTAGAGAGAGTTCAGGCTTGATTTTTCTAGGGTCTACTTAGTGGTCACTTTGGCAGTATCGGTAGGATGCTCCAAAGTCTTGTGAAAAAAGGTGGGTTATAAATAAGGTTAACGACAACAACAATGGTTTAAAGAGAAGAGTTCTGTGGATACTGTGGAGTGCTAAAAAGACCAATCAATGAGCAAATCAAACAAGAACTCTCCTTAGAAGCCAAGGTGACTAAACTGACGCTGTCGTACTTTGGCCATATCATGAGAAGACATGATTCACCAGAAAAGACAATAATGCTTGGCAAGGTAGAAGGCTGTAGGAAAGAGGAAGACCGCATTCCAGATGGAAAGATTCAATCAAGAAAGTCACAGCCCTGAGTCTGCAAGACCGGAGCAGGGGTGTTGAGGATAGGGTGATAAACCTCTCGGGCACAAGTATTATTGAAAAAAATGAAATGTCTCCTTCTCTTTTCTTCTTGTAGATGTAGTTAATTGCAGAGGGTGTGATGCTCCTGCGGCTACTCCTGCGGTCAATTCGGTGAGTTAAGGGTAGTGGGTGAGTGGGTGGCAGGTGTCCCTTATTGTAAAACATGCCTCTTATTTGAGGGTTAGGAAGCTGGTCTCTTATGGGGTGGAGGGGTGTGTGTGTGTATGTTCCTTCAAGTCACCTGTTCACTTATGGTGACACCATGAACTTCATAGGGTTTTCTTAGGCAAGGAATCCTCAGAGGTGGTTCTGCTAGTTCATTCCTCTGAAGTGTAGCCTTTAAATACCTTAAAATGGCTTCCTCTGAAATGGTGCCTTTAAATACCTTAAAGGCACCAGATCCTGGCTGATCTTGGAAGCTAAGCAGAATCAGCCCTGGTTAGTACTTGAGTACAGCACCTTGGATTCATTTATGAGTACAGCACCTCGGATTCATTTATGAGTACAGCACCTCGGATTAATTTATGAGTACAGCACCTCGGATTAATTTATGGCCTCCCATCTAAGTACTAACCAGGGCTGATTCTGCTTAGCTTCCAAGATCAGCCAGGATCTGGTGCCTTTAAGGTATTTAAGCCCATATAGGGTTGGTAGGTGTCCCTTATTATAAGGGATGTCCCTTATTTGAGGTTGTTTTAGGTAGACAAAACAAGATGCTGAAAATATTCTGTATTCTGGGATGTGAACCCTGTCTCTATAGTCAGAAATGTGTGCATCAAGTAATTTATGAATGTGGACACTATGTTAGTTTTGCAGAGAAATGCAGGTCTAATTGAAATCATTACTTTCATCAGCTATTTAGGTAGAAAGCAAGCTTGTTAGCAGCCGCTCCCTGATTGTCAACCCTGCATGCAAGCTATGAATTCTGGCTGTCCTTCATTCCTGTTTTGAAAACCTGGCAACACTGGTGGACAGGCAGGGTGTGAAAGTGGATACTGGGTCAAGGATACTGAAGCTGAGAATAATAATAATAATAACTATTATTATTATTATTATTATTATTATTTAAAATTATTTTTATCCTCTGTAAAAACAATTGGGGCGGCTTACAAAAATTAAAATACCAATACAGATTAAGATCCCTAAACACCACCCACCCCCACATTCCTGGAGATGAGTTTGGATTTTAGGAAGCAGCCCTATTGTCACACACCACTGTATTTTCACACCCTATAGTGGCTACTTTGACTTGTCATCAAGGGTACCCCACCCTCCGGGAATTAAAGCTCTTCTGATTTCAGCTTTTTCTTTTTGATGCAGGAAGTTGCGCCTGAGGAGAGAAGGCAGCCGAAACCTCAGGGGATGCAGGTGGTTTCTCCAGTCTACACAATCAGCCTTGCAAAGGCACTGCACGGATTTGTTAAGTTCACTGCAAATTTGGCCTTTGCTTCTCCTCTCCTTTCATTTTCCTGCTTCTGCCAGGCTAGCTCAGCTTCTTCAATGCTTTCCTTTCTTTAGTAGGAAAAAAAAGAAGCGCTAAAGTGCTTAATGAGTGGATTAGATGGCGTTGCCTTTCACGAGGCATGGGTGGGGGGGGCACTGTGATTGGGAGGGGAGCTCCAGTTCCTCCCCATGAAGGCTGGTGGCTTCCATGTGGGTGGAAGGATGATTCTGTTTGGGGTTTTATTGTGAACTGAATTGACTGGGGTGCTGAACGTATTCTAGGGTGGGCTGGGCAAAGTATTGGGCTTTTGGGCCCCCCCTCCAGGGCCCTACATTGCCCCACATAATCTCTGGGGGTATAGAGGCCATTTCCACATGTTTCGAGTCCGCTTGGGGCTTCTCTACACAGGCAAAACATTTCTCCTTCAAATTGCATTTTCCTGGTCCACAGTGGTCAAACATCTTGTTAACACCACTCACATATTGCTAAAACAAAAAATTTGCCAGCCACACGTTACCCCTAGATGAGCTCCCTTTGGTGTGAAATGGCAGTCCTGCTATGATCGATTGTCCTGTGCTTCACATTGCTTTTGGTCACCACTCTGCTCATTTCCCCTTCTGGTCATGCATGCGAATATAGGTCACCCCCCTGCCCCGTATCCGTGGAACCAATATCTGTGGTTTCAGTTATCCATGGCTGGAAAAAATAGGAACATATACCATAGAGTCACACTGGAAAATTCCTAGAGAGGTGTCCTCTCTAGGAATCGCTAGGTCCTCCAGTGCAACTCTATGGTATGTTTGTATCAGAAGTCCTTTATTTTAATAGGGTTTGCTATAATCTGAGGTTGTAATTATAAATGGTAAGTCCAGGAATGTATTCCCCTGTGGATATGGGGGGCAACCTGTATTGGGATTACAACTTTGAAAGGTGGTTATTATTCTTTTTTTGGAGTACAATTCCAAGAATGCTCCAATGGCAAAGCTAAGTGGAGATATTCTGGCAGTTGCAATCCAAACACAGTACTGTACAGTAGGACCCCAGTATCCACTGATTCATTATGTACTGATTCAGTTATCCATGGGACACAAAACGGCACACCTACTGTAGACTCTTCCTAGAGAATGTGTCCTCTCTAGCCATTTTCTAGGTCCTCCAAGGCAATTCTATAGTATTTTAATCTGGAATTCCCATTATTTTCAATGGTGTTCACTATTATCCACAGTTTTCAGTATGCACCACCCCCCCAAACCAGTCCCCAGCAGATATGGGGGTCCTACTGTAGCCCTGAATCCCCCTGCTGGCCACGCGTCTTACCTTACCAGCCTGGAAAACCCGGAGAACAGCTACCGAAGACGATTTTGACCTCAGCCTTGTTCTCTTGCTCTTTAGGCCCCATCAATCACCTCCCCGCTGAAGCGACCTGTGAGCCAGACTGAAAAATGTGTCCAGGCCTCCCCCAAGGCCATGAAGCTGGAAGACCATGACTATGAGGCTGGAGAAAGCTCCAACTGGCATGTCCAGGAGGTTCCGGGGAGCTCACAGCCGCTTCCTTCTCAAGCATCAACCCCGGAGAAGACACAGAGAGGAGTCGTCAATTCCGTTGAGGTCCTAGAGAATTCTCCTCCCGAGAGTGGCTCCCAAGGTAGGAAATGAGGAAGCAGGCTGTTCCAAAAGAGACCTTGGGGAAGTTACATTTTTGGAATACAATTCCCTTGATTCCCCAGCCAGCCTGGCCATTAGCTGGGAGATTTTGGGACATGCCATCCAAAACAGATTAGCTTTTCCAAGCCACCCTGGGTGGATCATGGGACATTTCCTATGAACATCATGAAGCAAAAGATTTGGACTTTGCTGTCATTCTCCTGGGTGCTCTATAGTGCCGCTTGTTAGACTCAGAATTCAGCCTCTGCTTGATAGAAATGTGATGATTTTGCTAAAGTTCAATCTCATCCTGTCAGAAATCCTTAACTGGAGATTCTTGGAAACTGCAGTTTACTGGTGAGGTTGAGCCATGGAAACTTACTGGGTGACCTTGGGCCAGTCACACACTCTCAGCCTCAGAGGAAGGCAAAGGCAAACCTCCTCTGAGTAAATTTTGCCGAGAAAACCCTAGGATAGATTCACGGTAAGTCAGAGGTGACTTGAAGGCATTAACTAGGGGAATAATTCTAGACAGAGCAACAAGTAGAGGGCCTACAGATCTTAGCACAGTGAAAGCTTGTATTTGCCACAGATTCTGCCCATATTTCTCCCCTCCTGAGCAAAAACAGGTGGTGTCTTGTCCGTTCCATCTAGCAGATCTTGGGAGGCCGGTACAAATTTGGGAATATATCTGTTACCCTTTTCTTTTAGCACTGAGTTCTAGGGTGCATCTACACTGTAGAAATAATGCTGTTTGACATCCCTTTGAGAGCTGTAGCTCCACCCTATGAAATCCTGGGATTTGTGGTTTTAAAGGTCTTTAGCCTTCTCTGCCAAAGAGTGTTGGTGCCTCACAAAACTACAAATCCAGGATTCTGTAGGATGGAGCCATGACAGTTAAAAGTGGAGTCAAAGTGCATTATATCTGCAGTGTAGGTTCACCCTTAGGCTGACATTGACATCTGGATTTTGCTTTATAGCAGTCTTGATCCCAGAGCACTGCTAGGAGTCTGCTTCCTTAACCTCTCCTCACCTTTTCTCCCTCCCTCTACCTGAAGAGTCATGTAGAGTATGGGTTTCCTCCAGTACCTGTACCTTGCATTGATCTGGGAGATTGTGGGAAATTTAAATGGTTAAAAACAATTTTCTGGACAAAATACAAATTTCTGAGCCCTGTTTTTGTTTTTTTGTTTTTTTGCGTGTGTGTGCTAATGATTTTTATTTTTTTATTTTTATTTTTACAAAAAACAAAAACCCTCCAGAGAGTGAACAACCAATAAAAACTTTGGCCAGTGGAGAGACAATGTTTGAAATTATTCCTTCTTGCATGCAAGGATGAAGTAAGCGAAAATCTTGCTGTTACATGCCTTCAAGTTGTTTTGGACTTATGGCAACCCTAAGGCAAACCTATAACTGGGTTTCCTTGGCAAGATTTGTTTGGAGGGGGTTTGCCTTTGCCTTGCTCTGAGGCTGAGAAAGTGTGACTTGCCTATGGCTACCCAGTGGGTTTCCAGGTCTGAGCAGGGATTTGAACACTGGCCTCCAGAATCGTAGTCCAGTGCTCAAACCACGACACAGCGCTGGCCTCAAGTGAAGATATAGATCCCTAATACAGACCAAGTCTACTTTTAATTTCTCAGTGAACATAAAAACAGGGATGTGATTGCATCACAAGCAGAGATGCTCTGCAAACCAGGGAATTTGAGCAAACTCTTCTCAAACTTCCTGTGTCCGGTGCACCCCTTTTGCTAACCGGCTCCTTATAGTGGACTAACACTCTCGCATGTGACACTGTTTGTCATTTGTTTGCTTGCAGAACCTGCCAGCATTTTGATCAGCAGCTCTGACGAAACTGAAGACGAGTTCGTGGTGAGTGACAAAAACGTCCATGTTGACAGTGACTGTGTCTAAAAGGATGGTTGTGGTTGAGATCTGTTCGTTACTGTTCAGACTACAAATCCCAGAATCTCCAGTCAGCATGGCCCCTTTTCAAAGTACCCTCCAAGCTCCAGTTGCAAGAGGTACAGTTGACTCCAGTGATGGGAAAAGAGGAATTAGAAGGAAACGGAGACAAGTGGGAATGCATCAAAATTGTATGGCGGTCAGTGCTTCTTTTCAGGGTTTCAGGCCCCTTTTGCTTGGATAGTCTTCTTGACTCCATCTTCAGTTTTCCATTCCCTTTCCCCACAGATACTGTGACCACTGAGCCTTCTCTGCCCTACTTGAGTTGTTCCTACCCCCAAAGTTTTTTTTTTTTAAATGGCACTTGTATGAAAATTGAGATTTTTCCTTAAACCAGGTGATTGTTGCCTCCTTCATTGTGCTTGGATGTTTTGACTGTATGAGGATCGAAACTCAGATAATGATTTTACTGCTAGTAGATTGGAGAGATCAGAGTCATAGAATCAGAAGAGACCACAAAGACCATCCAGTCCAACCCCCTGCCATGCAGGAATACACAATCAAATCATTCCTGACAGATCGCCATCCAGCCTCTGTTTAAAAACTTCCAAAGAAGGAGACTCCACCACACTCCCAGGCAGTGTATTTCACTGTGGAAAAGCTCTTACTGTCAGGAAGTTCTTCGTAATGTTTAGGTGGAATCTCTTTTCCTGTAGTTTGAGTCCATTGCTCTGCGTCCTAGTCTCTGGAGCAGCAGAAAACAAGCTTGCTTCATTCTCAGCATGACATCCCTTCAAATATTTAAACATGGCTATCATACCTCTTCAACTTCTCTTCTCCAGGCTAAACATACCGAGCTCCCTAAGCCGCTCCTCATAGGACATGGCTTCCAGACCTCCCACCGTCCTGGTCGCCCTCCTTTGGGCACATTCCAGCTTTTCAATAACTTTCCTGAATTGTGGTGCCCAGAACTGGACCCAGCATTCCAGGTGAGGTCTGACCAAAGCAGAATAAAGTGGCACTATTACTTCCCTTGATCTAGACACTATACTCCTATTGATGCAGCCTAGAATTGCATTGGCTTTTTTAGCTGCTGCGTCAGTTCAGTTTTTGGTCCACCAAGACTCCTAGATCCCTTTCACATGTACTGCCATCAAGCCAGTTGTTAACCATCCTATATCTGTGCATTTCATTTTTACTGCCCAAGTGTAGTATCCTACATTTCTCCCTGCTGAAATTCATTTTGTTAGTTTTGGCTCAGCTTTCTAATCTGTTAAGATCATTTTGAATTTTGATCCTGTCCTCTGGGGTATTAGCTAACCCTCCTAATTTGGTGTCATCTGCAAACTTGATAAGCATGCCTTCTATTCCCTCATCCAAATCATTGATAAAGATGTTGACTAGCACTGGGTCCAGGACAGAACCCTGTGGCACCCCACTGGTCACTTCTCTCCAGGATGAAGAGGAGCCATTGGTGAGCAGTCTTTGGATTCAGCCCATCAACCAATTACAAATCCACCTAAGTTGCCTTGTCTAGCCCACATATTACTAACTTTTTTTTTTGCAAGGATATCATGGGGGACCTTGTCAAAGGCCTTACTGAAATCAAGATACACTACATCCACACCATTCCTTTCATCTACAAAGTATGTAAACTCTATTAAAAAAAAGAGAGAGATAAGATTAGTCTGGCATGACTTGTTTTTGAGAAACCTTGTTGACTTTTAGTGATCATAGCATTCCTTTCTAAGTGCTTACAGACTGTCTGTTTAATGACCTGCTCTAGAATCTTTCCTAGTATTGATGTCAGGCTGACTGGGCAGTCAGGTAATGGGTATTCGTAACTGGGATGGGTAAAGGGCCATCCTGGGGGCTGCAGTCTGCTCCCCATGGCTGATTTTGTAGTCCTGGACCACTATTTTTCTGGCAAAAATGGGAAATGCATGTCCAGGAAGCCTCAGTGTATCCTAATAATTTATTAAATAGCTGTCAGACACCTCATCATAGAGTTGGAAGAGACTACAGGGGCCATCTAGTCCAACCCCATCCTGCAGGAATCCACGCACTCCCAACAGATGGCCATCCAGGGTCTGCTGAAAAACCTCCAAAGAAGGAGACTCCACCACATTACTTTAATTGGGATTTAGCCCAGTCACAGCAGCCATAGTAGGTTACCAAATACAGGTCAACAGGTCCATGGATGCGGTATCCACGGTTTCACCTATCCACATCCAAAAAATTATGTTCTCCCTAAGCATTTCTAGGCCCCCCAGTGCAATGATGATGATGATGATGATGATGATGCCTGCTTTTCAAAACCAGCAGTGGACTCATGGCCACTTCTGCTTGGGAATTTTGGCATTTTTGCAGTCCCTGTGGTCCTTAAAGTGTTCCAGGGACAGAAAGTTTGGCCTCAGATCTGTGGCAGTTGCCCACCCTCAGTGTATTGGAGCCTTAAGCAGTGGGCAGTATTCTACATTGAGGTTTTTTTGTTGCTTACAGAACCAGTAACTCTGTTGGTTAAGCCCCAGCCAGTGTCAACCATGCTGGGTTAGGTAGACCAAGGTTAGCATGCTGGGTTAGATGACCAAAGTAACATTTCAGGAACTCAGCTCCCAGAATCCAACTGGTTAAGAGAATTCTATGAGTTGCAGTTGAAAAATGGAACTTTTCCAAGTGGTGAGATAGACCAGTGGTTGATGTGCTATAAGGCAGCTTCCTCTATTCCGGTGGAAATTCTCACTCTGGTTCCTTGACTTTTTTTTTTCTTTTTTAGTGACTGTCTCCTCCTTCTAGAAGGTATGCCAGGTTTCTGAGCTTGGCAGCAAAAGAATATGCCTGGACCTGCTTTCGTGCCAGGAATCGCCTTGCTTCACAAGATGGCGGCATCTGCGGCCGCTCTCTCCTTGCTTGCTGTTTTTTCCCCCCACACCGTGGAGAATGCCTTTTGTACAACCGCTCTGCGCACAGCAGTTTTATCCAGACGGTTGTACAAGTGGCAGATGCTGTCGAACTACGTATTCCTTCTCCGCCTGTCACAAGTGCCATTAGGTGTTGCAGTTGCACTGTCTCATGGGGTGCAGATCACAAAGGGCTTCTGTAGATTGCTGGATCCTAAGATCTGACTGGTCTTCAAGGTGCAAACCTCTGTTTTCCCAGTTGGTAACTGGTTTTGCATAGAGATGTAAAAATTTTCAGAAATGTTGAAGCCATGGAAAAAAACGCGTTCCCCTCCTCCGGGTTTTTTCCAGAAAAAAATTGGAAATTTTCAGAAAAATGGGGAAAAATGCAACATTAGTGCTTTTTACAGATTTGAAAGTCACTCTGTTACTTTAGGAACATAAAATATGACTATGTACAAATTGATTTGGCATAAAATTATCACAATTGGTATATGATTTGGAGAGTATATGAACACCTTGTCTTAAAGATTTTATTCATCATGTTAAAATAAAACATCCCAAATTTACATCTATATAGGATCTTGTGGTTATTGATCATTCTTTTATCCTACCTTTCCATAAAAAGGAAAAAAGGAGCTGTGTGTGTGTAGCGGCTTTTAAAAGTAACTGATTTAAATTTTAGCATGAGTTTTCAGTGATACCAATCCACTTCCTTGGATGCACTGAAGTGATACTAAAGCCACAGTTTTTAAAGGATCATTAAACAGTTGTGGGAATGGGGTAGACTCTAATAGGATAAAGAAAGAGGCAAATTAGGACTCTGACCCCAAATCTGAAAAGAGCTATGTGAGGTAATACAGGTCTTCCAAGTCTTTAAACTCATTAATATCGATGTGAGAAACAAATAAATCTGCTTACCAAAAACCAGTTTCTTTGGAGTCAAAAACTACCTCTGAGGAGATTCCTTTGTTATTTGTACAGTTATGAGGACTTCTGTATCAATATGTATAGCGTGCCATGAAACCATTATCTTTGTTCACAACTCTGCAATTTGGGAATATAGTTATCCCTTCATATTCACTGAGGTTTTGTTCCAGGACCCTCCGTGGATACCAAAATCCATGAATATTCAAATCCCATGATATTCAATGGCATAGCAAACTGGTGTTCCTTATATATGATGGCAAAATCAAGGTTTGCTTTTTGGATTATTATTTTTTAAAGAATATTTTCAAGCCGTGAATACTTAAATCTGTGGATACGGAGGGTCAACTGTGTAACTGAATTCATCTGTTTCTCTTTCTAGTCTTCGTTTGAAATATTTTTCATTCAAGAGCTGCCACTTGTAAGTCCCATATTGTATGTCCAGGAAGATTGAGATGCTCTGCCACTGTTTTGTTTTGGTTTTTTGTGAATTGCCATTTCTAATGTCAGATACTTAACTAATGTTAGATACCTACCTTTCCAGTTATTCAAGGGGAGTTTAAGAAAGCAAAGACTGAGTTGAGGCTGAAGTGGTGATAGTGGGAGTGATGATGATGATGAAGAAGAGGATGGTGATGAGGATGATCAAGAGTGTTTGAAATTTAGTGTGCCTGTTTCTATCTCTCTCCCATCTCAATCAGCAGACTTCCAGGGATGGGCTGAACTGTTTGTTTTCAGAAAGCATCTGGAATTAGGCTGAGGGTCACTTGAAGCCCTAGCATAAACCTTGCTTTACCTTTTGCCAGGCTAGAAAGAGTTTTTGGTTCTATTCTTTCTATCTTTTTCTACTGCTGGAAGACATTGCCAGTGACTGATTCCGGCTTAAAATTGGACTTTTCTGTGTAAGACAGTAGATGTCACTGTTGCACCAAAATTAGCTTGCCTTGCCACTGAATGTGCACAATCTAAATGTGATGCAGTGTGAAGTTGTAGAAGTGAGCAGAAATCATCACCCTCCCACCCCAAATTCTCTACTCAGTTTGCTGGTGATGAGATTGGACGCAGGGATGAGGAAACAGACAAATTCTCTGACAGTTTGGGCATAAGGTTACAAAGATCTTTCTTCTTCCTTTCTTTCTCTTCGAAGAAATTATATTTTAATACTAATACTACTAAAATACTTAACTCAGCCTGAACATCGTGATGGTACCAGGTCATCTCTGATCTTGGATGCCAAGCAGGATCAGGCCTGGTCAATATTTGGATAGGGAACCACCAAGGAACACCAAGAACTATAAGCTATATTCAGAGGAAGGCAGTAGCAAACCACCTGTGAGTATTCCTTGGCTACGAAACCCCTGGGTGAAATTTGAGGGACCACCATAAGTCAACAGACAACTTGAAGGCACATATATACATTTAGTCCATTATATTAACCTCTTCAGTGAGAAAGCTGACTTTTTCCTTTAAGTAATACAGGTCGCCCCCTGTTTACATTGGATCGGTACCCGCTGTTTCACTAAACTGTGGTCAGTGTGGGGAAAGGTCTCTCTAGGCATCTGGAGGACCATAGAGTTGGGTTGGAGGTGGTCTCTCTAGGCATTGGGAGGTCCTCCAGCATGACTCTGTGGTCAAATTTTGCTGGAAGCAGCCACCGAGAAGGCTCTCCCCTGTGTTGTGAAGGTGGTGGGAATGGAGAGAAAGCCCTCCCGAAAGATCTTAGAACTCAGGCCTGCACATATGGAGTCTGAAATCAAAGGGGCTTTACAAGGTATTGTACCCTGTCCCACAAGTAGGCTCAATACCTGAGATAGAGCCTTTAAAGTTCAGACTAAAAGCCAAAGCAGATTTACCACGCCCACAGTCATGGGAACTACCAGCTGCTGGGTAAGAAGATGACGAATAACCCCTTTCTGTCTAATCTGTTCCACTTCTCTTGTCTCCTTGCCTTGGCAAAGGCTGAGCCGAGACAGAATGAACAGCAGATCGTGGGCCATGTGTTCACAGCACAAACTCTCAAGAATGGCCGTGAAGGATGCTGCCATCCAAGCAAGCGGTAATCCAGCGCTGCAGTCATCTCTGGTACAATTAGCTGTTCCCAAATGTATGGCTGCCTCTGAAGATAAGCGTCCTGGGTGATGGGCATCTTCGGTCCCAAGAGTTTCTCAAAATCCAGAGCTTGAACTGCCAAGATGGGAGTTTCAAAGCCAACTCTCTAATCCAGCCCTAATGGGTTTCCTTCCTGATATCTTGTTTTCATGTTGGCAAGGTCTAGCAGAAAACACAGGGGGAAAAAGAGAGGGGCAAAAAGCAAAGAGGGTGAAACTGGATTCATCAGGACAATCAAATGTTGTGGCACACCCATTAAGAGCAATCCATAGTCTTTCATGATCTTTACAATCAAAGGCTTTACTATAATCTATAGAGCACAGGCTGATTTTCTTTGGTGTGCTCCATTAATCAATGCATGTTTGCAATAGGTAAGTGGCTTACAACTGCTTCAAACAAAATTTAGTTAAATTTCAAATCCAATCGATTCAATGGTTCTGTTCTAGTCAGGATTAACAGTAGGATTTAGACCCCTGTTTTCCTACACAACCAAGCACATAGACACAAACACACACACACATTGGCCAAAATCCTGCTCTGGACACATAGCCACAATGTTGTGGTTATGCTCTGTCTCCCGATCCAACCCCCCAAAACCTACCTTAAAATCTATGTAGTCGCCATACTGGAAAATGGAGTTTGGCAGTGCTGGTGAGTGGAGTGTTGAATGATGAAGTGTCCATTCCTCTCCTCGCAGCAAGCGGCAGTGTTTGAATAGAAGCGGGTACCCTATGGGGTCTTGTCACAGCTCCTTATTGCAATGTGGCTTGCTGGTGGGAGAGAGCTGGACACATCATCCCGCCGTGTCCTGCTTCCAAATGCCACAGAACCCCTTTGCTTGGTACAGCTGCCTGCATTTTAAGGTGGGTTTTAGGGGCATTTGTGGGGTCATGGCAATGGTGCCACAATTGTAAATGTGAACACCAAACAGTTGCAAGAGTGTGAGCCTTGCTTATGACACCATAACTGCCTAGCAGAATGTGTGTGTTTGTGCATATGTACCTTCAAGTCGCTAGTTGGTATATGGTGACGCCATGAATTTCATAGGGTTTCCTTAGGCAAGGAATCCTCAGAGGTGGTTTTGCCTGTTCCTTTCTCTGAAAAATAGCCTACAGCACCTGGGCCAAATCTCTCGCTGGCTTTTCTTCGCAAACAAAGATTCAGGTAGGACTCATCCCGCACTTTTTGCAAGTGTGTTGATTACTAAAAAGGCCAATCCAAGATAAACAAGTCCGGTTGCAGAAAGCACAGCAGAAGGTCTCCTTGGGTGATGTTTCCGGGTTGTGATTCTTTCTGCGTTGTCATTTCTCTTCAAGACTTGTTCAGCGTGAGTTCTCAAATAAGGCTGCAGCATTGTGGATAGTGCGTCTCCATGCCTCCCGATGTGAGGCCAGGGCGGACCACTGTTGGTGATCAATTTGGCCGAGCCTGAGATGTTGTTTTAGGGAGTCCTTGCACTACACAAATAATCCTGTTAGAAACTGGATCATTTGCCATGGCTTATTCCTATGGAAACCTGGGATTTGTAGTTTTACAAGGTCTTTAGCTGCCAAAGAGTGCTGGTGCCTCACCAGACTACAAACCCCAGGATTCCATAGGAAGGAGCCATGGCAAATGATCCAGTTTCAAACTGGATTATTTGTGTAGTGTGGAATAGGCCCTGGTATTCATTGGTGGTCTCCCATCCAAGTACTAACCAGAGCTGACCTTGCTTAGCTTTCAGCGTCAGACAGAGCTAATGCCTTTAGGATATTTAGGCTGCCCAATAGAATCCCAGCCATTATTTGATTGATCCAACCATGTCTGCTGAAAAAAAACATGGAAGCCTTTTCTTTTAATTACCTGGGGCACGCTAGTAAATTTTTGAAGCAATAAAAACCTTTGCCACTTTGAACTAACCTCCCCAAATGGCATAGAATATGTGGCTTGTCAGTGTTATTAATAATAAATTGCTTAATTTAAGCCATTCATTAAAAAAAAGAAGAAGAAAAGAAAAAGAAATCCTTTGCAAGAGCCTGTGGTGGAGTTTTGTTCAGAGAGCGCAAATCCAGAGCTTTTATGAAAATCAATTTCTCCCCCCCCCCCAACAAAAATAATTAAAGCCAAAGGGGCAGAACCATGCATTAATTTATGCTGTGTGACTCTTTCAATGGCTCTGGATACAGGGAAGTAAATTATCTACGGAGTGAGCTTAAGGAGGCCCCTGTCTTGCTTAACTGGATTATGTTTCTAATCAAAATCTTTCTGTTAGTGTCATGTCATCCGCTGAGGATTGGTTCTGGAGGGTGTGTGGATACCGAAAACCGTGGATAATAGTGAACACCATTGGAAATAATGGGACTTCTGGTTTACCTGGCTTGTGAGGGCAATTAGCTAACACCCACTGGAAAGTGCTTAATGCAGTGTGGATGTGTAAATTGCTATTGCTTAAAACAGTTTGTAAGCCACTCTGATAGCCTTGTGGCTGAAGAGCGGGGTATAAATAACAAATAAATAAATAATACCATAGAGTTGCCTTGGAGGACATAGAAAATGGCTAGAGAGGACACATTTTCTAGGAAGACTGGTAGGTATGCTGTTTTGTGTCCCGTGGATAATTGAATCAGTGGATAATGAATCAGTGATATACTGTATACCAAGCCACCACGTTTGAATTTTTGCACAGAATAAATCCCAAACTGAGAAGATTCTCATCAGTCCAGGATTCTTCTCGTCAGGGTTTCTTGACACCCAAAAAACTCTCACCAAAATCCTATATGACCATTGCATACCATGTAGCGCCATAACGATGTTGCTACGCTAGTGAATTCCGGTGTGACCCCCTCCTCCAAAACCCACAGAGCAATCTCTGGTGCGGCAGGCAGAAAAAGGACCCCTGTCATAAATCCCCCTGCACTAGAGAACACTTGCGCAAGGGGAGTGGGAACATCAGGCAGCTGCTTCCTAATCGATAGGGGAATGGATCCTTGTCGACCACAGCAGCTGCTTACCGGTAAGTGGGGTTTAGGGGACTTTCATGGTCCCTACATGGCCCCTAAACTAGGGGCTGCATTGGGATTGTGAATACGTAGCAGTTGTGGATGCATACCTGTAGCTTACGTGTTCACAACTGCCCAACGGGATTCCAGGTTTTTTTCCCTAACAATTTTTTGAATACAGTATTTGTAAGTATTCTTTCCACCTCTACTTTCTGCTAATATCCCACTGGAATCCTTTTCCCTATGTAATCCAATCCGAGAGTATGTTGAGGGGAACTGCAGAGAAATAGGAAGATGGACAATATTTGTGGGGAAAGTGTGGCACTAGGACCACATGCAGGACCCTAACTTCTTTTTGTACCCCTCAACCATAGAAGTTCATAGAATCGAGTTGGAAGAGACCACAAGGGCCATCTAGTCCAACCCCCTGCTTTTCAGATTTCCTGGCTGATGCTTTTTCTGCTCTCCCTCCCCGCCAAATGTGTGTGTGTGAACTGTATCCTTCGAAAGCCTCCAGGAAATGTGGCGTGCCATTTAAATAGCTTGGTGGGTCCCCCTGTATGAATTTAACATTAAGGAACTTTCCCAAGCTCTGGTGGACATTGTCTCTTGCCAGTCAGAAGCTCAGTGAAAATGCCCATTATCGCACTCAGCCACACATTCATGTTACTGTTAGCTTCAGTACCAATGAGACTTCTTCCTTGTAAAGTTAAGACAATTCTCTCTTGCCGTCTCGCACTCTCTGTTGGTCTGAATTGGTAGTTGCTCGCTTTCATATCAGTTGGGTTTTTGATCCAGTCTGGGTTTTAGTCCAAAATTTAAGGGAGTAATCTGAGATATTGATGCCACTCCCTGGCAGTTGGTAGCTTCCATTTCAATAGGGCAGAGAATCTGCTCCAAGGTTTAGTCTGAATTTCAAAGGAGGTTTCCAAGACGCTAAACCCTATGCTCCAAAATCGGTTCCACACCTTGGATGATAACTCCTTTAAAATTTTGACTAAGCCACAGAGTGGAGTCACCACCCCACTGACATGGAAGCTATCAGCCACCACTGATGGAGTTGGGCAACATTGACACATCCATTATGGACCTACATTCCAGTCATTTGAGTCGGATTTGGATCCACAACTTTCCCAAGATGGGACTCGGTATGCCTATCTCCCATCTGGAGAGCAATAAATGCAGGCAGCAATAAGTCGGAGCAAAGCACAACATAGACAACACAGCGGGTGTGCTGAACATGAGGAATGTTAGAATATCATTTTGAGGATAAAAATGACGTGACAAACAGTAATTGCGAAAGAATCTTTATTGCTTTCCCCATTATTCACAGGAAAATGAGGGATTGTGTGATAAAGAATTGTTGGCAGTCCTTATAGGAGCTGCAAGAGCTGAGATTTCCAGAACTTAGGAAAATGACAAAGGATTCTCATAACATACACTTCTTAGTAGAATATGTTCAGTTGCCCTTGCAGAAAAATTGTCCAGACTTTTTCACATGATGAGAACTTTGCACCCATTTTAATATACACTATGACCCCAGTATCTGTGGGGTATGTGTTCCCAGACTTACCATGGATAGTGAAAAATCATAGATAGCAAACCCTATATTTCCAGTGGAAGCATACCATAGAATTACGCTGGAGGGCCTCCAAATGCCGAGAGAAGGAGAAAAAACACCTCTGTAGGCATTTGGAGGTCCTCCACTGTGGCTCTGTGGTCAACTTCTGCTGGAAGTAGACCATAGAATCACACTGGAGGACCTAGAAAATACCTAGAGAGAACATATTTTTTCAGACATGGGTAAATGAAACCACAGGTACTGGTCCCACGGATACAGGGGTTGTACTGAACAGTTGTCCCTCCATATCCACGGATTTGGTATCCACAGATTTAAGTATTCATGGCTTAAAAATATTCTTTAAAAACTAATAATCCAAAAAGCGAACCTTGATTTTGCCATCTTGTATAAGGAACACCATTTTGCTATGCCACTGCATATAATGGGACTTGAGTATTCATGGATTTTGGTATCCATGGGAGATCCTGGAACCAAACCCCAGCGAATATGAAGAGACAACTGCATATTATTTCATGGACATTGGGAGGATCACTTCTCCTGTTCCTGTCTTCTACAGGAGTGCCATATCAACAAACATATCATATCTGAACACTGCAAAACAGTTACTTTCTCAGCTTTCTTATCTTTTACAGACAATTCAGTGCTCAAGCAGTTAAGATTCTCAAAATTCAGTTTAGTTTTTTTTTGGTTTAGCATTTCATAAAATACCAGAGTGCAGTGTTTCCCTGATGATGTCTGCGGTCAATCATTGTGACATTGGGGTTCAAGAGTTTTGTTGGGAGAAAAGAGTGTTCTTTGGTCTCATCTGATCTTCCTTTAGAGGGTCTTTGTTCCTCTCTTCTTTGCTGATCTCTGTTAGAAATCACACAATTCTGCTAGTTGGTAGCAGAGGGGCTCTTGTGCTGTCTGTTCCAAATTGGGTCTTCGCTTTGCAATTTTATTGAAGCAAACCTTCTATAAGCTGCCAGACCTCAGGAATGTGCCTTGAGTCTGTCCACTTGACCTTCGGTTTCCAAGAAGGATTTTGATTTCTCCTCTTCCTGTTTTTTTGGCCCCAGACACCGGTTTGCATGAAAACTCCTCTGGCCTACAGCCTGACCGCTGAAGTATCCTCATATATTCTAAGCTTGTTTCCAATAGACTTAACTATCGTAATAACATTTGAAATGTCAAACATTCTGGTAAACACTACAGAAAGATTTAGTACTAGGTCTAAGGCCTGTCGCTAAGGGTGCATCCAAACTGTAGAAATAATGCAGTTTGACACCACTTTAAGTGCTGTAGCTTCATCCTACGGAGTCCATTCTGGCTCTTAAATTCTAAATTTGTGTGTGTGTTGGGTGAGATCAAGATATTGATCTCAGCATATCAACCCAGATATGACATGGAGCTGGATGGAGGTCTAAATCTGAGTAGGAATGGAAAACACACACACACAATTCTTTAGCTAAACCAAGATGGGTCAAGATGGACAAGTTTGTTCTGAAAGTCACAGGCATTATAGGTCTTTTTAGCTTAAGAAAGCAACATGCAAACCCCATGAGAGAAAGGTTACTTTCGGCTTCTATTGTCTATGTGATATCCCTTATTAACAGGAGGACAAAGACTTCCCTGGCAAGTACAGTGTGTAGTTTGTTTGTATACATCAGAGTTGAATGCCTTATCAGAGTGATTGTGACCATTGTCTCTTCTTCCCTTGGAACATACACAGTTAACAGTAGTTTTGAATAACATTTTAAAGTCCAGTCAGCAGAAGCCTTACTAAGCAAATAAGCAAGGAATTGTTTTATGAGAAATAATTGGCTGAATAACTTACGTAGACTTGGTCATGATGGGCCCAGTAATACTTTCAACCAACATGCATATGTGCCTTCATGTTGCCTGTTGAGTTATGGCAACCCCATAGGCTTTTCTTAGGCAAGGTGTGTAGGATATTTTTTTATTTATATTGAGCAGATTGCAGCAGAGCCTCAGTGCAACATGAACTCCCAGTACAAAAAAGGACATAAAGCATGCAGGATGCTCCAGTAAAGTTATAAAGCAGAACTTACGTTTATTATGGCAGAGAATACATCTTAGATAGGAAAAATAGATAGATAGGAGATACGGTAGTTATCTGACTTTGGGTAAAAGAGTTCCTAAGGCTGACTCTCATGCATGCATGATGGTTGCTAGCTTCTTGGATAAAGGTGTTGTAAAACACTAAAACTTCTTGGAGCAAAGGGAGGAGGGGAGTGATCTTTGCATGCAAGGAGGGAGTAAACACAGATCAGGGACACACAGAGAGATATAAACCAGCATTGATGCTTCTTCACTTCCAACAAGGAATGCTCAGAGGTGGTTTTGCCAGTTCTTTCCTCTGCGATATAGTCTACAGCACCTGGTGTTTGTTGGTGGTCTCCCATCCAAGTACTAAGCAGGGCTGGCCCAGCTTAGCCTCCAAGATCGGACAGGTTCTGGGGCCTTTAGGGTATTTAGGCCCTAAATTCTAAATGCTGCATAAAATACAAATCCCAGAATTCTTTAGTATGGAATCATAGCTGCCAAGGTGGATTCATAGTGCTATACAGGTTGTCCCAATTCATGCAGGATTTGTACCCATGGTTTCACTTATCCACAGTCGAAGGGGGGGAGGTCTCTCTAGGCATTTGGAGGACTATAGAGTCACACTGGAGGTAGTCTCTCTAGGCATCAGGAGGTCCTCCAGCACAATACTACGGTCAGCTTCCACCGGAGGTTTTCTAGGTCCTCCAGTGTGTGTATGATATAATATGTTAATACACTATTATTTGGCCAATTTGGCCGGGCAAATTGATCACCAACAATGGTCCGTCTTGGCCTCACATTGGGAGGCATGGAGACGCACGATCCACAATGCTGCAGCCTTATTTGAGAACTCATGCCGAACAAGTCTTGAAGAGAAACGACAACGCAGAAAGAATCACAACCCAAAAACATCACCCAAGGAGACCTTCTGCTGTGCTTTCTGCGACCGGAAACCGGACTTGTTTATCTCGGATTGGCCTTTTTAGTCATCAGTGCACTTGCAGAAAGCGTGGGATGAGTCCTTCCTGAATCTTCGTTTGCAAAGAGAAGCCAGAGAGAGAGAGACTATTATACATGGTTTCACATATCTGCAGTAAGTCCTGGAATGTACCCCCTGCATAAACAGGGGCTGACCTGTAATTGTATAGTGTTAAAGGACCCCCAAACAGCACTTACCGTATGAAAAATAGAGGCCTTCGAGGACTTCAGAAACCCTTAGGTTTTGTGGAAGTAGATTTTCTTTTTTAGAAAAGCTCAAGGTTTCAATTTCCTGTTACCATGTATGGTTGTGAAAGCTGGACAGTGAAGAAAATGGACAGAAAAAACACCCCATCTCCTTTGGAATGTGATGTTAGAGGAGTGTTTTGTGGACCAGGGAGAAAAAAGGCAAATGAATGGTTTCAGAGCAAATTGAGCCTGAATTTTCACTGGAAGCCAACATGATGGAACTGAGGGTATTGAACTTTGGGCTCATCATGAGACAAGATGACTCACTAGAAAAGATTGTGTAGTGTAAAGCTACACTCAAGTTTGGTAAAGTGGAAGACAGTAGGAAAAGAAGATTGTACAGATGGATTGAGTCAAGAAAGGAAACTATGGCCCTGAGTATGTGAGACTCTGGACCTTTTCACACAACTCAGTTATAGCAATCTGATTCCAGTTTAACTGGCATGGCTGCCTCCTATGGAATCCTGAGATTTGCAGTTTGGGGACGCACTAGAGTTCTCTGTTAGTAGGCGAGTGGGATCGGACACGAGTGCGCTTAAAAGTCTAAAAACAGCTGAATTTAAAAACACAATTAACACACAAGCACTGAAACACACTTAAAAACTTGCCTACAGCACAGGGAAGTTCATAAAAAGAGCTTCCCGTAGCTAGGTTTTGCATTCTCACCCAGAAGTGTTCTGGCGGGGATCGGCCATTGAGGCTGGAGTCGTGCCAGTAGAATGGGGCGCGGTTTCACACGCTTGCAATCATGGCAAAAAAAAGCACACCATGCCATGGCCATCAATAAAAAAGAATGCCTTATTTTCAATACATAATCATGACAGCACGATGTCATGCAAAATGGGCACCCTTTCACATTCATTAGGCATCGTTATAGGGCCATACTTGCTGCGTCTGATAAAGTCCTTACAAACATTTTTTTCAACAGGACAATTTAAAAAAACCCACTCATATAAAAGTTAAAAAAAGGATTAAACCACAATTCTGTTTAAAAAACACCAGTTAAAACCCATTTTAAGAACACATTTAAAACACAGATGCAGCACACCCCATTAAAAGGTCCATCTGCTGCAACAAATTAAAATCCAAAGGTCTGCCTAAATAAAAAGGTCTTTGCCAACAGAAAGACAGCAGGGAGGGGGCCAACCAGACCACCCATGGAAGGGAGTTCCACAAAATTGGGAATAGCCACCGAAAAGTCTGCCCTTGGATCCTGGTTGCAGGTTGGCCACATGGGTACCAATCCGAGCCTGGAGAAACGACTTCTGGGAACTCCAACAGGCCCTGATGGTTGGAGGGATTTGGGGATTTGTAATCTAAAAAATGTAACTTTCCCAAACATTGCTGTCATCTGCCTCAACTGCAGGGCTGATTTCTAAGGGAGACGGAGAATGCAGGCGTCTCCCAGCTCTTTCCTTCTAGCTCTGTCTTGTCTTCTGCTCTTGTAGTTTTGGCTCCCTGGGTCTCAAAACCCCTTTCAAGTAACCAGTAGTAGTACCTTCTATATCAGTGGGGCGGAGAATCCATCCTGTGTTCTAGTCTGAACTTTAAAGACGCTATCCAAAAGCTGAACTCTACCCCCAAAGTAGGGTCAGTGGCTAGGATAGCTCCTTTAAAGTTTGGACTAAAACTCAGAGTGGATTTGCCACCTCATTAACATGGTAACCATCAGCTATCACTATGAACCAGTTCAGGTCTCCTTCTGTCCTACTGGGAAAAGAAGGGTGTTAGAAATTGGGTTGCCAGAGTGAAAACTGGAGAGGTCAGTTGTGCAAAAGAGGAAACTGTGGCTTGTCACACAACCAGATAACCAGCAACACCTGCCAACATTCCCTCTTCTACTCAACCATTAAAGGTGAAGAGCCCTCTCCAGTGTTGGCTATGGCAACTCCAGTCAGAAAGAAAGTGAGAAAATGGGGCGGGGGTTCCCAAGCCACCTGTCTCTGACCCCCACCACAGATGACTTTAGCTCCATCCATCATCAGCTTATTGTGGGATCCATTTCCTCGAAAGGAATGCGAAATAAGTTTCTCTGCACTTCTTGAGAACATCTTTCAGCTGGAGGACAAATTCCATTTCAAAGAAGGTCTTAAAGGGGAAAGGGGGGTCCATTCTCCAATTGCTGCACAGGAAAAGCCTTTGCGGCTTTTTCCAAAGTTTTAAAAATAATGCATGGAAATGGGCACTACTGCTAGTTTGGACAACCAATTCTCATCGCAGTGCATTCTTGGCAAGGGTGGAAGTGGAAAGCCAATTGGTTGGAGGATTGGCAATGAAGTGGCCGGAAGCACCATTTTGGAGTTTCGTATGGCCAATTATGCATCTTTTTGCTGCGTGGAGGTGACCAAACAGCTTTTTAAAGCAGAAGGTCACACTTGTGCACCTTTGATTTACAGTTTCAAAAAAAACACAGCAACAGTTTGTGGGGAATAATCATGCAAGTAATTCGCACTCATCCCCCATCTTGATTTACAGGCACGACTGGGTGTGCACTTCAAACACCGATAGCTTTGCACACCAGCACTTTTGCCAAAGGACCGTGGAGACAAACGCCGCTGCACATTGGCGTTTAACGTGCAGCAATCCACACGATGCCTTCTTGTCTAGAGAAGCCCCTAGACTAGAGTGAGAAAATTTGCTTCCATAATCATACTAATAGTACCAATAAAGAGAGTAGTAGTAGTAGTAATAACATTTGCATACTTCCTAGGTTTGGAAAATCTGCTGCCAGGCTATTTGCAGCCAGCAACAAAGATGCAGAATTCTCTTTCTTTTTCTTGGATGCACACTTCAGGGATTTGGAAAAATCTGCATCCAAACAACAGTGTTTGCTTTTAGTGAGTCTCAGGCAGTAATACTACTACTACTAACTATAGTAGTAGTAGTAGTAGTAGATGATGATGATGATGCTATGGATAATCTAATGATGATGCCACCAGCATCCCTTCTAGCTGCTGGGGAAGGTGGGCATGCTGGCTTGGAGGCATAGTGATGTGATAAATATTGCATAGGCTTTGGCGTGGGGTGGGGGCGTGCGATGCTCCACTCCCACCCACGGAGGGGGAGGGTGGCTGGGGAGGGGCCGGGCGCGTTCTCGGGGCGCCTCGGGGGCGCGCTTCTCCGGACTCTCCAGTTCAGCATCTTAGCAATAGACGGTGCTGGGCGTGTGTTGTGTGTGTGTGTGGTGTGTGCGTGTTTTTCCCCCGAAGTGGGTTGGAATTGTGACGGGGAGGGGGCGGCAGGCAGACAAGGAGCCTGGAGAAGGAAGGAGAGGGAGGGATTGCTGAGATCTGCTCCAGGAAACTCCAGCCCAGGGAAAGAAGGCTGGTTGGGGTGGGTGGGGGTGTGATTGTGTGTGTCTGCCCCGTTCCCATCCCGGATTAAGTGCCAAGGCGCGCTCCGACCCCGTTCTCTCTTCCTTGGGGTTGGGGGTGGCTTGATGGACCCCCCAGACCCTTGCCTGGCTTTCTGCGGGGCTTGTCCAGCCGGGGGACGGACGCCCCCTTAAAAAGAGCCGCGATGAAACGGTAAGTGGGTGGATCATGGGATATGTTCTCTTTTTTTTCCAGAGGAGGGGCTTCACTCTTTTAGGAGGGGGAGCCCAAGAAGGATTGGGGGGGCTCAGTATTGGGGTGCGGGGGGGAGAAAGGGCGAAGCAGAGGCAACCTGTCTGTTTAAACAGGAGAGGGGGGCAGGAGGGTCTTGCCGTCGAGGCTCCCCGGGGAGCCGGCTGGGCTGGGCTGGGAGGGGGGGACAGGGTGGGGTGTGGGGTGGGTTAGGGTGGAAGACCCCCTCCGACCCTTTGGGCCGCCTGGCTTTTCTTAAAACGCGCAAGGAAGAGCTGGGGAAGTGGATCGGAACCGGGTTAGACGGGGAGCAAATCCGCAAGGGGGGGAGGCTAAATTTCCAGGGTTTTTTCCCTCCCCCTGGCAGGAGGGTGCGGATCCCGGGGGGGGGAGGCATGGTAAGGGGGAAAGGGAGGACTGCCGTCGGGGGGGGGGAACCTCCCTTCGAGGGTCCCAGTGCAGGGGGGGTCTGCTCCCCTCCTCCTCCTCTGGGAAGCCTGGGCTGGTTGGGCCAGTTGGACCCCCGGGGAAGCAGCCCAAGAGGGAGGGGGAAGCCGGGGGGGTTGAAGGGGGTCTCCCCACCTCCCCCCCAGCCTCCCTCCCCGTCTATGGCTTCGGGGTGTCCAACGAGGGAGGAGAGGGGAGGGGAGAGGAAGGCAGGGGAGCCCCCCACGTCTCTTTCTGCCCGGAGAAAGCCCCCCAAGGAGTCCTTCCTAGGGGCGTCAGTGCCCTGCCTGCCCTTCCTCCCGAGTCAACCTGCTTCGACTCTCTCGCTCTCCCCGCAGCTGATAGATAAAATATTTTAAAAAGAAGATTAGAGGGAACAGAGAAAGGAAAGGGGGCAGCTGGTGGGCCAAGGCGGAGTGCCTCCCGTCCGTTTTGGGGGGCTTTTTTGGGGGGGCTAGTGGGCTAGGGTTGTTGCCTTTCTCTCCTAGACTTAGCCAGCTGGATGGGGTGATTTTTGGGAGGGAAAGGGGGTGCTTTCATCCTAATAGGTAGGTCTCACCCCCCGTCCGGTTTTTTTGGGGGGGCTTTTGTGGGGGTAGTGGGCTAGGATGGTTGGCTACCTCTGTCCACCCTAGAGCCATTTCCCTGCTAGCCTTAAGCTAGAGGGGGTCATTTTTGCGAGATTGGTTTCAGGATGCTAATAGGTAGGTGGTCCCCCCCCGTCCGTTTTTTGGGGGGGTCTTTTTGGGGAGGCTAGTGGGCTGGGGCTGTTGGCTACCTTTGGCCAGCCCAGAGCCCTTTCCCTGCTAGCCTTAGCCAGCTAGATGGGGTCATTTTTGTGAGCTTGGTCTGGGGATGCTAATAGCTAGGTCGTCCCCCCCGTCCATTTGGGGGGGGGGCTTTTTGGGGAGTCTAGTGGGCTGGGGCTGTTGGCGACTTCCGGCCACCCCTGGGCCCTTTCCCTGCTAGCCTTAGCCAAGCTAGATGGGGTCATTTTTGCTAGCTTGCTTTCAGGATGCTAATAGGTAGATGGTCCCCCCCCCGTCCGTTTTTTGGGGGGCTTTTTGGAGAGGCTAGTGGGCTGGGGCTGTTGGCTACTTCTGGCCAGCCCAGAGCCCTTTCCCTGCAAGCCTTGGCCAACTGGATGGGGTGATTTTTGGAGCTTGGTCTGGGGATGCGCTCATCCTAACCGGTGCGTCCCCCCTTCTGTCTCCCTCCCTCCCTCCCTCCAGGGCCAGGATGGGGGGCCCTCCCCCGGGGCTCTGGTGGGCCTCCTTCTCCTTCTTCCTCCTGGCGGGCTGGGCCCCCCCGCGGCCGGTGCGCGCCTGCCCGGAGCCCTGCGCCTGCGTGGACAAGTACGCGCAGCAGTTCGCCGACTGCGCCTACAAGGACCTGGCGTCCGTCCCCTCGGGGCTGCCCTCCAACGTGACCACCCTGAGCCTCTCGGCCAACAAGATCGCCGCCCTGGGCCGGGCCTCCTTCGTGGGGGTGACCCAGGTGACCTCGCTGTGGCTGGCCCACAACCGGATCGCGGCCATCGAGGAGGGCACCCTGGCCATCCTGGGCCAGCTGAAGAACCTCGACGTCAGCCACAACCTGATCGTGGACTTCCCCTGGGCCGACCTGGGCAACCTGAGCGCCCTGCAGCTCCTCAAGATGAACAACAACCGCATGGCCTACCTGCCCGGGGGGGCGTTCCGGGCCTTGCGCGACCTCCGCTCGCTGCGCATCAACAACAACCGCTTCGCGGCCGTGGCCGAGGGCACCTTCGAGCCGCTGGCCTCGCTCTCCCACCTCCAGATCTACCACAACCCCTTCAACTGCACCTGCCAGCTGATGTGGCTCAAGAACTGGACCCTCAGCACCGCCATCTCCATCCCCGAGCAGGAGGCCATCGCCTGCGCCGAGCCCGAGCCCTGGAGGGGCCTCCCGCTGGCCAAGCTGCCCGACCTCCGCTGCGCCGCCCCCGAGGTGGCCCTGGACTACCTGCCCGGCCGGGAGCCCGCCCGCCTGGCCTACGGCGCCACCCTCGCCTTGCGTTGCCAGGTCTCCGGCTCGCCGCCGCCCGAGCTGCGCTGGCGCATCCAGACGGCCTCGGGCCAGAGCCTGGAGCTGCGGCCCGGGGAGGCGGCGGGCGGGGAGGGCGCTCGCAACCGGAGCCGCAGCAGCAGCAACAGCCTGCCCTCGGAGGACGACGGGGGCCCCCCGACGGGGCGGTTCCGGGCCTTCGCCAACGGCACCCTGGAGGTGGCCCACCTGAGCAAGCGGGA
The DNA here is from genome assembly GCA_030847615.1 of Gambelia wislizenii. Lineage (NCBI taxonomy): Eukaryota > Metazoa > Chordata > Lepidosauria > Squamata > Crotaphytidae > Gambelia > Gambelia wislizenii. The sequence goes on from JAUMIR010000009.1 coordinate 36,632,553, forward strand.
GGAGGGCACCTACACCTGCCTGGCCACCAACGAGGTGGGCAGCCGCCAGCGCTCGCTGCGCCTGGCCCTCCCGGACGACGCCCCCAAGGAGCCCCCCAGCCGTCCGGGGGCCGAGCGGAAAGCCCAGGGCAAGGCCTCCAAGAACAGCGTCCTGAAGGCCGAGGAGGGCCGGGGGGTGGCCAAAGCGGGGGTCTCCGTGGCCGGGGCCCCCTTCCCCTCCCCGGCCTGGCCGTCGGGGGGCGCCCTCCGGAACGCCAGCGGGCCCCCCGGCTCGCCCCTCCCGCCGCCCCCGGGCTCGGAGCTTCTGGGGGGCTGCGGACCCCCCGGCCGGGAGGGCCCCCCGCGCTTGGTCTCCAACCAGGCCTTCGCCCCCGACGACCCCCCGCTCAAGCCCCGCGCCGTCCTGGCCCCGCTGGGGGTGCTGGCCCTCGACGTCTCGGAGCGGGAGGCCCGGGTCCAGATCACGCCCCTGGCCCCCCACGAGCAGGAGGGTCCCGGCGGGGCCGGGCTGGGGGGCCGGCTCTTCCTCTGCGAGGAGGGGGCCTCGTCGGGGGGCCGCCCGGCCCTGGTCCAGTGGGCGCGGGTGTCGGGGGGCCGCAACGCCTACTGGTTCCGGGGGCTGCGGCCGGCCACCAACTACTCGCTCTGCCTGGGGGGCGCCGTGGGGGGCTGCCGGCTGGAGGTGGCCTTCCGCACCAAGTCCGAACTGCCCTCGCTGGGCATCGTGGTGGGGGTGGGCGCCGCCCTGCTGGCCCTGGCCACCCTCCCGCTGCTGGGGGCCGCCTGCTGCCACCTGATGGCCAAGTACCCCCCCGGGCAGCCCTACAAGCTCATCCTCCGCGCCCGCGGGGCCCAGCCGCCCGCCGACCAGAAGCGCATGGCCGCCGACTTCGACCCCCGGGCCTCCTACTTAGGCGACGGCCAGCCCTGCGAGGTGGGCCACCAGGAGGAGGAGGAGGAGGAAGAGGAAGAGGAGGAGGGGGGAGAAGGAGGGAGTCCGGCCAGAGGGGAGACCCCGGCCCCCAGCTCCCCCGGAGACCCCCAGGCCAAAGCCCCCCCCAAGGAGGACTCCGAAGGCGGCTCCGAGGACAGCGACCCCCTCCCCCTGGGGGCCGAGGCCCTCTCCATCCTCCTGGCCCACGAGATCAACGGCAACTACCGGCCGCCCCCCACGCCCCCTTGAGACCCCCTTCTCCCCTCGGCTGCCCCCCCCCGAAGACCGACCGCAGGGGGCGCCCTCCTGGACGGGGGGGGGCGGCCATCTCCCAGCCATGGGGCTGCGGACAGGGGGCGGGAGAGAGGGGCAGCTTCAGCCAGTTCGGATCCCCCCCCACTCCTGGCATAGGCTGAGAATATTGGGGCTTGCCACACTACACTATTATAGCGCTATGATTCCGCTCCAACTGCTCCGGCAGCCTCCTGGGGAATCCTGGGATTTGCAGTTTAGGGAAGGGCATTTACATCTCTCAGCCAGGGAGCTCTTAGGCCTCTCTAAACTACAAACCCCGAAATTCCACAGCAGGAAGCCAGAGCAGATAAAGTGGAATAGTAACGCTATAACAGTGTAGTCTGAAAATCTCCTATGTCTTGCCACACTACACCGTTATAGCGCTATGATTCCGCTCCAACTGCTCCGGCAGCCTCCTGGGGATTCCTGGGATTTGCAGTTTAGGGAGGCCCCAAGCACTCTCCTGCTGAGAGTTCGAAACACCTCTCCCTCAAACTGCAAAGCCCGGGAGGCCACAAGAGGCAACCAGAGCCCTTCAAGTGGAAACATAGCGCTGCGAATTGGGGGGGGGGGGAGAAACCCTTTAAACAACAACAACAACACTCATCACCTACATTGTTACAGCGCTATGATTCCACTTTAACTGCTCTGGTGGACTCCTGGGATTTGTAGTTTAGGGAGGCCTAAGAGCTCTCTGGCTGAGAAGGCTAAATGCCCCTCGTTCAAACTGCAAATCCCACGATGCCACAGGAAGCAGCCAGAGCCGTTAAAGTGGAATCATAGCGCTATAGCAGTGTAGGGTGACATTTTTTGTATATCACACCACACTGTAATAGTGCTATGATTCCACTGTAACAGCTCTGGTGGAATCCTGGGATTTGTAGTTTAGTGAAGCCTAAGAGCTGTGTGGCTGAGAAGGCTAAATGCCCTTCCCTAAACTGCAAATCCCAGGATGCCACAGGAGGAGGCAGCCAGCGCCGTTATAGTGGTGTAGGGTGACATTTTTTGCATATCACACCACACTGTTATAGCGCTATGATTCCACTGTAACGGCTCTGGCTGCCTCCTCCTGTGCAATCCTGGGATTTGTAGTTTAGTGAAGCCTAAGAGCTCTCTGGCTGAGAAGGCTAAACGCCCCTCCCTAAACTGCAAATCCCAGGGTTCCCCCAGGAGGCAGCCAGAGCAGTTCAAGTGGAATCATAGCGCTATAGCAACGTTTTCTTCAGATAGGTGGCGATAGCGCTCCCGTTTCGTTTCAGGAGGTTGCTGGTGCTGGACAGCTCCCCATTTCCTCTCCCACCCCCTAACGATGGGTATGTGGGTATGTATATGTGGGGGGGGGGGAAGCTGTTTGGGGAGGCTTGTCGTGAGGAGGTTAAACAGCCAGATCCAGGAGGACCGAACCGACTGCGCTGGAGGGCCCCCCACCTACAGAGTCCATCAATGGAGCCCTTGCAGTCTTGAGAGCCAGATCCCAATGTTGTGTCCTGTGCAGTGTGTGACTTTGGACTTCTGGGGGGGGTGTGTGCCTTCCCTGGAGGAAAGAGGCCGAGAGTCCAGTTGCTGGTCTCGGTTTCCCCGTTCACGAAAGACCCCTCCCTCCATGTCGATGCAGTAGAGTAAGTCGTCTGTTTAGAGAACACGTGCTTTGCCCTTGGTGTGAATCTGTGATGTTCAAAGGCAGGGAGGGGGGAATAAATACATAAGTGAAGGCCGATGGGTTTTGCTGTTGACGGTTTAAGTGGAGTCGGTTGAAGTATGACCTTTGCAAACCTCTGTGATTTCCTTTGAAATGACCCTGTTGCCAGATTGGGGAATATATATATATATATATCTGCAGTATATGTGTATATATATATATATATATATATATTCTCCGCACTTTGGAGGAAAATGGTGCTGTTAGGTTTGGGTTGCATTGTTTCATTGTATATTGAAATGAAACAATGCAACCCAAACCTAACAGCACCATATATATATATATATATATATTAAAATGAAACAATGCAACCCAAACCTAACAGCACCATACACACACACACACACACACACACATATATATATTGAAATGAAACAATGCAACCCAAACCTAACAGCACCATATATATATATATATATATATATAGAAATGAAACAATGCAACCCAAACCTAACAGCACCATATATATATATGTATATAGAAATGAAACAATGCAACCCAAACCAAACAGCACCATATATACATACATATATATATATATATATATATATTGAAATGAAACAATGCAACCCAAACCTAACAGCACCATATATATATATACATAAATGAAACAATGCAACCCAAACCTAACAGCACCATATATATATATATATATATATATATGTATATAGAAATGAAACAATGCAACCCAAACCAAACAGCACCATATATACATACATATACATATATATATATATATATATTGAAATGAAACAATGCAACCCAAGCCTAACAGCACCATTTTTCTCCGAAGTGCGGAGAATGAAGCAAACTCACCTTCAGAATAGAAACCCGATGGCTGTTTTGTCAATTTTTTTTCTTTTAAACGCCAAAGGCAGCCTTTGAAAGGAACGGTCTGGAAACAAGGGGTTCCCTTTGAGACATACCTCGCTGCTGTTTTGTGGAAAAGTGAATACGAAATCATACTGATAAGACATTAAAACCGGTGGAAAAGCCGACTTTGGAGATCTATTATTATTATTATTATTATTATTATTATTACTTCACGGCGCCGAGTAAACGCGCCACCGGTGCGGAATTTGAGGTCAGATTTTCGTTTGCTGAAATTAACAAATAATTCAGTTTCAACCTGGATGATTTGATTTTTAGTTTTGCAAGGTCTTTCGGCCTTCGCTGCCAAAGAATGCTCGCTGGTGCCTCAACAAACTACAAATCCCAGGATGCCATAGGAAGGAGCTTTGGGGCAAATCATCCAGGTTGAAACTGGATTATTTGTATAGTGTGGATTCAGCATTAGTGTGGGAGATTTCGGTTTGAACGAGGAAAAATCAAACCCTTGGCAAAATCTCTCCACGCCTCCCATCCCCATCCTTTTAGTGATTTGTAGTTTTACAAGGTCTTGAGCTTTCTCTGCCCAAGAGTGCGGGTGCCCCAACAAACTACAGATCCCAGGGTGCCATAGGAAGGAGGCGGTTTGAACAAGGAAAAAAAAAATCTTGGCAAATCTCTCCATGCATTCCATTCTCTCCCCTCCCTTCCCCATCCTTTTAGGGATTTACAGTTTTACAAGGTCTTTTTTAGACTTCTCTGCCCAAGAGTGCTGGTGCCCCGATAAACTACAAATCCCAAGGTGCCATAGGAAGGAGGCTTGGGGCAAATCATCCGGGCTGTAACTGGATTATTGCCAAATCTCTCCACTCCTCCCATCCCTATTCTTTTAGGGATTTGTAGTTTCATAAGGTGTTGAGCCTTCTGTGCCCGAGTGCTGGTGCCCCAACAAACTATAAATCCTAAGGTGCCATAGGAAGGAGGCTTGGGGCAAATCGTCCAGTTCGAAACTGGATTATTTGTCTAGTGTGGATTGAGCATTAGAGTGGGAGATTTCGGTTTGAACGAGGAAAAATCAAACCCTTGGCAAAATCTCTCCCCCTCGACCCAAATCCTTTTAACTGTGAAACGGAGGTCAGGATCAAACGGAATAAACCGAGGCTGCCGTTACTTTGAACATCCAACGCCCGGCCGTTGAGGAAACTGTCTATGTAAATAGGAAAATATATATATATATATATTTTATCGCCTTCTCGCCACAGTATTAATTAATCCCCCGATCGCTCCAGCTTTAAAAAGGGAGATCGGATCATAGAAGATGGGGCTCCCAGGGTGGCTTTTCAGTCTCCATCTGCCCTCAATTTTCTGGGCCTTTTGGCTGCATAGATTCGTTTCCCTTGCAAAAAGAAGAGAGAGAGAAAATCCACACCGAGGCAAAATAAAAATAAAAATGGATCCTTAGGGGAGAATGCATGGGTGGGTTTGATTTCATTCCCACCGAACTGTTGAGGGGCTGCCAGGGAGGCGAAGAAGAATGAGAAAAAAATAAATTAAAATTATATATATATATATATATATATATATATATTATATATTAAAAGGCTTTCTTTAAAAAAAAAAAGATTCCGGTGAAATCTCTACTACTGAGAGGGGAGAGTGGAAAAGACAAATCCAAGGAGTCCTTTGAATCAGCTGGCCTTTGGGGAGGCGACACAGAGGCAAATGCCTTTGAGTCCATGGGTTTACTTTAGTGCAGGGTTTCTCAACCCTGAGAGGTCACTAGGGGTTTCCTAGAGCTTAAAAAATAAATTAATTAAAAAATAACTTTTTTTTTTTGAGCTAAGAATATTTTTTACGCAGGGGTTCCCTGAGACCTGAACATTATTTCAAGGGTTCCTCCAAGGGAAAAAGGTTGAGAAAGGCTGACCTAGGGGCAAATTCCCACGTGGATTCAAGTTTGGATTGTGTGTGTGGTTTGGTTTGGGAGTGCTATAAGCCTCCATAGATTTTCCCTGTTTTTTTTTTTTTTCAGGCGGTGTGTTCTGGAAGAGTTTATTTCTGACATTTCGCTTGCATCTGTGGCTGGCATCTGCCAGCCACAGATGCAAGCGAAATGTCAGAAATAAACTCTTCCAGAACACACAGCTCGGAAAAAAACCAAGGAAAATCTATAGATGTCAGCCCTGAAAGCCTTATACTTCATATATAAGGCTCCAGTTTCTCACCGTTTTGTGTAGCTTGTCCGAAACAACAAGAACAGCAGCAGAAAACCCCCCACACACCTTGCTGGGGTCAGAAACAAACGTGGATGGAGGAGGGAAACGTTATCACCTACCGTTCTCGTTAAAAACGTCTCCGGGACTCCCCTGAGGGTGTCAAGATTTGGAAGGACAAACGGCTTCACCGCAGCCCGTCGCCCAGCCTTAGGATCGGACTAGCCGCCGGGCGCAACTGAAAGCACAGCTTGGCGCAGTGCGCTTTTACGCACAAGCCCGGATCCACGCCCACCAGAATGAACTGGATCTACAAGAAAAGAGATGAGGAAGACCTTCCTGACGGTAAGAGCTTGTAGTGCCTGGGAGTGTGGTGGAGTCTTCTTCTTTGGAGGGCTTTAAACAGAGGCTAGATGGCCATCTGTCCGGAATGCTTTGATTGTGTGTTCCTTCATGGCAGGGGGTTGGACTAGATGGCCCTTTGGGGTCTCTTCCAACTCTATGATTCTATGCACAGCCCCTGCATTGCACAGGGTTGAATTTCGGACAGGTTTAGCCCCCCCCCAGCTCTCACATTTGGAACACAGAGAGGTGAGATGGATAAAATACTTTTGGAAAGATAACAGTGCCTTTGAGAACAGTGCAGAGTTTCCCCCCCCTTCCTTCCCAGCAAGGAAGAGGATTGATCCTCAATAAATCTGAAGCCAAGGCACCAACCTTGAGAAAAATCAATTCAAGGCTAAGGCTTGCCTGTATTGATGTAGGTAGGTAGATATTCAGGGATACTGCATCCATGGATTCAACCAACCAGGGCTGGAAAAATTTCAGGGGGGAACAAATTCCAAAAAGCAACCCTTTCTGTTCACCACTGGAGACCATTTTACTATGCCACTGTATATAATAGGACTTGAGCATCCACAGATTTTGGTACCCATGGGGCTACCTGTTGCAAACAGCACAAAGAACTGGTGAACGCTGAGCATTGGCTGGAGAGACCTGAGAAGGCAAGAGAAAAGTAAAGAAGGGGCAGAGCATAAAACCACCCCTAGTTCAGGATTTTTTTCACATTTTATCAAGCTCATATGCAGGTTTTCACCCTCCCTTTCTCTCCTTCCCTCCCTCTCACCCCTTTCCCCACCTATCACCAGTTATCTTGGTGACTTGGATGCCAGTGGGACAGCTAATCTGCTCTGGGTTGTAGTCCAAACTTTAAAGGACCTGTCCAACATACTGAACCTATGTCAGTGATGACATGCAGTGGTTTGGGGGAACTCCTTTAAAGTTCAGATTAAAACCCAGAGTGGACATAATCCCCTCCATATCAGAACTGCCACCATCCCACAGTGGTGATCTATATTAAAACTTACCATACCTATTGAGAGCATTTGAGTCTTGACTGCCAAGGAACATTGATTCAGAGAGGCAGGCCTTCCCTTCTTTTCCCCCAGTCATTTTTTTATCTACTCCATTTAATCCAAACATTTTACAATTTTGCTCCAGATATCACACTACACTGTTATAGTGTTTTTATTCCACTTTAACTGCTATGGCTGCCTCCTGTGGAATTCTGGTATTTGTAGTTTATTGAGGCCTAAGAGCTCTCTGGCTAAATGCTTCTCCCTTAAACTGCAAATCCCAGGATACCACAGGAGGCAGCCAGAGAAGTTAAAGTGGAATAATAGAGCTATAACAGGGTAGAGCCTTACCAAACTCTGAAGAAAAGCAGCAAGGCAGCAGGAACATTCAGTCTTCCCTCCTGTCTTTTTTCATTCTGGTCCCATAAGGGACCAAGGTAAAACCATGCCTTTTTGCTAACCAGAAAAACTCATTTGCAAGAGGTGTGGTTTTAGCTCGTTCCTGCATGGGACCATAACGAAACAATGCTGGAAGAACAGTGACTGCATGCAGAAAGGCAGCAGGAAAGATGGAACATTCCTGATGCCCTGTCGCTTTTCTTTGGAGTGCGGTAAGGCTGGTAGTATGGTACAGTAGAACCCCCATATCCACTGATTCATTATCCACTGATTCAATTATCCAGGGGACACAAAACAGCACACCTACCATTGAGCTTTCCCAGAAAATGTGTCCTCTCTAGCCATTTTCTAGGTCCTCCAAGGCAACTCTATGGTATTTTAAACCAGAAGTCCCATTATTTTCAATGGTGTTTGCTATTATCCACAGTTTTCCGTATCCACAGAGTCTTCCAGAACCAACCCCCAGCAGATACGGGGGTCTTACTGTATTCAGCCAAAGGCCAGCTATTTCCCTTTCTTGCTATAAATGGACAAGAAATACAGATCCCCCCTCCTGCCCTCCCCAGGCTGCCAAGAGGGTGATTTTCCTCTGAAAAAGAGATGCAGCTAAATCCTTCTTTCTTCCCACCTCCCTATAATCACCACATATTTTATCTTAGGGAATCGTGGAATCCTCGCACATTCAGCATCATCCTGAACTCAGGGGTGTAGCTACGCCTTCAAGTCATTTCAAGTTTATGGAGACCCTAAGGTGAATGGGGGTTTCTTTGGACATGGAAACTCACTGGGTGACCTTGGGCAAATCACACTCTCTCAGCCTCAGAGGAAAGCAAGGACAACCCTTTTCTGAACAAATCTGGCCAAGAAAACCCCGTGCTAGGGTTTTCTTGAGGTTTCTGTAAGTCCGAAATGACTTGAAGTCACACAACAACAACAATCTGTATCTATATCTATGGTTGAGATCCTATGTTTGCGTTGTCATGTAGCATAAATTTCCACACAGAATCATAGAGCTGGAAGAGACCACAGGGGCCATCTAGTCCATCCACCTGCCCTGCAAAAATACACAATCACAGCACTTCTGACAGATGGACATCCAGCCTCTCTTTAAAAACCTCCAAAGAAGAAGATGTCAACACACTCCAAGGCAGTGCATTCCACTGCCGAACAGCTCTTATCATCAGGAAGTTCTTCCTAATATTTAGGTGGAATCTCTTTTCTTGTAGTTTGAGGCCATTGCTCTGTGTCCTAGTCTCCATCCTCAGTATGACATCCCTTCAAATATTTAAACATAGCTATCATTTAACTTTCTCTTCTCCAGGCTAAACATGCCCAGCCACCTAAACTGCTCCTCATAGGGCATGGCTCCCAGATCTTACACCATTTTGGTCGCCCTCCTCTGGACACATTCCAGCTTGTCAGTGGAATTGTGGTGCCCAGAACTGGACACAGGCAGTGCTATGAACTGATTGTAATTCTGTTCTGGTAGTGGGGTGTAATTCCAGACCTCCCCAAGATTTTGGGGTACCAAAGACTGTCTGTCATACATTACTGCTATAAGATAAGCTTTTTTGGTGGAAAATGGTTCAGCAGATGGTACACAGTAGAAAAGCATTCCAGCCCTTTTGCTGATAGGGTGTAGCATCCGCTCACAGCCAATGATAGACCTGGACCCCTAAGCATCAAACTGTATCCAGACTATCCCCAACTGGCAATTCAGCTCCCTATGACTTGCTTGGGGAAGCCTCTGGTCTGGGCTGCACTCCATCCAGGGTGCGGCCCAAAGAAAGATGGGCCATCAAGAGATATATAGTGCAGAAGCAAACAAAGAAAATCACAGTGTGCAAGCATAATACATCTCTCCCTGGCCAAAACCTATGAGAACTGTGCAAGCAGGTTAGCAATAGCAATAGCACTTACATTTCTATACTGCTTTATAGTGCTAAGCACTCTTTAAGTGATTTACAATGTGTGTTAGCTAATTGCCCCCAACAAGCCGGGTACTCATTTTAGGAACCTATGGAAGAATGGAAGGCTGAGTCAACCTGGAACCCTGCAGGATTGAACTCACAACATTGTGGCTTGCAGTACTGGCATTTAACCACGGCACCACCAGGGCTCCTTTAGTAACACAGGAAAATTCCCTCCTCCAGTCCATTCTCTGTCGTCCCGTCTTTTCCCAGCCTCAAATTGACAAGCTAATGCAAAGAGTCTCAAACAAGGTCACTAATGTAAAGGATCCCTTACTCTCCAGTTGTTATGTTGCTTGCAAGGACTCTACAAGGCGTTTGCCTTGTGTCAGAAGTCCAGCTTGCTACAGTTGTGCTATGCAACCTCTGTGTCAAATGTCAATGTTGCAAAACAAAGTGGGCAACTAACTATAAAAAATAGATGCACACACAACCAGATAGGTAATCATATGCACAAGCCAGTGCGCACGAACAATGGTAGGATATGCACAATTCCACTTGTACAACCTTGAACTGATATTCCTGACTGCAGAAAGGTATTCAGCCATTTTTGCAAGGAACTTAGCATGCATAATAAGACAACAACAGGACCCTGGTCTATATCTGTCTTATAATGCAGTGCTTTGACTGTTGGCCTAGGGCTGCTGACACACTGCAGAATGCAGTTTGCCACAGCTTTAACTATCGTGGCCCCATCCTATGGAATCCTGGGATTTGTAGTTTGTTGTGGCACCATAGCGCTCTGACAGAGAAGGGTAAAATCTCACAAAACTACAAATCCCAGAATTCTATCACATTGAGCCATGGCAGTTAAAGTGGTGTCAAACTGTATTATTTCTGCAGTGTGTCAGTATCTTAAGTTTCCAGGAGACCAGGGTTCAGACCTCTGCTTTGCCATAAAAACCCATTGGGTGACCTTGAGCAAGTCACATTCTCTCAGCCTTAGAGGAAGGCAATGGTAAACCTCTTCTGCTGTATGTGGATATTTACACTATACTGAAGAAATGCTGGATTGTAGCCCATGAGCATAACTTTACACTCTGTTCCTCAACGTAGGATCTCAGCCTGCTTCCTTTTTCTTCATCCTCATTGACTGCAGACTGGACTCAACGGATACCAGGCCTCTATGCTTACATCAATATCACATTTAGTCTGGTGCCCTCAGGGTACCTGGGTTGCCCACTCCTGAATCTGGCAGGTGGAAATGAAAACCTTACAAGAGTCTTATTGAATCTAGAGAGGTTGGTTGCCAGCTTCAGTTCCACTGGCGCCTGTTTTTGCAAACCTGTGGGACTCAACTTGTTTTACACCTTCCATAGAATCGAGCAATAAGAAATAGAATGGGGTTCCCCCGCCCCCGTGCCTTAGCAGATATAACAATATCAACATTTTAAAGCACATTAGAAAAGTAAAATTCTCATTATGGATAAATGGCCTCTCGTGAGCTCATTTTAATTGAGTTTTATGCTTTAAGTCATACAAAGAAGAAAGGAAATACCGCCATCTCCGTATCCAGTTAATTAGAAAGTAATAGATTTCTTTTCCTTTCTGCCCCCTAATATTTCTACTGGGAATCTAGTTATGATGAGATATCAGAGATGGCTCAGATGGCACTGTTTCCCTTTGAGACTGGGAACGGAGTGGAAATAGGAGAAGGCAGGGAATTTCTATCTCTCTCCAGAGATAGTATCACAGACAGCAAATGTAAAACAGCCCACGGCCTGTTGATCTGAAAAGTTTCTAACATCATTTATTTACAGTGCAAACCTAGCATCTCTGCTTAGAAGTAAGTCTCCCTGCATGAAAGGGAATTTACACTCAGGGAAATATGCCTAAGGACTGCAGCATTATTTAGTCAGATTTCCATCTTTCACTTTCTCCAGATTAAAGTTGTCCCTTCACATTCACTGGGGTTTGGTTCCAGAATCCCCATGAATACCCAAATCTGTGAATACTCAAGTCCCATTACATGCAGTGGCATAGCAAAATAGTGTCCCTTATAGAAGATGGCAAAATCAAGGTTTGCTTTTTGGATTATTATTTTTTAAAGAATATTTTCAAGCCGTGAATACTTAAAACCATGAATGCCAAATCCGTGAATGTAGAGGGACAACTGTATTGGGAATCTCCAATTGGAGATTCATCTCCATTGGTATGAAGGAATGGCCGCAGGATGTCTAAGGAGATTATCACACTACACTGTTATAGCACTATTCTTCCACTTTAACTGCTATGGCTACTGCCTGTGAAATCCTGGGATTTGCAGTTTAGGAAGAGGCATTTAGAACTCCCAGCCAGAAAGCTCTTAGACCTCACTAAACTACAAACTCCAGAATTCCACAGGAGGCAGCCACAGCAGTTAAAGTGGAATAGTAGCACTATAACAGTGTAGTGTGGTAAAAGATATTGAAACGGACGTGCTTTCCATACCACTATCTCTTAGACTGAGGGATTGAGGATTCTTGCCACTTGTCAGATAATTCTGGGGTCCTGTTATCAACTTCTGGTCACCTTAGTGCCCAAATAATGATGGCGATTAAACCAGAGAGGCAGAATTAACATCAGCATTCCACTCATGATTGGAGTCTCAGGATGTTTATATGGGAATTGAACAGGCTCGTTTGGTACTCTTTTAGGCTATTTATTATAAGCATTCATAGATCTATAAACATTAATGTTCCCCTTAGGGAGAAATACAGACATGGCAATTTCTGGGCATTGAGCTTCATTATTACATCACATTGTGTGGAAGGCATCTTTACATCATATTATCTGGCCATCACGATGTTACACTTTCATCAGGACATTTCATAGGAACTTTATCTCTCTTTTTATCTTCTCCTTACATTCACTCAGCTAATTTAGTTGGCCAGTCAAAATAACTGAGGTGCACACTAGCTCATATCCAATCAAAGCAAAGAGTTTTCTGACTTCAGTACACTAGGAGTCCTAGTGTATCTGCTATCTTGACTATCTAGTCCCATGGCCTCCAAAGCCTGCTGACATCAAGCTTGGTGGACAGGTATGAGAGAAGGATCAGCCCAGCCCAGGAAAGCGAAATGAAGCCAGAGTTGCAAAGAGCCTCCCTCTTCTTCCTTCTCTGCAAGCAACGGCTGTCCAGGCAGCTTCTCCCGTCCCTTTGCGGCTGGAATTGGAGGCCGCTGCCACCAGGAAGGGTGGGTAGCTCTCCTCTTCTTCCTTGCAGTAGCCACCTTTCTTGTTGTCTCTGGGTGCTGCCGGCCTCCCTTCGCCTTCCTTGCCTCCACCATGCAAACCGTGGCCACCATCTTGTTTCATGGCTGTGTGAACATCACAGCGGAGAGCTTTGCATATTGTCTTTTTTTTTGCCAAAGCACTGTGGAGACAAAAGAACACTGCTGCGAATTGCCTATAATGCAATAGTTGTATTATTGCCTATAACACAATAATTGTATAGGTGGGCAATAGGTGATTGTATAGGTTGCCTATAATGCAATAATTGTATAGGTGGGGCTAGAACACAGGTGCTTGCCTGTTATCTTTATTTACATCCCAGCACATCTAGCATTCTTTCTAGATTGAGATGAAAACAGTAGCTGGTTCTCTGTTGACTCAGGCACACACGCTCACTGCCCTAACTACCTGCATTAAATCTTACGTCATATCTTACCCTTTATAGGACTAGATGGCCCTTGTGGTCTCTTCCAACTCTATGATTCTCTGATAAGTTATATTAGGTTAAATTCTACACTTTTAAAGTTATACAAGCAGGGCACAGAGATGACAACCGAAAAATCCAGCCTGTAACAATATTTTGCTGCCTGAAGCAGAGCTGCAAATGGCATCCCCTCCTACGTCAAGGTCAGTGATGGTGCCTCATATCTCAGTGGGGCAAAGACCCACTCCCAGTTTTAATGTGAACTTCTAAAGGTGTTGTCCAAGGTGCTGAAAACTCTATTCCCCAAATAGATTCAGCACCAACCAGCTCCTTGGAAAGCTTAGACTAAAACTTGGGAAGGATTCATTGCCATACGGACTTATGAGTCACAAGTTGCTGCTTGTAAAACTACTTTCTTTGACATTGCACAAGGGCTGAATACCTCCTTGTGCAATGTCAGAGAAAGTGGGTGTATTTGCAGAACTCCTGGTTATAAGAGGATTGTGGCCCAACTCTAAAACATCTGGGGAGTCAAAGATCGAGAGCCACCTTCTGGTTTGCCCCATGGTTTTGACTTATCCTTTGTTTCTGCCTTCTGCTTTCATGGAGTCTGGGAAAGTTACTTTATGGGATTATAACTCCCAGCATTCCCTAGCCACCATAGCCACTGGGAATGTTGGCTGGGAGACCCTGACAGTTATAGTCTGAAAAGGTGGTATCATCACCATCATCACCACTATCACTCATCATCATCATCATCATATCCTGCCTTTCCCCCCAAACTGGGACTCAAGATGGTTTTAGAAATCAAAACAAACATGACAGAATTTTCTGTGCAGAGGAACAGGATTTCTGCACAGGACATTGTATGTCTGCACAGTGTATTATTTTATGGGCCAAAAATGCTGGCCAGGATCCTGCCGCAGAGGTTACTGTTGCTAACTTTACAATGGTGTAGCTATGTCCCTGCTAGGACATGCAACCCTTCTAGTGAATTGTGATTGTACAGTGGCCTGTTGTGCAGTGGCATTTCTGTTTCACAATGAGTTCTGGTGCTCTTTGTGCGATGGCTCCAATTGCACTCTGATACCCAATGGGACCCATGGTGCAAGGCCGTGTTGTTGGCTCCATTTGTGCAATGGTTCCAGATATGTAACTATTTCCCTGTTCCCCTCCTGAGAATATGAGCATCACACAAAGTCGCAATTCACCTTTAACAGGATCCTAAGTCAGTTTACAAGGAGGTAAATACCTTACAGCCACTGTTTCTTGTGTAGAAAATGCTGTTCTCTGTGTAAAACAAACATGTGTCAATTTTGTGTAGAACAGATTCCCAAACTGTGAATAGTCTTCGGGAAGGAACATTGCCAAAATTACTCATTGCTCCTTCAAAGGATGAAATTAGCAAAAAGTTGTATCTCTAGGTTGTCCTTTTGTAGGGGGCAGCTTGCTTTTCTGTTCTCCATGAAGGATGTTTAACATTGCAGTAAAAATTCATGGTCCAGCAATTAAATGGGATAGCACTCCATGCCTTGTCCCAAGTGAGTTTGCTCTGCTAGGAGAGGAAGGGAGGGGGAAACACTGGCAAACCGGCCAGTGTGGAAGGGAGGCTGCTTTTTTCACTTTGGCTCATTTTCACTCAACAACAACAACATTTATTTCTTACCCGCCTCTTCCAAAGGCTCGAGGCAGGGTATAATATGAATTAAAATACATATATAACATAAAATCATTAAAGACACAGGTAAAACACATAGGATTAAAGCAAATATTACATTAAAATAATCCACAAAATTAAAACGCAAATTTCAAATTCATAGATTAAAATCAACTAGGTAGGTCTGCTGGAAGAGACAGGTCCGATGCACTATCCACAATGCTGCAGCCTTATTTGAGAACTCACGCTGAACAAGTCTTGAAGAGAAACGACAATGCAGAAAGAATCACAACCCGGAAACATCACCCAAGGAGACCTTCTGCTGTGCTTTCTGCCACCGGACTTGTTTATCTCGGATTGGCCATTTTAGTCATCAGTGCACTTGCAGAAAGCACGGGATGAGTCCTTCCTGAATCTTCGTTTGTGAAGAAAAGCCAGAGAGAAAACTCCAACAGAGTGTTTAGCTGTCGAATCTCTTCCTCTTAGGGAGAAGAAGGAACTGGCAATACCCTCTCTGAATATTCCTTGCCTGAGAAAACCCTATGAAATTCATGCAGTTGCCATAAGTCAACAAGTGACTTGAAGGGACATGCATGCACACACACGGAGAAGCAAAAAGGTGCCTCCACCCAGATCTGTTGATTCAAGTCCCCAGCGGCCCATGGGTCAAAGCAATTGGAGAAGCAGGCTGCCGACAGCTTTCATCTGGAGGGTATGATTGGCTGACCTTGATTATCCAGGCATGGCAGGGAAAGAGCAGCAGTTGTATGAAAGAGTGGGGAGGGAAGAGGAAGAGAGACTGGCTGAAACAGCAGAGCGAGACAGACATTTTGTGGCTGAAAAGGACAAGATGGCTTCCTTCATGCTACTTCCATGTATGGTTGCTCAGCTGACTTGGCTAAAAGATGGCATTTATTTCAACACTGGTAAGGGCACATGCAAGGAGGTGGCTGGTGGCTTCCAGAAGTGCAGGACAGTGAATCCACTCTGCAGATTCAAACCTGAGGTTGGCCAGATTTGGCCCTAAGGCCACCGGTTGCCCACCCTGGCTTAAACCAAATCAAACTGAATTAGTTGGGAGGTGAGCCCATCTAATAATTTCTCCTGCAAAGTCAATTTTATCCCCACAAAATTGACAGAATAATGCCATGTTCCAAATTTGTCCAAATCACAAGACTCTTCAGAACCTTGTGTTGTTCTTGGCTTCTTCCTAGACCTCTCCTCCCCAATCTTCAATCTTTCAAAAATGTCCAAAAGTCACTTTCCCAGCTGAAAATAGCCTACCTTGGCATGGCTTTGCCCATAAATGCCTGTGTTCCACCCCAACCCAGACATCAAACACCAGGAGTTATTCTGAGCTTTGTTTCCTACTACACAAGAAGCCAATGGGCCAGAACCAAAAAGACCCTGCTCCCTGCTCCGCCCAGCACACATGTTGGCTGAGATCCTATATGAAGGAGACATAGTATAACTTGACACTCTATGACACTTACAGAGTTATGCCTCATTTGTCCTATGCTGCCTTGTCAGACAATTGTGATGATGGACTAAGAAATATGTAATGATAACATCCATGTGCAATGTGTGACCATGCGCATTGACACCACATGCAAACTTTCCCTTTTGCAACCTCAAACTTAATACAGCCATTACACATGAGAAAAAATGTCCAGCAGCTTCTGTATGAAAAATTGTGTGTGTGTATGTGTATGCCTTCAAGTTGCCTGTCAATGTATGGTGATCCCATGAATAGGGTTTTCTTAGGCAAGGAATACTCAGAGGTGGTTTTGCCTGTTCCTTCCTCTGAAATATAGCTTATAGCACCTGGTATTCATTGGCAGTCTCCCATCCAAGTACTAACCAGGGCTGATCCTGCTTAGCTTCCAAGATCAGACAAGTTCTGGTGCCTTTAGGGTACTTAGGCCAGGAAAAATTACACCTGCATGTTGTCACCAACAGGATGCCAGTTGATTTTTTGCATGAACATGCAGTCCATTATAGAATGTGGCAAGAGACCAGCCTCACTAAGACATGGACTGAAGATCATCCAAGATGTGTCCTTGATGTGTGATGGCACTGTGGAGCACACCAAACCTGACAAATCATATGTAACAGTTGTTACAAAATTGGGGATGGTGGGAGTTGTAATCCCTCAGAATAGTCTGGGGCTGGAGGGTTGGTACTGTGGGAGAAGACAGGTTTAAAACGCCATCCAGCCAGGAAACTCAATGGATGAGCTTCGCCTGGTGATTATCTCACAGACTAACCTACCTCGTAAGGTTGTTGTGAAAACAAAACAGGCAGGGAGAGAATGTTTGCCAGAATTGTATATGACCTAGGTAACTTTAAGTATACCTAGTTACCTGATGGCAGTTAGCTGTGGTAGTTACCTAGCAGAGGCACTAAGAAACCCCTTTACTGGATTATGAAGATTTTTTTTTAAATTTTTATTTGCAACAGATGTGCAACAGGATGCCAGGGAGAGTGTCTGATGTGCTTTGGTGTCCAATATACCAATGTGCACCAGACACTTTGCTGGCTGTGCTATGTAGTAACGTAACAGCAGCTCTCTACCGGATATGGCCATCATGCAACCACACAATTCTAATTTCCGCAGACCTAAGTCCATTTACAAAGGCACACTTCCTCAATATGGACTGGTATGGATTCCAGTCCAGACCTGTTGCTCTGCTTCTCGACCTTGTATCTAAGCTCAGTTCAAAATGCAGATTTTGTCCTTTGGGCTGGAATTCTTTACTTGCTTTCCAGGGAGTAAGCATCATTGATCTTGGTGGTATATATTTCTGAGAAGGTGTGCACAGAATCATGCTGTTCAAGCCCTAAAATGAACTGAGCTGGGATCCTGATGGGTTATTACACCCACATAAACCTGCCCATCAGTTATAGCCATCTTAAAACAAAGGAAACTGTGATAGTTTTGTTATATACATCTATATATTTAAGGAGAAATTTCTTCAATCTTCAAAGCACTTCAGGCAGGCAGGTGGACTTAATATGGTTTTGCTTCATCAGTTATTCATTTGGGGGAGGGGGAAAAAACCAATCACCATTTTACTTTTCTCCTTGTGTTTCACAGCCTGGAGGAGGCAGAGAATGTGTGAATTATTAAGTGAGTTTGTGCACTGCAGGAAGGGTGGGGGAAAAACATATGGAAAGTAGAAGAGAAAATCTGTCATGGATTAGGAATGACCAATGAAGTGAATCCTCCATTTGCAACTGAAAAATAAGGAGTCAGCACAGCCTACGGTGATGGACTCTCCTGTCTCTCTGTTGGCTTGGCTACAGACTCTGTTGGAACCCATGGAGGGTGGTGAAGTCCATGTCATGGGGTGGTGAGCTTGTTCTGGGTTCTAGTCTGAACTTGAAAGGTGCTAAGCTGCTGAAGCCTGTTCTCCCAAATAGGATCATTCCTACCCTGCACCATTTTGATGTAGGAGCAACTTGTGTAATGGTTCTTGATGGCAGTTGCCGGTAGATTCTAGTCCAAACCTAAAGGGAGCTGTTCAAAGTGCTGAACCTGTTTTGGGGGGTAGAGTTAGCTTCTTTAAAGTCTGGACTAAAACTCAAAGCAGATTTGTCACTCTACTTGTTTATTTAGAGTATTTATATCTGAGCCTTCATCTAAAGACTCCCAGGGTGGCTAGCAAATCATTAATTTGACAGTTTCCTGCCCTCAGCCTTACAATAAGGCACAACACATAAGGAAAGGGGAATAGCAGTAGGGGGGGGGATTAAGTCCAACAGATGCTGGCTGTTCTTCTCTCCCTCAGAGGCCAGAGCAATAGCAGTTGGAATATGGAGGGGGGGCTCTCACCAACTGCTGAGGCCAAGGCACAATGGAGCTATGCCTGGCTGCTCTTCTCTCCCTCAGAAGTCACAGCAATGACTGTTGAAACAGAGAAGGATGGGCTCTCACTAGCTGCAGGGCCAGTGTATGGTGGAGCTGTGTTAGGCTGCTCTTCTCTCCCTCAGAGGCCAAAACAATGGCAATTGGAACATAGAGGGATGGGCTTTCACCAGCTGCCTGGCCAAGCCAAGCAGGGACGGTTTAAGAGCCATGCAGCACCTGCAGCTGCAGGGGCCCTCATCATTGTGGGGGGGCCCATCGTAACCCTGCTCTTGAAGAAACATTATTAGTAATAATCTGAATATCCCGTACTGTGTATAGGTTAGATTAGGTTAGATAAACATTTCCCACATATACCCCCCACCAAAATAAAGCATTGCAGGGGCCCCCCAAATTCCTTAAACCGGCCCTGAAGCAAGGCATGATGGAAATGTGCCTGGCTGCTCTTCTCTCCCTCAGAGGCCAGAGCAATAGCAGTTGGAAGAGGGAGGAAGGACCACTCTCCAGCTGCTGGGTCAAGATATCCTGCTGACATGAAAGCCACCAGTTGCTGGGGGTTGGAAGTTAACCTGAACTAGTGGGTGGTGAGAGCTAGCTAGGTAGCTAAACAGATCAATAACCAGGTAGACACAAGTATCATATCTCCACTCCTCAACTGCTTGTTGATATATACAGTTGTCCCTCCACATTCATTGATTTGGCATTCACGGTTTTAAGTATTCATGGCTTGAAAATATTCTTTAAAAAATAATAATCCAAAAAGCAAACCTTGATTTTGCCATCTTATATAAGGAACACCATTTTGCTATGCCATTGCATATAATGGGACTTGTGTTATTCATGGATTTGGGTATTCACGGGGGGGTCCTGGAACCAAACCCCAGTGAATGTGAAGGGACAACTGTAGATTTCTTTTCTTAGCCTCTTATTTTCCTCCTGCTTCTGACCCAGAAGTTAATTGTTCTTTCTTTATCCTAGAAAGCAGCTGGCAGATGTCTGGACTCAAGGTGCTGGTGATGACATTCAAAGCCCTAAAAGGCTTAGGGCCTGGATACTTGAAGGAGCTCGAGGATTGAAGTCTGCTGGTGGATCCCTCCTCTGTCTCCTACCAGTGAGCCCAAAACAGTGTGGGAGGACCTGAGAGGGCCTTCTCTGTCATGGCACCCTAACTGTGGAATGCCCTCGCCTTGCAGGTCTTGTTGGTGCTGACATTGGTTTCATCCAGACACCAGATTAAAGCATGGCTTTTTAGTAAACCTTTTAGGATCGAACTGATTTTCCTTCCCAAAATATACATGCCAATGGTTTCAAGCTGCTTTAACCTTTTAAGCTATTTAAACTTGCCAGCTTGTTTAACATGTTTTTACTCTGCCAAAACTCTTCATGGCTAGGAAAGCATCACCAACAACATTGTCTAGGAAGTTTATCACATGACGCTGCAATTGTGGAATTACACCAGGAGAGTAGCGGCAAGGGTTTTATGTTATCGCACAATGCTGTCTCTGTCCTGTAGCGCACCCCTTCCTTGACGGGTAAAATCTGTCAATGACTTTCAGTACCGCTGCTATGCAAGCATTCCCCATCTTGGGATAAGTCCCTTCCACAATAGTAGCAACATGACAGAAGTCATGTGGCATGAGGGGGCATGATGATCCTTCTCTCCTCCTCTCCCTCATAACTTTGCTATTCTCAAGCCGGCCAAGATTATTTTTTCTGCATACCTTTCTCCTCCATTTTTTTTTTTTGGTGATTGCATAACTACAGGGAAATGATAATATATTATAATTTCCTTGTAATTATGGAATTGTGGCAAAATTTTAAAAAATTTAAGAAGAAAGGCACACATGCTTCAAAAGCGGGGTTATGGAGCTGATGCGGAGAGACAGAAGAGGGCCAAAGCAGCACAATCGCAGCACACTCACGCAATTGAAGAACAGTGTAATAATGAATGTTTTCAAACAGGTATGTTCTCATTTGCTTCACAAGAAAAGAAGCTGGTGTGATAAAGCCCTATGGCTGAGTGGGAATTTGAACCTTAAGTTTTCTGGAGTCCCAGTCCAACACTCAGACCATGACACCATACTGGTACACATTACCTGTGTATATCTACAAATGAATCTTCAAAGTTGTTGACCACCCCCTCACGCCACCATTATGATCTAGGAGTCCTAGTAGACCACAAGCTGAACATGAGTCAACAGTGTAATGCGGCAGCTAAAAAGGCCAATGCGATTTTGGGCTGCATCAATAGAAGTATAATGTCTAGATCAAGGGAAATAATAATGCTGCTCTATTCTGCCTTGGTCAGAATACTGTGTCCAATTCTGGGCACCACAATTCAAAAAGGATATTGACAGATTGGAGCGTGTCCAGAGAAGGACGACTAAAATGGTGAAAGGTCTGGAAACCATGCCTTATGAGGAAAGACTTAGGGAGCTGGGTATGTTTAGCCTGGAAAAAAGACGGTTAAGAGGTAATATGATAGCCCTGTTTAAGTATTTGAAAGGGTGTCACGTTGAGGATGGAGCAGGCTTGTTTTCTGCTGCTCCAGAGACTGGAACACAGAGCAATGGATGCAAGCTCCAGGAACAGAGATTCCACCTTAACATTAGGAGGAACTTTCTGACAGTAAGAGCTGTTCGGACGTGGAACGCACTCCCTGGGAGCATGGTGGGGTCTCCTTCTATGGAGGTCTTCAAACAGAGGCTGGATGGCCATCTGTCAGGGATGCTTTGATCGTGATTTCCTGCGTGGCAGGGGGTTGGACTGGATGGCCCTCGTGGTCTCTTCCAACTCTACAATTCTATGATTCTATGTTTTCACCATGGGCTGTCACTTTAAGAGGCTCATAACCCTGTTAGGAGAAAGGAAGGATAAGAAAACTAGCAATTTTCACTTTTTAATCAATCTCTTCTGTCACTTTAGGGATTTTTTTTTTAAAAGAAAGGGTACTTCTCATGTTTCGTGTAAGCATGTAATCCTGTGTGCGTGTGTGAAGGAACAGGCAGGGTGGAGGAAGTCTGATCAAATGGAATCATTTGTGGATACCTCTGAGAGACAGGAAAGGAGAGACGGATATGATGGGTTTGCAAAGCCTGTGGGTTTGGGTAGGCCGCCCTATAACAGTGGGAAGTTCTCAGTCAAGAAATGTGGGGAATGAGAACCAGGGATGGAAGGAGGAGAAAGAAAGAAAGAGACTGAAACTGAGTGAGTGAATGAGTGAATGAGAAACCTTTGGCACATTTTTTTTTTTAATTTGGTGAGGCCTGTGAAAAATCAAAACCACTTTTTTGGCTCTGGGACGAGTCAGAGGCTGGGCTTGGTCGTTGTTATTAATAAACGTTTTCTGGAATGCGTGAGTCTGTCAGAACTCGGCGCAATGTTTACACAGTTTCCTGGCTGAAGACTCTTTTAGAAAGCAAGCAAGAGAGCCCAGAAAGAGGTAAAAAAAAGAAAAGAAAAGAAAAGAAAGAGGAGACATTTCAACCCTCAACTTTCTATACGAAAGCCTTTCTTTTGTGTGTGTGTGTGTTTGTACTTTTTAGGCTAAAGCTTGTTGTTCTTCTGGTACGAAGTCGCTTGCTCTGTAACCGGCCGGGACGGATGCTACGGAAGCTCCAAGAAAGAAAACATGTGTGGGGAGTTTGGGTTGTTAAATGTTTTCCAGAAAGTCTGTAGATGAGAGAATGAAGGGGGATAGCATGGCTGTGGTCTCAGGACAGGAATAAATGACCTGGTCAGGCCTATTCTTGAATGAAAGGGGAGCCAAACCAGTGTTATTTGCCTTCTGGATGAAGCTCGGAGAAGTTACTTTTTTGGACAACAGCTCCCAGAATCTTTCAATCAGCCAGCTGGGAGATTTTGGGAGCTGTTGGCCAAAAAAAGGTTAACTTTTCCAAGCTCTGCTTCTGGGGACGTAGCAGAGAATAAAAGCTGAAATTGGAGAGAAAGGTGG
Organism: Gambelia wislizenii; assembly: GCA_030847615.1. Classification (NCBI taxonomy): domain Eukaryota; kingdom Metazoa; phylum Chordata; class Lepidosauria; order Squamata; family Crotaphytidae; genus Gambelia; species Gambelia wislizenii. Next base: position 36,655,362 of record JAUMIR010000009.1, read on the forward strand.
TTAGCTCAGTTGCAGAGTCTGTGCTTTGAATGCAGTGGGTTGTGGCTTCAATCAGTGGTAGATCCTTTAGGATTGAAACAGACTCCTGTGTGAAACCCGGATGCCAGTCTGTGTAGGCATTTTGGAAGTAAATGGGACAATAACCTGATCTGGTGTGAGCAGGCATAGAATTTGTACAGCTCTCCCGATGTTGTCAGACTGGATTCCCAGCAGCCCTTACCAGCATAGCCAATGGCAAGGGATGCTGGGAGTTGCAATTCAGCAACATCTGGAGGGCCACACAATTCACACCCATCTTAAAGCTTTTCCCTCAATCTTGAACTAGCTTTTTGTGTAGTGTGGTCTGTTTAGTACAATAAGGATCTCTGGTGTAGGGCAGAGTGGGAATCCTGTGGCCCTCCAGTTGTTGCTAAACTGCAACTCCCAGCATGTAACTCCAGTTGTTGATAAATTACTACTACTACTCCCCTCATTATTCAACCATGGCCAGGCTGGGGCTGATGGGAACTGGAGGGTTGCCCTTGTGGCGCAGTGGTTAAATGCCAGTCCTGCAAGTCACCACATTGCAAGTTTGATTCCAGCCGGCTCCAAGGTTCACTCAGCCTTCCATCCTTTCATAGGTCAGTAAATTGAGTACCCAGCTTGTGGGGGCAATTAGCTAACACACATTGGAAACTGCTTAATGCAGTGTAGATGTGTAAATTACTATTGCTTAAAACAATTTGTAAGCTGCTCTGATAGCCTTGTGGCTGAAGAGCGGGGTATAAATAAATAAATAAATAAATAAGATAGGGTTCAACAGCTCTGGTTGTGGAGTAAAGCTAAAGGGAGGGGAGAAACAGCATTGGTAACTATGGTCGTAGAATGTCACACCTGAGACAGCAGATGGAGGATGCTTTCCATTCTGTGATGCTTGGATGTTACAGCCCAGGCTCAAGGGTACAGTCCAGTGTCTCTTTGGAAGGAATGCACAGCTCTTCAGGGCATCTTCGTGCCTCAATGGTTGAACACAGCAATGGGAGCACAGCTTCTGCATTTCTTAGTTGAAATTATAATGATGGTCATAGAATATGCTTACAAGCTACTGCAGATGCTGGAACACTGAGGACATATGCATGAGACTCTACACTTTCTTCTGACCTGTCATGAAGGGCAGCCTGACCTTAAATGCATTGCAAGTAGTTCAGAGTTGAATCTATAATGGTTGCTGATTCTGAAATAAAGCTGCAAATTTCTCATCTTCATGCAGCTGGTAAACAGCTGGTTCATGACACTTTGCCAATTGAGACAGAAAAGCAAATGGCATCTCTCTGGGCCATCCAGGTCATGGTGTGTGGTAGCCAAATCCATCTAAATTACTTTGGCACATGAGAAAGAATATCCTCAAAACACTTCTCCCTCCTTTTGGAATGACTATGAGGATGAAGATGTAACATTTGCTGCCCTTTCGTGACATGCAGAATCAATTGCTTGGTGCAGACAGCTCACTCTCTGCCTAATGATAGGGCCAGCCTTGTTGCTTTAAAGCAACAAGAACACAGTCCTGTTAACAGTGGTGGTCACCATGTTTCATGACTATACTGGGTACATACTCCAGAATATGGTTGCTTCGCTACTGGTAAACAAGCATGTCTCCCTCCACAGCTCATTTGGCCATCCATAAGACTGTGAGTGGAGTTCTGGATCCAGATTATGACCTACTCAGTTGCCCATTCCTCTTCCCAAACTCCGTGTATTAGGATCAACTCAGGATGATTTCACTGACCTTGGGGAACAGTGAGATCAAGAATTGACTTGGAAGTTGCTATGGCATGATGCCCTGATGTCCATGGATGAGGTCTCACTCCCTGTTTAGAGATGCGATCATCCGCTCTTTCTTTCAGCAAGGCAGATCTCTGTAGCCAGAGAGAGGCAACCAGAGCAGCATTCATTATTTTCTTTAGAGGACATTTTGTCAGTTGTATGTGTGAAGTGTTCTTGAGACTGGGCTGAAAGCAATGCCAGATACAGTATCTCTCTCTGGCTTTTCTTCGCAAACGAAGATTCAGGAAGGACTCATCCACGCTTTATGCAAGCGTGCTCATGACTAAAAAGGCCAATCCGAGATAAACAAGTCCGGTTGCAGAAAGCACAGCAGAAGGTCTCCTTGGGTAATGTTTCCGGGTTGTGATTCTTATGCACAAGCAAAATAGGTGATAGTTTAAGACAGTGGCTCACCCAAGTTTAACTCAAGATTTAAAACAACAACAACAACACCTAATAATAATAATAATAATAATAATACAACCACACCATCCATTAAACCTTTCCTCAAATGCACTGGATAGGAAAGACTTTTCTCCTGCTTCTTCAAGTCTGTGGCTGGAGCAGATTGAATGGCAATGTGCAGGCCAAGCCAGCCTTTGCCTTGCTTCCTGTCATGTGTCCACTCTAGTGCAGGGAGGAGGTGGGCCAAGCAACTTTCAAGCCTTTGCGGACCCCCTGTGAGAACATCGTGGACCCCTGGGGGGTCCATGGACCATAGGTTAAGAACCACTGATTTAGGGCATTAGATTATGACAGACTTCTGAAAAACATATCTTCAATCCTAATTTTCAAGTTTTACATAATTGTTAGAATAATGCATATTTCAATAATGCCATGAACCGCTTAAATCTGACATAGTTTAAGGGCCTCAGTATGTCTTAATCTGTCCCTGGTAGAAACCATGGTTTATGTCACTGTCACTTTCCATGACTACATTTTATCCCTCTTTCCTTTAACCTTCTGGTTTCAGACCTCCTAGATTTACAAAAGCAGGGGGAGGCAAAGTGTGACCCTCCAACACTATTTTTGTGGCCTTCATCCTATCCGGACACCACTGATTGCCTTTTTTCCCTCTCCCCCCCCCAAAAAAAAAATAAGGTGGGGAGAAGGGTGAAGCCTGCAAGAGTGGCAATTCAACTTTGCATTGTTTCCTATCAAAACCAAGAGTGGGTGCCTAATCATTTCTGGTTTTCTTTTGTTTTGGCATTCTGTGTAGCCCCCAGAGCATCTTGGGCTGAGAAAATTCCCCCTGCTCACTTTAGTTGCTCAAACTTGCTTTACCATGTGATCATCTTTTTCAGTGGTATCGTCCGGTAATTTTAGTCTCTGGATTTCATGGCCTTATTGGTGGTGATGCTCTACCTTGTCTCTACATAATAGGCATCCCTTCAAAATGGGCTGAACCTACGTCGGGGTTGTGTTGTGTAAATCTCTGTATGCAGTTATGCGTTAACGGTGCTATGCCACCTTTGTCTTAAATGGCGTTGTGCAACCAAACCAAGGTACCAAAAATGGAACTCAATGCACAGCCCAGTATGCAGGAGCACATCCATGAACAATGCACAAAGAGCATCCAGGTGCGGTGCTTGCCCATGCACAATGCGTAACTCACATCTGTGCGCAGTGGCAACACATTGGCATGACTGCTTCTACCACTTGAATGCACCCGTTTTTTGTTAGACAAAAATGGCCAACTGTTTTTGCTGTGGAACTTACACGAGTCTAAAGGGCACCTCCAGATTAGGGGGGGAAAATCCCTGGCAGCCCCAGGTTTTTGTTCCTGTACAAAACAATATTATTCTGGAGACCCATGTGATCTTTTTCTCATTGTGAGATATCTCCTGAGAGCTCCCAAAATTGCCAAAAACTTTTCATTCTCACTACTCAGGTTGGTTTAAATTAATGAAGTAGTTTCCAAAATGAAATGTACTGTATCTCTACATGAGCAGTAAAGATGGCCACCGCCAAGTAAACACAGGGCTTATCTACATCAGCCAGCTGGTGTATCCTGGCTGCCAAGCTGGCCTGTCCTTTCCCCATTACCTTCATGGTACGGGCTAGAATCCAAACAGGAATGCCGTCCTGTCTCTGCAGCCACTGCCGTTTTCTCTGCTGTCTTGGAAGCCTGGAAGGGGGCCCACATGACAGCAGCCACATGCTAAGGGACCCCTACCTGGCTTCTGGGAAGGCCAGGGAGATGGTGGCAGCAGCAATTTGCTTTTGCCTAAGCCTACTGGGAAGGGCAAGATTTCTCCTTCTCCTCTCCATCCTATGAGTTAATTGAGTGCAAGCTGTTTTTGCAGTCTGAAGTCACTTTGCTGCAACTGAAGCAAGTGGAGGACGACGGGGGGAAGTGAGAGGAGGGAGACAAAAACTGGGACATTTGAAAAGTGGATGAAACAGCAGGACATCAAAGGATTTGTCAGGACTGTCCCTGCCAAATTGGGACAGCAAGAAGGTATTAAATAGTTGAAAATGAATTTCTGAAATGTTGCATGAGACTGGAAGTGACATGTGATCGGTGGGGGAAGATAGGAGACAGGAAAGAAACATGAATATTTCAAGAAGGAATCATAGAATCATAGAGCTGGAAGAGACCACAAGGGCAATCTAGTCCACCCCTCCCATGGATGGAAGCTGGAACATGTCCAAAGGAGGGTGACCAAAATGGTGGGAGGTCTGGAAGCCATACCCTATGAGGAGTGGCTGAGGGAGCGGGGTATGTTTTGCCTGGAGAAGAGAAGAGGCAACATACTAGCTTTGTTTAAATATTTAAAGGATGTCATACTGAAGATGGAGCAAGCTTGTTTTCTGAGGCTCCAGAGACTAAGACATGGAGCAATGGGTTCAAACTACAGGATAAGAGATTCCTCCTAAACATTAGGAAGAACTTCCTGACAGTAAGAGCTGTTTGACAGTGGAATGGGCTGCCTCCGAGTGTGGTGGAGTCTCCTTCTTTGGAGGATTTTAAACAGAGGCTGGATGGCTATCTGTCGGGAAGGCTTTCATTGTGTATTCCTGTGGGGCAGGGAGTTGGACTAGATGGCCCTTGTGGTCTCTGCCAACTCTATGATTCTATGATGCAAACCCATGAATATGCAGATACAAAAAATATGGGAAAGTTTTGATACTTCCTGAGATCAGAAGATACCCTAAGATATCAACAAGGCTCTGGCCATTCATTTCTTCCTTCTTTTTCTCTTGCAGCTTAACAGGGGAAAAGCAAAAGCAATGGACCCATTCTTTTGCTTATTTACCACCCTGTTCTTTGTGGGGATCCAGAGCTGCCCAGAGGTTTGCAGATGTGTGGCTCAGAGGAAATATGGCCGCCACATTGCTGACTGCTCATACAAAGACCTCCAGGCTGTCCCTCACGGCCTGCCCTCCAATGCAACAACCCTCACCTTGTCTGTCAACCGCATTACCTCTCTGGGGGAAGACTCCTTTGTGGGTGTCACCAACTTGCAGGCTCTTTGGCTGTCGTACAATGAGATCGGTTCCATCGCTCGGGGTACCTTTGCCTTCCTGGTGCAACTGCGGGCCATTGATCTCAGCCACAACCAAATTATGGATTTCCCTTGGGGAGACCTGTCCAACCTCACAGCTCTGCAGCAGCTGAAGCTCAGCAGCAACCATTTGAGAAAGGTCCCTCTGGAAGCCTTCCAAACCTTGAAGGACTTGCGGTCTCTCTGGCTTGACAACAATCAGCTTGCTGTCCTCTCTGAGGGCACTTTTGACTCTATGCCACTGTTGTCCCAGTTGCAAATCAACAACAACCCACTGAACTGCTCCTGCAAGATCTGGTGGTTGAAGAGATGGTTGGAGAACACCTCTGTTTCCATCCCAGAGAAGGAGATGATTACTTGCGCTGCTCCTGAACATCTGAAAGGTCTCATTCTTGGGAGAACCTTGAAAATGGACTGCATGCTGCCATCAGTCCAATTAGTTTACCATTCCAGCCTGGGAAACAGTGTGTTACATGATGGTCTCACTCTCTTGTTGCACTGCAGTGCTGTGGGGAAGCCGCCACCAGAGATCAGGTGGAAAATCCAGACGTCCGCTCAAAATGTCGCCATCAATGGGCCAAACACAGAAGGGGACAATGCACTTGCTGATGTGTCCTCTAAGCAGAGCAAAGGTGGGCGTCTCCTGGTCTTCAAGAATGGCTCCATGGCCATCTCCAACTTCAAGAAGGCTGATGAAGGCTTTTATACCTGCCAGGCACTGAATGATGTTGGGTCCCGGGAGGTTTCAGTCAACGTAGCTTTGGCCAGCTCAGAGAATCCAGTCAACCAGCTCCAGAATGACATCCAAGCCAGCAAGCCCAAAGCCAACTCTTGTGACAAAGAACACTCCAAATCTGAAGAAAAGGTTGTGTTCATCTACCTTACCCCAATAGCGCCAAAGGCCAACAGAAATGGAGGGACTACATGGGGTCCATGGCTGTGGGCCAGTTCCTTTCTGGTTACTTTGCTTCCCTGTTTGTAGCTACAAACATCTGTAATGCAGTATCCAGTAGAAACTTAGTGGTCTATTTTTCAGGAACAAGCAAGTCTGCGCTATAAAATTAAAATGTGCCTTTTAAATAACACTGAACAAATCAAGGCTCCTGTATTCAGCTGCTTTGGTTGTCTGAGGATTGGGCTGAGTTGTAGTTTTTAAAAAAGGAACTTTCCCAAGCTCTGCTTAGAATAAAAGCATCTGTTTGGTGCAAATGGGAGAAATCACCATAAAAATGTCATTGCTTTGCCAAAGGCTCAGTCTCAGACCACTAATGATTTTTTTTCTTAAGTACAACATTATGGGTGCATCGACATTGTAAAAATAATGCAGTTTGACACCACTTTAACTGCCTTGGCTCCATCCTACATAATCCTGGGATTTGTAGTTTTGTGAGGCACTAGCACTCTTTGGCAGAGAAGGCTAGAGATCTTGTAAAACTACAAGTCCCAGGATTCCATAGGATGGAGCTACAGCACTTAATGTGGTGTCAAATTGCATTGTTTCTACGGTGTAGATGCACTTTACAGGCCAACTCAGAATCCAATACATAATACACAATATATCCACACTGTATACAATATGTTTAATACACATTACAGAAAACACATCTCAGTCTAAGGCAAACGCTTAGAATAAAGATCTGGAGGGGAGGCAATTCAGGAAAGTATTTGAGAGTTCACAGCAGAAACTGACTGAGTTTAAGGAAAGAAGATATGATATGGGCATTGTGTCATACACAGGTTTTTGGGGGGGAGTGTTGTGATGTATGAACTTGGCTGTGTGGCTCTTTCGTTTGCCATGTAACCTAACTCTGTTTCACTATGCAACAATATATATTTGGTTATTAAAACAAAATGAAAGGGACTTATTTTTCTACCCAAAGATATTTTGCTGCTTTAGATAAACATGTACGGCAAAGCCTGGGACTTAATGCAAGTGGTAAGCATGGTATTTCCCCCCCCCCCCCACAGAAAACCACATGGGTTTTCTTGCGCACACACAAAAAGTCATATTTCTTGCACAGAAATATTTCCTGCATGGAAATGGGAGTTTTCCCTGCCACACTGCCAGGTGTGAATTTTCATAGGAGAGTCCCCCAACTACACCATTTTCTGTGCAGGAGGCATCATTTTCTATGCAGAAATAATAAGCATTCAGAAATACAATTTAGGCATCCAGAGAAAAGGGGCAGGCAAAATTACCAAGGGAATGCAAACACAGCAAATAGAAGACTGTGGAATGCACTGCCTAGGAGTGTGGTGGAGTCTCCTTCTTTGGAGGATTTTCAACAGAGGCTGGATGGCCATCTGTTGGGTGTGCTTTGATTGTGTTTTCCTGCAGAGCAGGGTTTGGACTAGATGGCCTTTGTGGTCTCTTCCAATGTGATGATTCCATGATTCTAAGAGTTCTAGGTGGAAGCAATTTTCAGTGCCTCACTCTGTGTCAGGCTAGAAATTTGGGGACTGAAGGAACATTTCCTCCAAGGGACTAAATTCTTATTTGGAGGGGCAATGCTGCACCAGCTGTACTTCTGGGTAACCTCTTGACATGTTTGTCCTATCTGGAGGTGCTCTGAACCAGATCTTTTCTCTAGCTGCCTAGTAATTCTTCCTCTTGACGTCCTAGCTTCTTGCACCCTAGGGGCATTTTGGCTCCCCATCACTAGAGATCTTCTCAGTAAAGATGCTGAAGACTTCTGGCATGCAAGCCATTTGCTCTGCAGGCCTATCCCAAGGACACAGAATGAAGGTCTAACTCATTTGAGTCCCTATTCCCAAGACCAGATATAGAAAATACTTTTGGGGAATAGGACAGGACAAGGTGCCCTGCAGTTCCCAACAGCCTTAGCCAACATAAACAGTGGTGAGGGATTGTGGGCCAATAACATTTGGAAGGCCACAGCTTTCAGCTATAGTACAGGACATGCAAAACCACAATTTTTAAACTGTACACCAAGGGGTTATGTAGCATAAATCTCCATTCGTGGAGTTGTACATTGATGATATTACACAGCCTTGTGTTGAACGGCAACATAGCACAACTGAATGAATATGCTGCGGATACCAGAAACTGGGGATAACAGCAAATCCTATTAAAATACAGGACTTCTGGTAAAAACATACCAGAGAATTTTGTGGGAGGACCCAGAAGATGCCTAGAGAGGATGCCTTTCTAGGCATTTTTCAGTGCGACTCTATATGTGTCCCAATTTTGTGTCCTGTAGATATCTGAAACTGCAGGTATTGGTTCTGTGGATACGGGGGCCCGACTGTACTTGCCTCACCTTTACAGGTATATCTGCTGTGAACAAAGGAGAGGGCCATCTTGGTGGCTGCTCCCAGGCTCTAGAAATCCTTTCCTAGAGAAGTTAGACTGGTGCCCTCCTTGCTATTTTTCCTTAGGCAAGTTAAGACTTTTAAAATTTCAGCAGGCCTTTGAAGCAGTGGTGGCAATGGGGGGAGGGGGTGCGGAGTGGCCGAACTGCACCAGATAACACCATCGGAGGGAGGGGTAACACCAGCCTTAGCAATGCCTCAGCTTTGAAGGCTGACTGCTCAGAGGGAAAGGGCTTTTCATGAGCTATGTTATTTATATTGCTTGTTCTTTTTAATGGTTTCCTTTTAACTCCAATTCTGTTGGACTGCAACTCCTAGCATGCCTCATTATTAGCTGTGTTGGCTAGGTCTGATGGAAGTTGCAGTCTGCCAACATCTGAGGGCTTCACAACACCCATCCCTTCTTTTGTCCAATTGCTAAGAATAGAATTATTGATTCAACTGCGGAGTCAACTCAACTGAACTGAATCAACTGTTGAGTCAACAAGTCAGCTCATGCAAATCCCAGTGATACGGTGAGTTTAATTTAGATGAGATTAGCCGTTAGATTTAGGCTTTAGCCACCTAAGGTGAAGGACAAAATGACACCTTCCCTTATTCCAGGTATAGAACCTGATGGCATTACTACTTGAATCTTACTTCAGCTGTGGTGAAGGGCAATGTCATCTAGCACACCTGAGAACAGGAGCTGAGCTAAGGGGACCTGGTTTAATTAGTGCTTTTAAAAAGAGCTCTCATGGATTTATAAGTCCAGGGTGGGGGAAATGTGGTGAAATCGCTCCCCTAGAGGGTCTGGGCTGTTTTGACTAACAATGAAAAGTATTTTTTTTTTTTAATCAAAAGGAAGGGGCACATGGGGGTACGGTCTTCTGAGATCCAGTGAGGGGCCTGTGAGGTCCCCAGACCACAGATAATTGTCCATACACGTTTCAGTTGGTGCTGTATATGACTGTACTGCCTTCAACCTGTGGCAAAACAGCCCTGCGGCACTGGGATATTTGGCTGGGTGTTGTTAACTGTGTTGAACAGGTTCCCTGGACATCCATCTTAAAGTCCTATCTCACAGCACCACTGACCAGACTCCCACATGCTGTTTCCCCACTTCCAAGCACACCCTCCTACCACTTTTGTTCAGCCAGGGATGCCTGGTGAATTCCATGTCAATGGGGTATCATGTCCTACCTGGAGAAGGTCTCCTCAGATGCGGAAGGAGAAGTGGACGGCCAAGAGAAGAGGCTCCAGTCAGTGCCAGAGGAGGTTTTTAATCCCACCATGGCATCAGCAGAAACAGAGACTGAAGCATCCCATCCATCTCCTGCACATCAGGAGGACACAGAGGGGCTTTCCCTTGAATACTGTAAATTGAAACAAGGGTGGCAAAGTCACTGGAAGCCCTCTGATACATTTTAAAAGGAAAACGCTGAGCTAATTAGACCAGCTGTGCAGATTGGCCGCTTGCTGTAAAGTAACTCAGCCGAGGCCCTCCGGTTGTTGCAAACCATCAGCTCCAACACACCCTTTGTGACCTTGTCTGATGGGTATGGCTTTGTGGCTCCCTAAACTCCACTGTATATCTTGGATTACTCATTTTAGTGACTCCCTTATAGGCTTTGGATCCTGAGAAGGATTGCTTTTTGTGTTTGGATCTCAAACTGCCTAAACCACACTCCCGCTTCTATTAACACGCTACATGTGACTGCAACTGGCCTTGTCTAGCCTTTCCACTATGTGTTCTTGTGTAGATACCTTTACCTGGACACTTGCCAGAATTAGACAGGACAGGCAATAAATCCTCTGCAGGTTTTCATATAGAAACATAGGAGCTATCCAAGGTGCTGGTCCTATTTGGGGGAAATGGTTCAGCACCTTGGACAATTCCTTTAACGTCTGAATGAAACCCTGGAGTGGATTCACCACCTCTGGATTCTCAAACCCAACTCTCCACTGGCATTATAACACAGAAGGGCGAAAGAGATATAGCAAGAATACAGCAAGTTGGACAAAAACGTATCTGGCTAAGATGTAACAATTTCATTTATTATTTTCACCAGAAGAGATCAACTCTCTGCATTCTACAATTGCTTTAGTTTAGCTGGTTCTGCAGCTCATCTCCCCAGATCCTACTACCAAGGAATTGTTTAAGAAAAGGGAGAGGAAGAGCTCCCACGTTACAAGGAAAAGTAAAAAAGGAGGCAACAAGACATATGTGCACAGAGGAGTGTGGGTGGCAAACGAAAGAACTGTGCACAACCCTCCTTGGCATTATCAAGCATGGGAATTGGGAGCTTGGAGAAATTACCTTTTTTTTTTTTTTTTTGGACTACAGCTCTCAGAATCCCCCAGCCATCATGGCTGCTAGTCATGCTATGTGGGGAACTGTGGGAGTTGCAGCATCACAAAGCAACCTTCCCAAGCTCTAGAGGGAACTCATGAGCATCCTTTTAGCATTCCCCATGAGGAATCCATATGAAGCTGAATTGGTCAACAGCTGGAGATGAAAACCTATTTAAATATCTCCCCTACTCTCCATGCTGAAGTTTCACTGTCCTGGTCACCATGTTTATAATTCACTCTTTCAGCCATTTTTGGGGGGTGGGGGAATGGAGTCAATCTTATTGAACATGTGGGCACATTCTAACTGTTTGCACTGGAGTTCAAAAACACAAAGCAGACAGACAGACAGTCTATACAAAGAAAGAGGGAATTCTTTCCACACTTTGCTCCTACATTATATACCTCTTAACAACCAAAGGAACCCCACTGTCTACATTTTTGAATCCTTCTGGGATCCCCATTTTGTTTCAGTCCCACCTTCCATTCTGCATTAACATTGGCTTCCGAATGCATGGCACGGCGGTAACCGGGATTGTCGTCATCATCACAATTTTCTTCTTGCCTCGTAAAACCAAGCCATTAAGATTTAGGAAATATATTTCACTCCAAGAAGAATAGGCAACTTAAAAATTCTTACGACCAGCATTGCCAAGGATCTCCTGCACACTACAGTGAAAAAGACAGAGAAAGAGAGAGAAAGAGGCTCTTGCTGAGGAAGAACTAGTGGGAATGGAAGGAGAAAAAAACATTGCCTTGCGGCCAACTTGGCTATGTCTTTTTGCCTTTGCTTCATGCCACTGGCATTCCATTTCATCTGCTGCCCTTGTCATGGGGGGACAGGGAACACTCTTGTCTCCAGGCAAGTATAGGGTGCAGCCTCGTGGTGAGACTTCAATGAGAGACCAAAGATGGCACGTGGAAGATCAGGGCAACCAATGGGAAGGAGGAACACAAGGACGGGAACGTGACGAAACACACGAGTCTTCTTCCCAGTGACAAAGTCCATTGTTTCCAATTACCCTTGTCCTGTCAAGGTTTCACAGGGCCAGCTTTCATCCCATTGGCTGTCGTGTTTGAAAGTGCCCCCTTTCGGTAGGACAGGAGGGAGGGGTTGTGGAGGAGGGTGTACGCCAGGCCCCACCGAGCACGGTTCTGCTGGCATTTGGCTGTTTTTGAGGTCTGCTTCTTGGTCTTCATGAGCTTGATCCCTGCTAGGCAGAAAATAAAAATAATGAAAGTCAGCTTTTGAGGAGGGGGCGAAAAAAAGAACCAAGGAAACCATACAGGTCAGTTTTCCAAGAGGGGACAAAGAAAATGTGGAGCAGTCTCCAAAAACTTCATGGTAATAAGGACATCCTGCTATGCCCCCTGGTGGCGCAGTGGGGTTAAATGCTGGTACTGCAGCCACAACATTGTGAGTTTTGTCCCAAGGGCTCCAAGGTTGACTCAGCCTTCCATCCTTTCGCAGGTCGGTAAAATGAGTACCTGGCTTGTGGGGGCAATTAGCTAATACACATTGGAAACCGCTTGGAAAGTACCTAGCACGCTATAAAGTGGTGTAGATGTGTAAGTCTCTGGCTTTTCTTTGCAAACGAAGATTCAGGAAGGACTAATTTGTAAGCTGCTTTGAGATCCTTTGTGGCTGAAGAGTGGGAGATAGATAGATAGATAGATAGATAGATACATTGTCAAAAGAGGACACAGATATAAAGATTGAAATACAGATTTTAGAAAGTCTCCTCTCTTGAATAAATCTGGCCAAGGCAACTTCATGATACGGTCACTGTAACTTGGAGCTGGCCTGAAGGCACATAACAACATGATATATATTACACAGGCTAATTTGTCCATCTAGAACAGTGTTTCTCAACCTTTTGTCCTCCAGCTATCTCGGACTTCAGCTCCCAGAATCCATCACCATTGGTCGGACTGGCAGAGGCTTCTGGGAGCTGGAGCACCCAAGGAACCTCTGACCAAGACAGTAGGAAGGGCTGGTGTCTCCCATGTCAGCTGAGTATTTATTCCACTCCAAGTTTTAGTCTGAACTTTAAAGGTACTATCCAAACACTCTGAACCTTTCCTCCCAAATGGGTTCAAGCATCTTGGGGGGCTTCTTCAGACTAAAATGCAAGCTGTGTTCTTGCATGGCACATGTAACCCCTCCATGCATGCAGTGCCGTGTCTTGTCCAGGCGGCTGCCAAGCCCCATGGGACTCCTGCTATGGCATCTTTGGAGGCCTTTAGACAAAGCCTGGATGGGCATTTTTGGGGAGTGCTGTAGCTGTGTATTCCTGGGGGAGAGGTTTCAGATAGGGCAGAAGGGATTAGATCACACACCCCTTGTTCCCCACTTACCACAAGACACGTGTGTGCAAACCACATGTAGTAAACCACACATATGTCATGAACTGGGCATGGGGTGGACTCACTGCACCACTGAGATGGGAGTCACTGCATCTAGATCAGGAATGGGCTAATTCCAGGAGTTCAGGGGACATTTTTCCTTCCCCAAGACCTTAGTTTAGAGGACTGGCACCAGTATCTCCAAATGAAACCAGAAGGGTCCAGAAGGTTGTTTCAGGTTTTTAAAAAAGAAGATTTTTTTAAAAAAAAGAGTTTGTTTCTTTTTAGGATAGAAAATGGTGTGAGAAACACACCTTGTTTCAAAGGAGAATTGTGCCCTCTAGAGGTGTGATAATCCTTTTTTTTAAAGTGATTTTTGTGGTTGCTGTTCTGGGAGGTTCTAGGAAGAACCAGTGGTGGTGTAGTGGTTTGAATATCGGACTGGGACTCTGGGAGAGCAAGGCTTAAATCTGTACTCTGACTAAATCTGTCGAGGAAAACCTCATGATAGGGTCCCCATAAGTTGGAGCTGACCTGAAGGCACACAACAACAACAATGACTAGGTTCTAGGGACCACCAAATGGTCTTGGGAGGCCACATATGGCTCCCCAAAACACATGATGCCCAGCCCATCTAGATAAAAAGTTACAAATAAATAGTGTGCTGTCAACAGAAACCTAATAGATCCCACAGTGGTGGCGGGGGACCAGAGGGACCTGTGTACTTTCCTGCTCAGTCTAAGGCCAGACTCCAGCTGGGCTATTATGGGTAAAACTAGGTCCCCAAGAGCCTGTATATCCTCAGAAATTGTGTAAATGCAGGGCTTAGTGCACTTTGTGCTTTCACACCACACACATAGCCTCCTCTTTTGCTTTTGACTTGGTGGCAGTAGGGGAGCTCATCAAGTCTTACCCTATGGGTGACACCGAGCCTGTGATGCCTGCAGCACAACAGGTTATCCAGTGTTACAGGAAAAGAGACTCCACCTAAACATTAGGAAGAACTTCCTGACAGTAAGAACTGTGCGGAAGTGGAACTCATTGTCTTGGAGTGTGTCGGAGTCTCCTTTGGAGGGTTTCAAATGGAGACTGCATGGCCATCTGTCGGGAGTGCTTTTATTGGATATTCCTACAGGGCAGGGGGTCGGACTAGATGGCCCTTGTGGTCTCTTCCAACTCTATGATTATACACACACACGCACACACAGCATCTCCTAAAATATGTATGCTGTACAGCCTTAACAACTTCTAATTCTGGGTTAAAAAAATTTTGCACCCCCCCCCAAGGTATGCACCCTCCACAGGATTAAAGATTACTACAGTAGAGAAGGGCTGCAAAATTATAAAAGAAACTTTAAGTGACACTTGCAACTCTGTGCTTCAACAATGCGAGCAGCTCATTGCTGCACAAGGATGACAATTCCATTACATAAAATTGTAACGGAAGATGGCATTTGTAACTCTCCATTATTATATCATTTATTCTTGAATATAAAGGTATTTACTTAGTGTTCAAATAATCCTCATAGCTACTATTAGCTGTTAAAGAATGTATATACTCAGACTCTCATATCGGCAGGGGTTCAGTTCCTGGACTTACCACGAATGCGAGAAACTGCAGATAACAGCAAACTCTATTAAAATACAGCACCATAGAGTTGTGTTATCTGCAATTCCAAAATCCAAAATCTTCCAAAAGCCTTAACCTTTTTTGAGTGCCGACATGACAGGGCATTTTATGTTTTATGTGTTTTCGGAGGGTTCAACGTACACCAACTTAGTTTCATGCACAACATTATTTTTAAAAAATTGTGTATAAAATTACCTTCAGGCTATATGTATAAGGTGTACAAGAAACATAAATGGATTTCGTGTTTAGACTTGGGTCCCACCTCCAAGATATTTCATTCTGTATATGCAAGTATTCCACAATTCCAAATATTCCAAAATTCAAAATACCTCTGGTCCCAAGCATTTTGGAGAAGAGAGACTCAACCTTTTTGACTGTGGAAAGGCTGAAACAGTTGGACCTTGGGCAGGGAAGGAACTACAGAAAAATAAAGAGGAGCCTGCATTCTTACTTCCAAGAACTCCTGGCCTCTAAAGACAACAGAAGAGAATCCAGTGTGCTAGCTTTGCTATGCTCTGGCCACCCCTGCCTCTTTCTTTTACTAGGTAAAAAGAGATAGCATAAAGTCTTTGATGCATAGATGAAGGAGACAGCTTTCATATGGGTGAGCACCAATGACAATATGAGACAGAGAAGGCAATGCAATTCCAGCAAATAGCACATCAAGTTGCATCCTCCCACCATTTCCAGGGAGACATTGCTTCTCTGATCTGCCTAGCAGCATCCCTGCTTTCATTCAGACCCTCCTCTGTTCAGCCCTCAATGAGGAGGGTGGGGAAGCGACCAGATGGAGACATTCTCTCACCTTCTTCCATCACTCCCGGCTGGAGAGACTTTGGCCCTGTGGGGTTGTGCCGTTGGAGGAGCAACAAGCAAAAGGCTTTCATCACCGGGTGGGACTGGCTGACCTCAATTTTCAAGTAGTAACAATATGTGCGATAGCCTGGAAGAAAGGGCATGTGGGGGGCAGGGGTGGAGATTTAAAAGCAAAACAAAATGAGCACATGTAAAATGCATGCTATGGTTTACATGGGCATGCATGCACAAAGGGTGTGAGCTAGGGAGGAGCAAAGGTGCAAAGGAAAGGGGCTCTAAAAAGTAGAGGTAGTCATGTTGGCCATATAAATAACAATATCAAAATTCTAAACTTGGAAAAGTTACTTTTTGAGATGACATTTCCTAGAATTCTCCAGCCAGCATGGCAGACAGACAGGGAACACAACTGGTACTCAGAAACATTAGAATGCTAAATTCTTAAATTCACTTTCTCATAGGTTTTTCACATGGGAAGAAAATGTTGTTTGGGAGCTGTAGGCCAAAATGGATTTCCCCCCACGTCTACAAATACAAATACGGTACTTTTATTAGGCAAATGGGAATGGTACATACATATGTAACAGATGCAGGGGAAGTTACTTTGTTTGAACTACAGCTCTGAGAATCCAATGGTCATACTCTCTGGTGGATTCTGGGTGCTGTAGTACAAAAAAATATCTCTTTTCAGCTATGCATATTGTGACAATGCCTTTATTAGGCCAACCCAAAAGACACAAAAATGTTATTTTTTTTTCATTTGTAATCTGGGGCTTGTCTAGACAAGAGGATATAATGCAAATTCCTGTGCATTGTTGCAAATTTGCAGCAGCATTCATTTAAGCTATCCACATTTGAAGTGCACACGTCTGCGAATCAAGATGGTGCCCAAGTAAATTAGAGTGCTATTTTCTCCACATGTTGTCAGCACTGCACAGTATTTTTTTTAAAAAAAATTTAAAGCAAAGGTGTGCAAATGTGTGCGCAAATGTGACCTTCTGCTTAAAAAAGCTAGTTGTCAGAGCAGCAAAAAAGTGTACAATCGGGAATGTGAAAATCCAAAATGGCACTTCCAGCAACTTCCTTGTCGGCAAGCTTGCCACCCGCGCACGTCCGACCAATCAGCTTTCTATACCCGCCCTTGCCGAGAATGCACAGTGATGCAAATCAATTGTCCTAATGAGTGGTAATGTGCATTTCTTTGCATTATTTAAAAAAAAAAAACTTCAGGGAAAGTTGCTAAGGCTTTTCCCGTGTAGTTTTTGGAGTTTTTTGCCCCCTCCTTCCGAATACCATGAATCTCCTGTGGATCCTGTTGGGACAAAGGAGATTCTCCTCACATTCTATAAGGAGTATTTTCACTATCTAGAAAACTCCCTTGTATCCCCCAGTCTTTAGTAAATTAAACCTAAACAGAAGAAAAAAGGCATGCTCCAGATGAAAGATCTACCGTACTATAGACATTCAGGGCTAACTGCATTTAAGCCTGCATCGACTCCCATTTCAACAAGCGGTTTCCTGAGCCTTGGCAAAACAGTTGGTGCCAATAACACAAACTTTGTAGCCTTTGAAAAGGGGGACCTGGATGGACACATGCAGAGTGATTTTAGTAACATCTTGAATGGGGGGAAATGCTCTTTTGTATTTAGGTGAGAACCTGAAAAAGTTCCTCTTTTGGACTACAGCTCCTAGTATCCCCCATCCTGTAACGGAGGTTTGGGGACCTGATCTTTGCAAGAGCTACTCGGCCAATTTAGGCAAAGATGATAATAAGGATGAACAACTGTGAGACAGCATGGTGGAATGGTTTGAGTGTGGAACTATGTCTGAGCAAGGCTAGAATCCCTGCTCAGCCATGGAAACCATTGGGTGACCTTGGACAAATCACACTCTCTCAACCTCAGATAGAAGCAATGGCAAACCCTCTCTTCACAAATTGTGCCAAGAAAATCCTGTGATAGGTTTGCCTTGGGGTCACCATAAGTCAGCAATGACTGGAAGGTACACAACAACAATGAACTATTCAATCTGGAATCTGTTGTACAACGTATGTCCTTTTCCAAGCAAGCTACGTTTTTCATCCCTGTTTACTTACAGTAGGTATGCATGTAGTCAAGACAGAACATAAAGTACAAGACAAAAGGGAAGGAAGGAGCCAGGGTGGGGTGAAAAGGGATTGGATGGTTTGCATGTCACTCACCTGGGTCAAAGACCTCAACACCATGGCCCAGAAGACTCACATCCAAGCGACAGAAGTGGACAACGTTATAAAGCGCAGACACAACCAACCTCCAGACTCCTGCCAAGACCCCCACGAGCACATTGATTGGGAAGAGCAGGTATGTCACAATGTACAAAGCACGCCTGCACGGGAGGGAAAAGCCAATTTGATGGATTGATTGAATGGTTATGGAAGGGCATTGTGGTATAGTGGTTAGTCATGGAAGATCTAGCTGCCATCTCCCATGGAGCCATGGGTACTAGGCCAGTGATTCCCCCTCCCCAGTCTGACCTCACTTGTAGGGTTTGGGCTCTTGGTATCCACTGGGGCTGGGTTCTAGGACTCCCCGTGGAGATCAACATCTGTGGCTGCTCAAATTCCATTATATACAATCGAATAGTAAACTGGTGTCCCTTATATCAAATGGTGAATAGCAAGGTTTGCTTTTTGGAAAAAAAAAAAATTTGGGGGAGGGATATTTTCAAGGCATGGTTGGTTGAATCTGTGGATATGGAGAGCCGGTACTTATATCCCCCTTTTCCTGCAAGGAGGTAAATGAGGCATATGGGACTTTTCCACATCTTGAAGTCAACCAACAGCTCAGAAGGTCTTAAAACAATGGACTTTTTCAGATGCCCTAAAATCCATCAGGGGAGAGTGGGAGAGGTACGCGGCTATTGGGCGGCAGGGGGTCAGTTTCGGACAATGCCGTTCCCCTCCCGTCATCGTCCGTGTTACTTCCGTGTTCAATCTATTGAAAAGGCACCACTTTTTACTTATAAAAAACTTCAGTGAGTAAAAAATTGTGCGTTTGCAAGAGATCAAACACAGAAGTAACACGGATGATGACGGGAGGGGAACAGCGTCGTCCGAAACTGACCCCCTGCCATGCGATGGCTGCATACCTCACCAACCCTCCCCTCATAGGTTTTAGTGCATCTGAAAAAGTCCAATGTCTCCTCTCTTCTCAATTGTAGTTAAATAAGGTGAGATGGGCAGAAGGTAGGTAGTGATCTTTGCAGTAGATTGGATAGCCATGCATCCATTCATTTATCAAATGTTTGCCCCACCTCCTAGGAAAGCCATCCTCAGGTGGGCCATGAAATTCAAGTGACAATATAATTACACACACACAAACATTTATTCCAACTGTTACCAGAGGCAGTGTGATGTGCAATATTCCAAATATTGGACTGGAATTGGGAGATACTGGCTCAGGTCCCTTCTGAGCTATGACTTAGGCTCCGTCACTTTGTCTCATCCCATCCTACCTCACAAGATCGTTGTAATACAAAAATAGAGAAGAGGTGAGCCACATACACTGCCTTTAGTTTGTCAGAGGAAAACTAGGATATAAATACAGCTTATCAGTTAATAAATACGCAAAAAGATCTACAGAAGGAATGACTTTTGTTGGCACCAAAAAGTGAAGGATGTAGGAACGATCCTGTCAGAGCTCTTAGAGGTTCTTTGCTGTAGTTGTATATTACTGGCATGGCAGGGGGTTGGACTAGATGGCCCTTGTGGTCCCTTCCAACTCTGATTTTCTATGATTCTATGATTCTATGATCCAGAATATGGAAAGGAGACCCACAACAGAGGTACTACTGGTGAGAAGGCCTTCTGAGAATCAAAGATGTGGCACCCTCAGAAAGTCCTCCTTAGACTGGGAAGGATCACATGGGGAATGGTATTCCTTCAAGTCAGGGTGTTAGAATTTCTGATCTGTAGTATTTCGGTAACCACCCCCAAATTATGGAATGGCCTGTTGAACGAGATCTGTACGATGACGAGCTTGAGTAGCTTTTAAAAAGCACTAACGACGGATCTCTTTTGGCAGGCTTTTCCTGATTAGATCCCGGCCTCAGGAGCTCCTGGCCTCTTTTAGTCTTGCTGGCTATTGATTTTTGTATTTGTTTTTTTTTATGTGATTGTAGTTTAGGTGGTTTTTAATTTTATACTAGTTTAATATCTTTTTCTGGAGGAGGGTGGGGGAGGGTGGTGCTTAGGGATTTTAGTCAGCATTGTTGTATTGTAATTGTTGTATTGTAATTGTTGTAAGATTGTTTTTAACAGAGGGGCAGGGTAAAAATAATAATAATAATTTGTTGTTGTTGTTGTTGTTGAAGTGTAGACATTCCTTCTTGGTGGCTGCTCCCAAACTGTGGCACTCCCTTCCCCATAAAGTCTGACTGGCCTCCTCCCTGCTGTCTTTGCACTGGCAGGTGAAGACATCTTTATTTAAGAATGCATTTGGTTTTTGATATGCCATGGGAGGCTGAGCTTTTAATGGGTGTGAATATTTCTATTTTATTATGGGCTTGTCTATATGAAGTTGTCTTAACAGTTTTTTTGGTAGATCGCAAGCTTGCGAAGCTATCTGCATTTGCTGTGCAAACAGGCATAGCTGTAAATCATGATGTTGGCTGTGAGTGAATTACTCACATTTTTACTTACCTCAATTTGCCACTGCTAGACAGTATTTTTTAAAAAAAAAAATACCCAAGGTGCAAAACAGCAACTTTTTGCTTTAACAAAAAAGCAACCCCCCCCCCTTTTATTGCCTTAGCGCTCGCTTGCTAAGGCAAAAATCCAACATGGAGCGTCTGGGCACTTGCCTTGTTAGCAAACTCTGCCTCCCCCACCCTCTGCATATCCACTAATCAGCTTTCAATTTCCACTCGTATAGGGAAAGTGAATCAAATCGAATTGCTTGTCCCGAGGAATGGAATGCACATTCCCCCCACTGTTTTTAAAAAACTTTGTGAAGTTTAATACTGTTTTAAGGGGTGGGTGGGTGGGTTAGAGTACTGTTGTAATCATGGAGTTTTATGCTGTAAGCCGCCCCAATTGCATTGCAGAGGGGTGGGATAATAATAATAATAATAATAATAATAATAATTCTTACTATTATTAGCCACAAGGGCTTTTCCTATGCAGTGTATGATGTTTTTGCCCCCACTCCTTCCCATTATATTGAAATGATGTGGAATCCCATTGAGATAGATCATATCTCCTCCCATTCTGCGAGGAGTATTTTCACCGTTTTGAGAACCCCTAAGTTTTAACGTGTTTATAAACTGCTTTTAACTTGTGTTTCTTAACTTGTGCCTTTCAAACAGAAGTTTGGTTTAATTGTGTTTTAACTTTTGAGCTAAGAGTTGTATTGTGCTTTTAAAAGGCTGAAAGCTTCCTTGAACCCCAAGCTGGGACAAAGGTGGGATATTAAACAAACAAACTCATATCAGTTTGTACCTTTGTGTGCCAGTCGTCCCAGTACAGGGTGGAGCAAGTAAGTGGCTTCTCCCCTGAGTTGCCATGTTGTACCTTATTTGCCTTCCCAACCTGCCATTTTGCACCTTTCTCTGTTTGATGGACCTCAGGTTTCGAGTAAAAAGACAACATCTGAAGTCTACCCATGTCTCATGTGGACAATAACCAGAGTTCTCATTTATGGGTGAAGAGAATTGTATGCCTGTTCCCCCCTGCAAAAAATAACCAGTACCCTACACGCAACCCACCAGGTTTAGCAAGGAATCGTGACAAGGCCACTTTGGAAGCCTTGGTTTTCATAGAAGGAGGCTGTTATTTCTCCAGTACGAAGGATGGCTCTTGTAGTGTCGACGAACAAGCCACAACGAGCCACTCAGGTGATGGTGTGGCAGCAGCAGCCGATGGCTTCCACGTTAGTAGGATGGTGAATCTGCTTTGGGTTTTAGTCTGAACTTTTTAAAGGAGTTTACTGTCCCATTGACGTGGAAGCCACCGGCCATCACCTGTTCCAAAAAGATGAATATTTTCAGCAGTTTACCTGTTGCTCAGCTCCTTCGGTAGACGGTCACGCTCAAGAAAGTAGTAGTGAGCCAAAAGGTTCTGCACAATCACAGCAACCACCAAGGTCAACCAGAAGGGCCTGAAAAATAAGCATAAAGATAAGAGGCCGCCAGTTTCACTCAAGACAATTCTACTCTACAATTAGTTCAGACTCCAAAATTTACCTAGAACTTTAGAGCAGTTGTTATTCAGGACTACAACTTCCAGAATTCCTATCAAGCATGGGCAGTGGCTAGGCTGGCTGGGGCATTCTGGATAGTCCAGAAAGGACAACTATCAGAGCTTTGCAAATACCTAAGCATGTGAGGGTGACCATAGAATGGTAGGAAAGAGTTAACCAAAAGCAGGGAACATGGTACACTCTAGATCAGGGGTGGGCATCACGCAGCTGTCCAGCTGTTGTCGAACTGAAACTTCTAGCAGCCTTAGCCAGCAAAGCCAACATTGAGAAATGCTGGGAGTTGCAATCTAACAACATCTGGAGGTCCAGCATGATTCCTAGCCCTGCTCTAGATATCTAGGACTACAAATACCATAATCCTCTTCCATTGTCCATGCAGCCAGAAACTGTTGGGAGTTATAGTACAAAGGAACGGAAGGTCCCCTGGTTGCTCATCCCTGCATGCAACAGTCTCAAACAGATGCCTTATAATGAGAATTTCTGTGTTTTAATATCATATTAGGCCCAAAGATGGGGAATTGGTGGGCTAGCCTTCCTGATATCATTGGACACAGACTTGGCCAGTGGCTTCCACATCAGAAATGCAGTAAATCCACACTGGACTTTATTGCAGGCTTTAATGGAGCTCTCCAAGGTCCTGAATGTATTTTGGGTTAGGGTTCAGCACATTGGATAGCTCCCTGAAGGAAAGCCATAGAGCAGCTTTTCTCAACCTTTTTATCCTGGAAGAACCCTTGAAATAATTTTCAGGTCTCAGGGAACCCCTGCATAAACATCTATATACTGCTATTGCTTTCCCCCCACAAACACAATCTCTTGAGGAACCCCTAGCAACCTCTTGGGGAATTCTGGGGTTCCAGGGAGCCCTGTTTGAGAAACACTGCCATAGAGGATTCACTACATTAGCTGTCCTTAGCTATACTGAAATTCTCATCAGTCTTCGTTCACATAGCCAATGGTCATGGGTGATGGGAAATGCAGTCCCACAAACCCTGGATCCTGCTGCTTTGTTAGACAGAAAGAGACCCTCACTTTATCCTTGTTCTAAATCCAAATGAATGCTCCCTGAAACAACATCTCAGGCTCGGCCAAATTGATCACCAACAATGGTCCGCCCTGGCCTCACATCGGGAGGCATGGAGACGCACTATCCACAATGCCGCACCCTTATTTGAGAACTCACGCCAAACAAGTCTTGAAGAGAAACGAAAACACAGAAAGAATCACAACCCGGAAACATCACCCAAGGAGACCCTCTGCTGTGCTTTCTGCAACCGGACTTGTTTATCTTGGATTGGCCTTTTTAGCTATCAGCGCGCTTGCAGAAAGCACGGGATGAGTCCTTCCTGAATCTTCGTTTGCAAAGAAAAGCCAGAGAGAAATCCAAATGGATTTCAGCCATGGGAGCTTTCAGTCTGATAATCTCCCCCCCCCCAACCCCATTGATGTTCCATCAAGGTTTGAACTGCTTTTGATATACTGTAAACCCCAGAGAGTACGCCTGAGCCCAAAACATTCTTACCACATATTTTCCACGATTTTAAAGAGGTGTACATTGGTGCCAGACTGCAGGGGGATGGCCAGTAGAAAAGTGAACCCCACAGTGCAGACAAAGAAGACGATGTGCTGTATGAGGAGGCCTGGGACAGAAAGGAGGGAAAATAGCCTGTTATCTTTAGGATTAGGAATATAACTCAGAATTTGGAAATACTGTAACACATTACGCGTAATGTTGTTACCTGTAACTATTTACTTTTTGCAATAAGAAGAATGCAACAAAGTTATGTTTAAAAGCAACGTAACAAGTGAGAACAAAATTACTTTACTGGTGTAACAAGTAAGAGTTTCTAGTTCTTTTCAAAAGTTGCAGATGGATGTGCATTGCATTTCACATGGTTGCACAATGCACGCAGAGCATGCACACTTGCATGGAAAGTTGCAATATATATTGAGCAGGCAACCTTGCAAGTCACTAATGAGGTGGTATTGCACCAGGGTGAGTGTAAAATTATGCTTCGTTTTCTTGATGCAGGATCTTGGCTATGCATTCATTTATTCTTTTCCGCACAACAGCCATAAGCCTCAGTTGTGTAGGACACATATTTTCTCAGTGCTCAAAAGTACCATGTTTAATTCCTGGAAAACACACCTGTTCCCTCTCTCAAAAGTATATTCAGCATTAGCTCCAGATTTTTTGGGGGGGGGGAGAGAGAGAGAGAGAGAGAGAGAAGGCAAGTATGGGCCATCCTTATGATCATATGATAATGATGATCCTATGGAGATCCTATACTGAGCAACAGGTTGGACTCGATGGCCCATGAGGCCCCTTCCAGCTCTATAATTCTATGATTCTACCCAATAAATAAATAAATGCCTTGACCAATGTTTTCAGTGATGACTTCTACCTTTGTTTTAGGTAGGAAATAAGGGAGCTCAAATATTATAGGAATGCTTTCAACATTTACATAACAAACAAAAGTTATTCTATTGACATCATTTGGATAGTACAGCATTCGCCAAAATGGGTTTTTCCTGATGGTTTGGACTATAGCTCCCATAATTCTTGACCTCTGGCCATACTGGTTGAAGCTAATTCCTGGAAAGCACACCTGTTCCCTCTCTCAAAAGTATATTCAGCATTAGCTCCAGATTTTGGGGTGAGAAAGAGAGAGAGGGGGGCTCAAGTATGGGCCATCCTTATGATCATATGATATAGGCTGGGATAGAAATATTTTAATAAACGGAATCATAAATACATGGCTGCCCACCCACGCTTACCCCCTGCCCCCACAAAGAGCCTACTAAATGCCTCATCTTTACCTAAGCAAGAAAATGCTGTCTGGAAGCCAGTAAAACACATCCAGCACACCAGGGCTTGCTGGGAAGCCTGGAGTTTGCACGGACGATGGAAAACATCCAGGACTGCTCCTCGGTATAGACACTGGAGATTAATCCTGGAAGCAGAAAGCCAGAGAGAGGGAGAAAAATGGGAAAACACATGATCAAGCTGTATATAAGAATAGTTTAAAATAAGAGTGGGGAACTTCACAGCCCAAGAACAGGTTCCTATGTCATTAGGGTAGTGAATCCATTCCGGGTTTTGGCTAGCTTTAAAGGAACTCTCCAAGGTCCTGAACCTATTTAGGAGTAGGGTTCAGCACCTTGGTGAACTCCGTTAAAGCATAGATTAAAACCTGGCATGGATTCACCCCCTAACTGACATGGGAGCCACCAGCCACTGCTGGAGCAGCTTATTTTAATGTTAAGCTCTTACTGCCAGATGCTTAGCCCTAGCAGAGGTGATTCATTATTTCTGAACAAGGGGAGGAAAGATGGAGCTCTTAGCCAATGATGATATAATGACAAGGGGGCATGAAAGGCTATCTGCAGAGGTCAGACTGGAATCACAGGTGGGCCAAATTTGGCCCCATGGCATGCCTTTAAAAAAACTCTGTTTTAAAAAATAGGACAATATGTGCAGAGTGGAAGCATCTTCCATCAAAATGGTTTCCAGTACAATGATGAAAGCAGGTTACTGTTTCCCCACTCTAACTTCTATTATTTCTGAGAGTCAGTCCTTTTGTAGTCAAAATAGTACCACACATGCCTCAGAGAGAAACATAAATAGGATTAGGGAAACCAGAGATTTTTAAAAATACCTATTTTTTTGTTGGGGGAATCTAAACTCAGGGGGCACAGCCTAATGACAATTGAGTGTGCTCATTGGGCATGAAAGGTAAGCATCTGTTGAAGGAAGGAAATGGAAGAATGGGGCAAAGGGGAAATGGAACGGAGTGGCTGGAATCGCGAGCAAGAACAATTCATGCTGCAGCATTTTGTTGCAGTTCCCCCTGTACAGGCTTTCTGTGCTTAGGAATAACAGTTGTCTGGCCACATTCACAGATTTGGCATTCATGGTTTTAGGTATTCATGGCTTGAAAATATTCTTCAAAAAATAAAAATCCAGAAAGCAAACCCTGATTTTGCCATCTTATATAAGGGACACCATTTTGCTATGCCATTGCATATAATGGGATTTGAGCATTCATGGATTTGGGTATTCACAGGGGGTCCTGAAACCAAGTCCCAGCGAATATGAAGGGACAACTGTATATCACAACTTGGGCATTCTGCTTGAGCTAAGCAATGTTTTACTGATAACTCCTGGCTGAATCTCTCTCTATTTTCTTCTTTGACTAAAATCCAGCAGAGGCCTCCAGGCTAAGAGCAGTTCATCTGTGATCAGGCCAACCACTAAGATTAAAGAAGAGATAAAGACTGAGGTTACTTTCCTCATATCCACTGGGAAAATAGTATGCTGGATCCATAAATGCACCCCAGTTTTGTGCTCAAAATGGTAGACATCTTTAAATACTTGAAAGGATGTCATATTGAAGAGGGAGCAAGCTTGTTTTCTGCTGCTCCAGAGACCAGGACATGGAGCAAAGGAATCAAATTACAGGAAAAGAGATTCTACTTAAGCACTACTAGGAAAAACTTCCTGACAGTAATTGCTATTGGATAGTGGAACATCTGTTTTCTTGGAGCGTGGTGGAGTCCCCTTTTTGGAGGTTTTTAAACAGAGGCTGGATGGCCATCTGTTGGGAGTACAGTACTTTGACTGTGTATTCCTTTAAGGCAGGGGGGTGGACTGGATGGCCCTCATGGTCTCTTCCAACTCTTTGATTCTATGATCTTTAGAACTGGAAGGAACCAATCATAGGAGCTAAAAAGCTTTTCAGCTCCTGTGATTGGTCCACATGAATCACCTTGTTCAATTCTACTGGAGTGAAACAGGACCTTAGAGGTCATTTTGGGAAGGCTAGGCAACCTGCAAGGTCCTTTCCAACTCTACACTTAAAGTTTAACATTACATATGAAGCACAGAAATAGATAACAGCTTCCCATGGTGTCTCTGGATCTGGCTTTCCAGGATCCCAATCAAGCCCTCCTGTGGTTCCATAGATACCCTCTTTCCCATGTTACTAATGTTTAGTGATTTCCCACCCTTGGTACATGTTTCTCATTCTAAAAAGATGAAAATGCTCTTTAGTTACTACCAGCAAGAACCTTAAACTAAAACAAGCTGGTGTTTGGGGGCACCACACGTTTGCTTTTGGCCCCTCTTGCACTGGCATGTGGCCCCTGAGAACTTCTCTGTAATGTAATGTAAGTTGAAAGATGTTCCTCACCCTTATGCTAACTCATGCATATTTTCCTAGTATTTGGAAAAGAGAGCTCCTCACCTGTGCTTCACCAGCGATTTCATCAACATGGAGAAAGTCAAGAGACAGGAGATGACCAAGGAGGCAACAAAGCACACTGGAAAACAGGAGTGATCAAGAGATGTCATTGCACCAAACACACATTGACCACAAGAACTCAACTGAGGTCATCATACGCCCTCCTCCCAGCCCCACAAAGATAGAAAGCAGGAACCACAAATGAGTTCATATCACAATGTCTTGGGCGTCTTTAATTTTTTGCCCCATCAGATTTGCAGAAAAGGAAGTGGGCTAGCATCCCACTAGGTGTTTATACCACCATAAACTGACTTATGGCAAAGGTGAATTGTGATGATGCACAACACTCGTATTCTCCTTACAGGAGCAGAGATATGAATACATTTCTGGGACCGTGGCACAAACGGAATCAGTGGCATGGTCGTGGCACTACAGTCCCAACAGCCTTAGTTTAGTCATCATCACTTTTAATGAGGATTCTGGCCTGATTTGCTCTTGGACCCATTCATCTTTTTCTTTGTCTTTTTAAGCAATCTATGTTAATTGTAGAGGTCTCCTCCACCAAATTTCAGATGAGTTGCTTTTCTTTCTGCCAGCTTTCTTCACTGTCCAGCCTTCACAACCATACATAGAAATCACAAATGCCTGGGGCTTATCTACCCGGCCAAATACCCGGCCTTGTCCCCATTCTGGAGTCCTGCAGTCCAAACGATGCAGGACATTTGCTCCGATCTGTTCCCACAGTGAGATGCTAAACTGGCATGAGGCAATTCCATAATTTGACAGTAGGGTCATTGTTTTATCTGCAACAAAACATCTCAAAAGGACCAAGCAGCAAGTGATGGGAAAGATCTCTCTCTTAGACCTGAGTCACTGCCAGTCAATGTAGGATAGATACTCGTGAGATGAAAAAATCAGTAATCTGACTTGTTTATTATAAGACACCACCATAAATGAGAGAAAGGACAAATTTCATAGGGGTACCTCATGTTGGTTGAGCTACTGAACTCCTATTAACAGAAGAAAAAAGCAGAGCTATTTCTTGTTTACTGCCAAGTTCTCTTTAATCTCCCAGCATTAATCCACTTTGGATCTAGCACTACAACTACGCCTTTTATTTCTGTATTTATTTTAAAGAACAAGATTGTTGTAAAAAGGCAAACAAACTCTACTCTAATATTTTAAGAGCAAACAATGATATGACTATTTCCCCCAAGCAATTAAATATGGCTGAGACAAGAGGTGAGCAGACTTCAGGGTCAAGGGACTGTTGTTATTATTTCTGTTGTTAGTCTTAATTAAATTTATATCCCACCATTCCTCACAGGAGCTCAGGGCAGTCACTGACCTATAAGGATTGATAATGTTGCAGTCATACTTTGCAACTATCTAAAAAAAAATGTTGTGTGCCTTCAAGTTGTTCCCGACTTAAAGTGACCCCAAGCTGAGCAAGATCACTGAGTTTTCTTGGCAAGATTTATTCAGAGGGGGTTTGATGATGCCA
The DNA here is from genome assembly GCA_030847615.1 of Gambelia wislizenii. Classification (NCBI taxonomy): domain Eukaryota; kingdom Metazoa; phylum Chordata; class Lepidosauria; order Squamata; family Crotaphytidae; genus Gambelia; species Gambelia wislizenii. The sequence continues at coordinate 36,684,110 of JAUMIR010000009.1, forward strand.
AGAAAACTCAGTGGATGGATGGTTTGCCGTTGCCTTCCTCTAAGGCTGTGAGAGTGTGGCCTGTGGATGGTAACCCAACAGCCTTCCAGGGCTGAGTGAGGATTTGAACCTTGGTCTCCCACACTCCTTGTCCAACACTCAAACCACAACGTCATGCTGACTCTCTAAATTCAATGTGTAGATCCAAAATCCAACTTACAAGTGTATGCTTTAACACAACGCACACAAACAAATAGTGGTAGAAAATAATTTGAACACTCAGTTCTTGAAGACTTGTACAAGGAGATATTTTTCAAACAGACTCCCAAAAGACAGAAATGTGGATAACAGCCAGATCTCTAAGAGAAAGGAGTTCCAGAACTGAGATGCTACCACTAAGGAAGCTTTGCTATATGAAACAGCCCTATTTGCTGCTACACTATTCTGGAGATGCCAAACAGAGCATCCCAAACAGAGATTACTTTGTGTTTCACAAGCATCCTGAGATCCACCAGCTACAGCCTGGTGCAAAAGACATATATTTAGAATTAAGTATTTCTCAAACCAGGAATATGTCTCAAACCAGAAATATTTCTCAAGTCAGAAATATTTCTCAAACCAGGAATTTTGAGTTTATTGGAACTATATGGAAGAGAACTGTCTCTGCACTCCACGTTAACCTCCACACCATTCCTTCCACTTCAAACATTGCAAAAACACAAGGGGGGAGTCATTTTATGGTTCCTGTTGTACAAAAAAGGGGGATGTCAAATATCCTTGCAGATCTACTGCAAATTATCAAGAAATCTACTGGGGAAAAAATCTAAATCTACCTTCTGCCCAGCCCTGGCCTTCACACTGCACTGTTGTCATTGAATGAAGAAGCAATTGTACACATTGAAATTGTACTTGAAGCCATCACTGAGTGCTTGGAAGGGTTTCCTCTAATAGCAAGGGAGAATGAACACTAATCTCAATGTGTTCTGTATCCAGTTTCCTGGCCACATGACTGAACTCATTGCCAAAAGATGTTATTTCTTTTTTAAATCCTAAAGTTTCTAGTCCTCATGTCTGCAGAGGCCTTTCTCTAGCTCGGCCAAGGGGACCTTTCAGGACTTAAGGACTTATTTATTATGTGGTGATCTGTGGGAAAGGTGGAATAATTTTTGGACAGGGCATGCAAAGCCTTGGATATTTGTGGGATGTTCAATTTGGGTTGGGATTTTTAAAAGTGGATTAATAGAGCTTTCATCCTTTTTCTTTTTCTTTTTTTGCAAAGCTGAGCCATTTCCTAGCAAGGAAAAGTGGTGGCTGATGCCAAGAAGCCAAGGGGAGACAAATGCAGCTGACAGTCGCACCCTGCAGAATGCTGGCATTCACAAAGGGTTCTGAGATCCGGCAGAATTGAGCAGATGGCACCAAGAGAGGAGGGAACTACAAAGGCTCGGTGCAGAGAAGCAAGAGAGGACATTCAAAGCCAACAGGCAGGCAGATGGACTGTTGGTCCTGTCGCCTCTAGCTAAAACAGCCCCTTTCTGTGGTTAATGGCCTTGACTCTTTGCACAGCATGTAGAATAATGGGAGTGCCCCCATGGAAGATGGTGGCACCCCTGTGAGGGGCGTGGTAAACCTGCTCTGGGTTTTAGGCCAAACTTTCCTGGAACTTATTTTGAGGATAAGGCAGTGGACGTTGCTTACCTCAATGCCATCTCAGCAACATAAATTTTTTGCCTTTGTCCACTATCCATTTGAGCAAACCTTCTCTAGTTTCAGGCTACTGACCAAAGAAGAGCAAGAGCAAGAAAAACGTACCTTCTACTGACCAGATGTAGTGCTTAGCTGTTGCCAGCTCTTTGTCTCCAGGGATTCCTGCAGGGTTTTCAGAAGGAACTAGCCCAAATTGAACGAAGAGAGCCGTCAGCTCCTTTGTCATGCCAGACCTCACTATCTGGATGTTGGGGATGAATGCCACCAGAAGCAGTAGGGCCACCTGTGAACCAAGAGGTGGCAGGTGAGATTAGCCAACCTGCTAGGAAGAACTGGACAGCCCCAGGTGAAGTTCTGATCTAGGTTACCTGGTAGACAGCTATCACAGCCATGGCTAAGGAGAGCACCAGTTTCAGTGGGAGCTGGAAGTCTGCAATCAGAAAATCATGATGAATTATCTGCGTGAAGTGGTTCACCTTCTCTTTTCCAAAGCATTCTTCAGCTGCATTTTACCCATTCCAGAAGTTCAAGCACACATGTTGCACAAAACATGTGCAAGCCTATGTTTTATAGCTCTGTATGAGAGTGCACAGTCCCAAGCAATTACAGCGTACGATCAAGAGTTGTGCACAGAGATGCCTTTAAAAACAGAACAAAACAGGCTGCCTACTGGTGATTTATTAAGCAAAACACAACCTATCATTCTGATAACAAAGTGGGTCCCACAAATTGCACCCCAGGTTTTACACATTAGTCATAATGGCTGCAAAATGGGATATTTATACAAGCCCATTCGGAACAAAGGCCAGAAAGCATTGCCCTCACTATGAATTGGCTTTAGTATACTGTAGGTGCAAAAATGAAATTGTAGGTACAATAGCAGCATCCCAAAGCATATTAGCAAGAAAAAATATACCAGTATGACCATTGTTATATGCCCTTTAAGGACTCTCTGAAAGAGCTTTTTATTCAGTACCTTCCTGAGGTGTGTAGATGTAAGAGCGTACGTACGACTGGAGCCTTGAACGGATGCTTGGCTTGGCTATACAGCTACTGGGAGAAAGGGAAGAGAAATGAATGAAATGGTGAAAAAAACACATAGGAAAAAAAACAAGGAAAAAAAAGAAAGCTGCATTAACTGAGATGTCTAATATTTTTTTCTGGTGCATGGTCTGAGATACCATATGACAAAAGTGCAAGCATAACTTTGGGTTTTCCTGCGATTGGAAGGAAACCCCAAGTATCAGACCCTCCCCAACTTAAAAAAATATATGCAAGGAGTTGTCTAAATGGTCAAAATAACCTTCATGGAATTCACTGGGAATCTTACCTGTCTAAATGGAATCCCACATCAATCCACTGTATTGGGAAGGAGGGGGACCCAAAATGGCAAAAACATAGTTTTTTTAAAAACAGCAAGGGGGATGTACAGTCCTGCTCACTGGGACAAGTGATTCACTTTGAATTGCTTTCCCATAGGAGAGGAAGTGCAAAGCTGTTTGGCCAGGTGAGCCGGGGGTGGTGGTGGGCAGGGCTTGCTAACAGGGCAAGCGCCCGCTGCCGCCATGTTGGATTTTTGCCTTAGAGAGCAATTGCTAAGGTGATAAAACAGGATGGGGTGTTTTGGTTTTTTTGTGTGGCTTTCCTGTTAAATCAAAAAATCACTCTAGTACACCTTAGACATTTTTTAAAAAAAGTTTGGCAGTGGCAAATCAAGGTAAGTACAACTTCAAGTAAATCACTTGTGGCTGCCATCTCACATGCGAAGATTATGGGGCCTTATGAAACATCAAGTCAAAGAAATGAAACAAATATATATTTCCACACAGCTTTCAAGGCAATGCTCTCACCTTGAGCTTCCTCCTCCTTGCCCTAAGAACTGGAGAAGAGTCCAGGCCCTAAAATCTGGAAGCCCTACACCCAAACTCTTATTTCCACTTCTGTTTACCCCCCACATTTTGGGATGATGCTCAAGTTCAATGAAAGCAAGAAGGATTGAGGCCTTACCTTCTCTTTGGTGCTCGCTTAGCCAAGATATTCTTCAGGTAGTCTTTGCAATAGCCAGCCCAAGGGTCCTTAAACAGAACAAATCCCATCACAAAAACAGCTTTTAAAAACCAAGAGTGCTATGTGCAGGATACGTCTTCTCAGGTTAAGGAGCTGCATTCATCTATGGTATGCTCAAATTGTAATAGGAAAGTTTGCAGTCTTAATTACATGCATAAAATCTGTCGCGGTTTTAACTATAATGATGGAATCAAAAAAGGTAGAAATTGCACATCCCTAGCTCACACCTGGAGCAATAAGTACGCAGGTGACCTGAATGCCAGTCTTTTCCACCCAGCTGGATAATAGTTGGATTTAAATGGTTTTTTATTTAAATGATCTTCTATTTAAGCAATAAGAATTTTGTACCTTCTGCAGATGCTGTTGAGTGCCAAAAAGACAAGTGAAGGGATCCAAGAGCAAATTGTCAGCTGAGAAGCCAAAATGACTGAGCTAAGGCTATCGTACTTCGGACATATCATGAGATGGCATGATTCATTCTGGGGGAATGCTCGGTAAAGTTGGAAGGCAGTAGGAAAAGAGGAGGACCAAACTGAAGGTAGATTAACTACATGACGGCTCTGAGTCACAGCCCTGAGCCTGCAAGATGTGAGAAGGGCTGTTAGTAACAGGGACTCCTGGAGATCTCTCATTCATAGGGTTCTCATAAACAATTCTGAAGCCTTAAGGGAGGCCTTTCAGGCTGTTAGAATGGGGAAAACGCTGTTATCAAAGCTAGTCTCCTACTGTCCCAATTTGGCAGGGACTGCCCCCATTAACCCTTATCCCACTTTCCCAGCTGCTTTTAAAATATCCCTGTTTCTCTCTCCTACTCCCACTTTCATCCTCAGTTTACTTTCGGTGGCGCAAACGGAGTTCAAAATGCAAAAGTAATTTTCACTCAATTAACTCAGTTAGGAAAAAGGAGAGGTGTGGGGAGGGAGGGAGGGGGTGCCTTGCCTTTCCCAGAAGGCTCAGGCAAAAGCAAACTGCTGCAGCCTCTCCTAGCTGGTGTGTTCTTCATCGTTAATAACTTCTGCCATCTTGACCACACACTGACGTTGCTTGGCCACTTACGTGCTTGGTTTTCATCTGCAAAATGTCAGAGAGTATGCCAATTTTTTTCTTTCAGAAAGCCAAATTCAATTTGAGATACTTTCTTGGGGTCCACATTCAAGGGGTGAGCGAGACCAAATTCAAGGGCCAAAAAGATACCAGGCCATTTCATTGGAATCTCCTACTGGCTGTTCCAAGGGCTTTCCGTCTGTTAGAATGGGGAAAGCACTATATCAAAGCTGGGAAGCTACCAATTGATTGTGTCACTTGGAAGGGAGCATGAAGACTCAGACCTGAGGTTGGCCAGATTTGGCCCCAGGGCCCCCAGTTGGTTACTCCGGCTTTAAACCAAATCATATTGAATTAGTTGGAAGGTGATCTCATCTAATAATTTCTCCTGCATGAAAATCAATGTGCAAAAAAGAAAGAAGGAAGGAAAGAAAGTACCCCAAAAACAGCATGTCTGATTCATGCAGCCTCTTTAAAATGCCTGGTATAATTTCCATCTGCCCTGCCAGTCAAGCTAACAGTTGCATAGGTGCTAATTACGCGGCTACAGACGTCTGGTGTGCAAGGAGGGTGCTGGGGTGGGCGCCTCATTTTAGGAGGGTGGCAGGATCCAGCTGGAGCGCCCGTGTGTGAACGCCTGAAGTGGGGCATGAAAGAACATTCTGTTCACGGTAATGGGGGAGAAAACTCCCTTCTTATCCCAGAGTTGTGTAAACAGGCAGATTTTGCTAAATCCTAAATACCTCCTGCAGATTTCTGTGTATAAAGACGAGGCATTCATGCTTCTATTGTTTGTTTAAAAAAAAAAAGAAGAGAGAGAGAGGTTTCTTTCTAAAAAAGGAAGATCACAGTGCCAGCCGCAGGGATTACAATTCCCAGGGCAAAGCATGACTCCCCATGCCTGCTTCCTACCCCCATCCAACAACACAGTAAGACATCCGTTCGGCTCTGAATGGAAGTCAGTGAGGATGAAATCGTCTCGTGCTAAGAGGTTTATAGGATGCACATGAATAAAGAAGGGCTATTTTGTCATCAGACATGATCCCCTCCTCTCCCTTTAAGAGAGAGCCAAATTGTATTTGCTACACTTATGTTGAATAGTCCTTGGTTGTCGGCGATCACAGTCAGAATTTGACAGAATTCAAGACAAAAGAAATTTGAAATGTCACTTTTTTGGACGACCACCCCCAGGAACTTGGGAAAGTCTTGTTTGCAGGAGAGCTTGACAGAATTCAAGAGAAATCAGAAGGTGGAAAAGTTAATTTTTTGGATTAGCACTCCTAGAATCTTGAGAAGGTCTTGGTTGTAGTGATCACAGTCAGAACTTGGCCAAATTCAAGAGAAATCAGAAATTAGAAAAAGTGGCTTTTTTGGATTACCACTGCCTGACAGAATCTTGAGGAGGTGTTGGGTCTAGGTGATCACAGTCAGAACTTGACAGATTTCAAGACAAAAAAATTAGAAAATTTAATTTTGGGGGCTAGTACTCTGAGAACTCCCATGCTGGCTGACGGTCCTGGGAAATGCAGGTGTTTTTTTTTTTTAATACTTCTATCAGGTATTTCTATCTGGTCATGCTGGTTGAGGGGATTCTGGGAGGTGTAGTCCAAAAAGTAACCCCTTTATGGTCTGGAGAGGAACACCTGAAACAGGTTGACTGTAGGAGCACCTGGCAAAAGGCATGGATAGTTATAGCACAAACCTTCTTGGCAAGATTTATTTGGAGGAAGTTTGACTTTGCCTTCCTCTGAGGCTGAGAGAGTGTGACTTGCCCAAGGTCACCCAGAAGGTTTCCACAGCTAAGTGATGCTTGGAACCCTGATCTCCTGGAATCCTAGTCCAACATTCAAACCATGACACCATTGCTGCTTCTGAGAATTGTTGTCCTCCAAAATAACATTTCCAAGGGCTTGTCTAGACACAACAACAGTTTACTGTGATTGGGTGTGCATTTTTGCTCATTTGCAGCAAAGTTGTTTTGTCTTCACGGTTGTGTGCATATTTGTATCCATTCGCATTCATTCGAACTGAGTGTCCACACACACTCATAAAGGGCAATGAAGCAAAAACGTTCAGCGATGCAAATTTTGCTGTTCACACATCTGAAAATGAGCATCTACACACATTTTCCCAGGGGAAACTATAACTTCTTCTACTGTGTGGTCTGTGGAGTTTGTGGACTTCCAAATACCATGAATCTCATTCAGAACATGTTGGGACAATTGTATTCTCTGTGAATTCTACGAGGAGTGTTTTCATCATCTAGACAAACTCCAAGTTTTGCTTTTGACTCTTCCTCCAGCTGGTGGCTCCCATGGCAATGAGATGGCGAATCTATTCCAGGTTTCATTCCAAACTTGAAAGAAGCCATCTAAAGTACTGACCCCTGCTCCCCAAAATAAATTCAGCACCCTGGATATCCTCTTTGAATTTCAAATTAATCCCCCAGGGTGGATTCACAATGGTACTGACATGGAAGCCACCAGTGGGTACAGAGCCTGACCTGGTATGTAGCCAAACTTGGGAATGTAATTATTAGGGGCTACAATACTGGGAATGTAATTTTTAGGAACTACAATACTCAGCATCCCCCATCAAGCATGGCTCTGAGGGCTGCAGGTTCCAAAGTCCATTTTGTGGCTTCATCTCAATGCATTGCTCCACTATCGAGGAAATAAAAGAGGAGCTCATTTTTGGGAGAGAAAAAAAAATGAAAAAGAATCCACATTTGAAACATTCATTGTTCATCTTTATGAAGCAGAGATGCAGGCAGAAAACCAAATACTTCTCTGGCATTTTAAACAACCCACAGACGTGCCTGCCACCTTGGCATTTTGAGTCCTGCCAAGCTGGCTAGCTTCTGTTCCCCCCCCCCTGCTTTCTATACATTTACTAAAGATCTATGCTTACTCCAAATTATAGCTGATATTTACAGTGCCTTGCATAATTTGCACCTGTCTTGTAAGGGAAACAGTTGGGAGTCGGAAATGCAGTCCTTCATTAGATAAGCCCACATGCTCAACGGCAAATGTCTGACTCCTATCTCACAACACCGCTTGATATCTCAGACTCCCTGCCGATTCCTCCATATGAAGCTGAGCAAGAAGCAGAGGGAGCTACAAACTCATTCTGGATGTTCCCCCTAAAGATGAAACTTTAGCAGAGAGCTCTTCCAGAGTGGTCTAAAGAAAGGTGCCACAATATCGCTACTAAATACCCTGAAGGCACTAGCTCCCATCCTATTTTGGAAACTAAGCAAGATCAGCCCTAGTTTGCACTGTAGGCTATATTTCAGAGGAAGGCAATGGCAAAACCAACTCTAAGGGCTCATCTACACGAGCCAGAATATGCCGTCTCCCCGCCGGCGCATCCTGCAGATCAGGCCTGTTCCTCCTCCGTTACCACCTCCAAATGGGCCAGAGTCCAGACAGGCAGGCCGGCCTGTGACTGCAACCATTGCCATCTCCCATGCTCTCCTGGAAGCTGGTTTGCTGTGACCAAGGCCCTCTGCATGTGACCAGCCTTGGTTGCATGCTGCAGGAGTTCTTCCTGCTTCGGAAGAGCAAGGCAGACTGGCAACTGCAATGACAGGCCAGCCTGCTGAGACGGGCTCCTGCAGACACATGGGGTCTGATCCATTCCCCCCATCCCAAGCAGGAATAGATTAAACCAAGTATTATTTTAAAATGTGGCAAAGGGTCCTACCCCATCTTCCCTGGTCTTAGTCCCGTCTTTGTCCCTGGGGTGATGAGGGCTGCTCGGGGGCAAAATGGGTCAAAAGCCCTGCATTGTCAGGATAGCAGGGCTCTAAAATGGGGGCAAGATGGGGTATATTGCCCATGTAGACATGTTGTAAGTATTCCTGGCTTGAGAAAACACTGTGAAATTCATGGGATCACCACAGGTCAAACACACAAGCATAGCTCCTTGAGTTGTTGTCACCTCTGTGTCCGCTAATTCCAGCCTTTTTTAGGGGGCTATTAGTGGCAACTTCTTGGCTCTGCACTAGAGATCTTCCAAAGATTTTAAAAAACTGGGATTGGTTTGCAAATGTGATCCTATAGTTTGATGAGCAAATGCTCAAATCTGCAAATGTTCTCCTCTGAATTTTTTAAAAATTTGATCATGCTCTTTTTTGGCTCTGCTGAGGCAACTAAAAAGCTTTTTTAGGTGGAAGGTCGCACTTGTACAACTTTAACTTACAGTTAAAAAAAAATACTGTGCAGTAGTAGCAACCTGTGGAAAATAATAACGTGAGTAATTCACCTGTGGCCACCATCTTCATTTGCAGGCATGGCTGCATGTGAATTTCAAACACTGATAGCTTTGCATACCAGCGATTTTGCCAAAGGAGCATGGAGACAAATGAACACTGCTGCAAATTTGCATTAATGCACAGCAATCCACATTACATCACTTCATCTAGACAAGCCCTTTGACTCACCTGTGGGGAAAGAGAAGCTATGTCACTATACAATTTCCTACAAAAAATGATGATGCTTTAATTGGATCTGGGGGCAAATTTTCCACTCCTGGAATCCTCCAGGGGCACTGCATAGATTGCCAAAAATGCCAAGCCCCCTTCAAAACCTAGAATTATGTGGAACTTTACCTGCTTTTAAAAATGGACATTTAAAAAAAAATGTAGAACATTGGGGGAATCCTGGTGTTTTTCTCATTATGTGTCTTCGAGTCAACTCCAACTTATGGTGACCCTATCGTAGGGTTTTCTTGGCAAGGTTTTATTCACGGGAGATTTTCCCCTGCATTTTCTTCCTCTCAAGCTGAGACAGTATGACTTGTCTAAAATCACCTAATGGGTTTCCACAACTGTGCTGAGATTCCAACCCTGGTCTCACAGAGTCGCAGTCCACTACGTCAAACCACTACGTCACACTGGCTGCCCCAGGGAGCCAAATGACCTCTTTAAGAGGTGGTTTGCTGCTTTTTCCTGGAGGCTTCTGGGAGAGGGCATTTATCCTTTTGGCTGGACATACAAAGAACAGTCTGGAGAGATCAAGTTCCCCAGGACCACCCTTTGCCCACCCCCTGCTTTCGTTTGACCCAGTGATGTCAAATTGCATTACCTCATCAGCAGCCGTCTTCTCCTTCTGTCTGAAGCTCATGACAAGCTGCCCTGGATACCAAAGACTCAGAAACAGGAGACACAAAATGATAGGGAGATAAGAAAGCAGGGAGTAGTATCTGTAAATCTGAAAGGAAATCAGAAAAGAAAAGGGGACACCAGGTAAGAAAAACCTATGTAACACATAAGGGCATTAATAGATGTTGCATTTCACTCACTGGGGATTACCGCACGAGGGAAGAAAGTGGTGTTGCACCCTGATACCAGTTCCACCCGCCTTGCCTTATCGCACCACATTGGTGTGTTTCGGCTGTTCTGGTCCCATGGGAGACAGTGGTAAACATGAGCCTTTTTGCTAACTGGAACAATCCATTAGCAAAAAAGCCTGTCTTTCCCACCATCTCCCATGGGACTGAAATGGGAGAACAGCTGACATTATGAGATAATGTGGGATGAGCTACTTTGGGGCTTCACTTCTGCTTTACTTCTTTCATTTGATAATCCCCACTGTCTTGATACACCAGGGGAGGGAATCATGCAACCCATGGAACATGCCAAGCCCCCAGAAACCTGAAAAAATTCACCACCATCCCCCAAATGAGAAAAACTATGCCTCCAAGAGCCTCCAGGGGGCTCAGTTACCCATTTTTAATGGTATTACATCCCCACCACTATTTTGGTCCTGAATATTTTTTTCCCTAAATGGGAAGGGTTCCAAATAAGGATGACATTCAACCTAGAGGTCCAGAGCAGGGTGGAATATGTGGTGGGTGAAGCACCTGGACCTTATGTAGTCAAACCCCCCCCCCCCGTATTATACCTAGCAATGCAGAAGTAACTCAAAAAGTGACTTCTTTGGACTGCATCTCCCAGCACCCCCCAGCCATTGGGGCTGGGGTCTCCTGGGATTTGTAGTCTAAAACAAGTAGCTTTTTCAAGCCGAGGCTGGTGTTTTCTTGCAGGGATATCTGATGCCTTTCATGTCAGTGAGGTAGTGAATGCACTATGAGTTTTAATTTGCACTTTAAATTAGATCTCTCCAAAGTGTTGAGCCTCACTCTCACAATAGACTCAGCACCTTGGAGAGTTCCTTGGAAGTTCAGACTAAACCCCCTAAGTAGATTCACCACCTCACAGGTATGAAATCCACCCGCTTCCGTTGCTTCACAGATGAAAACTGAGACACGTGTTGTCAAGCGACATTAGAGTATGATCAAGATAGCGAACATTATTAATCAGAACACACAAGCTAGGAGAGGCTGCAGTATTTTGCTTTTTCTTGAATCTACTGGAAAGGGCAACATTCCACCCACTCTTCTACTCTCCCCCCTGCTGAATTAATCAAGTGCAAACTATTTTGGTACCTTAATTCAGTTTGTAGCAATCAAAGTAAGCTCTGGACAAAGGGGGAAAGTGGGAGGAAGAGGGGGAGGAGAGAGGAACCAGGGCATTTTCAAAGCAGTGGGAAAAGGGGCAGCAGAGAATTAACCAAGAGTGTCCCTGAGAAATCAGGACAGTTGAAGCGTATGCAGCCATACTATCCCAGCTCTGTCCACATAGCTCTGCTGACATTGCTTTAAGAAGGCTCATACCATACAGAGGAAGCCATCTTGGCCTTCCAACGTGCATCCTTGCTGGCCTTTACCTTGGGCGACTGAGGGCATTCCACCTTCTGCCAGAGATAGACCACGCAATGGCACCAGGACAGCAAGCAGCCAAAGAGGTACCCGGCTCTGTGTCGGACTGTAGCGCATGCAATTAAGGGATAGTAGAAGGCAGGGTAATAGAGCAAAGCCATGATCTTCCAGTACTCTAGAGAGAGGGATCAAGGAGAAGAGAGAAGGGCAAAGATTAAGAGCCTAGTAGGACTGGAAAACCAGCCATACAGCCATTCAGGTCATGCTGTCAGCATGCAAGGCAAAATCAGGGGTGGGCTTCCCCACAACATCTGCTATAGAGAACACTTTCCCCATTAGAGAGAACTCATAGCAGTGATTATTAACTTATAAAGAGATTGGCTTTGGCAGAACTTAGAAGTCACTAGTGACAACCGACTAGTAATTACAAGTGATTAGTTTCATTTCCCAGAAGGTGCCACATCAAGGGAGCAGTGAATCCACTCTCAGTTTCATTCCAGACTTTAAAGGATCTGAACCTATATTGAGAATAGTGTTCAGCACCCTGGATAGCTCCTTTGAAATGTACAGTGTAGTAGGACCTATATTGAGAATAGAGTTCAGTACCCTGGATAGGTCCTTTGAAATGTATAGTATGCTGGACCTATATTGAGAATAGAGTTCAGCATCCTGAATAGCTCCTTTGAAATGCATAGTATGCTGGACCTATATTGAGAATAGAGTTCAGCACCCTGGATAGCTCCTTTGAAATGTACAGTATAGTATGCTGGACCTATATTGAGAATAGAATTCAGCACCCTGGATAGCTCCTTTGAAATGTATAGTATGCTGGACCTATATTGAGAATAGAGTTCAGTACCCTGGATAGGTCCTTTGAAATGTATAGTATGCTGGACCTATATTGAGAATAGAGTTCAGCATCCTGAATAGCTCCTTTGAAATGCATAGTATGCTGGACCTATATTGAGAATAGAGTTCAGCACCCTGGATAGCTCCTTTGAAATGTACAGTATAGTATGCTGGACCTATATTGAGAATAGAATTCAGCACCCTGGATAGCTCCTTTGAAATGTATAGTATGCTGGACCTATATTGAGAATAGAGTTCAGTACCCTGGATAGGTCCTTTGAAATGTATAGTATGCTGGACCTATATTGAGAATAGAGTTCAGTACCCTGGATAGCTCCTTTGAAATCTGGAGTGAATTCACTTCATTCGTCATTGGAAGCCAACAGCCACTACCGTCAATAATGAAGATATAAGTATGATTGTAACCACCTCTCACAATTATAGCAGACTAAGAATAATTTAACTGTCATGGCTCCATCCCATGTAAATAGGGGATTTCAAGGCTGGTGAGGCACTTAAAATTCTCTACCAGACAACACTAGTGCTGTAGTTCAGGGGAGTGGACTAGACTTCTCAAGCAGAAGAGTTTATGTACCTCACCAAACTACAACTCCTAGGATTCTGGAAGAGGAAGCCATTCCAGTTAAAGTGGTATCAAACTGTTAGAATCTGTGCTGTGAAGATCCACGCCACATTATGGCCAAAATCCAATATCAACCATGTGGAGCATAATGCATGTCTCCCTTCCCAGAAATGGTCAGACCCCAGAAGGGGCTGTTGCTGCTTATTGGGGAGAGAAAAGGCAAAGGAAAGACCATTCAGAGCATGAAAAAACAGCTGGTCTCAGCTTGGAGGGGGAAAGAAATGAGGATGTGCTCACAGATGGAGTGGACCTTCCTTTTCCTTCCTCTTGGAGACCGGACCAGCTGTTTCTTCATTGTCTGAATTGTTTGTCCCTATCTCCCCTCTCCAATAGCAAGCAGCAGCCACTGGCCTTCTTGACAGCTACTGGGCTGGAGAGGTTTCGGAGGGTCTACAAAGAGCCAGAGAATGGCTCTCTGTCACTTGTCCAAAAAGAGATATACAGTACACACATATAAGCCACATTTATTTCATGCACCTATATCACTAACAGGATCCCACCATACGACTGTAACACAACAAGGGAGAATGTCACCCCTTTTGTAGTGTTAACTGTAATGTTTTAGGTTTTTTGTATAGGCCAATATCCAATGTGTTCACCACATCTGTAGAAACAGCTGCTGCAACTGAGACAGGTGCCACACACACCCTTCTGCAGCCCATCATAAGGGTTAAAAAAGCCACCTCCTCCTAGAAAGCTGGGAAATTCTCTCAAGCAGGTTTTCTGTGCTGCAGAGGGCTACAGGAAGGAAATGGAGAGGGGTCAAGACTCCCAACACTGCCATTAGTGTCAGATTGCATTTATGCCATATTTACAGGCATGCAACTTCACTAAATGTTGCAGGAAGAATACCACATGGTTCAAGTGCTGGCTCATACTGGTGCTTTGTGCTCTGTTGCAAATGTCGAGGCAGGAAGAAAGTATAACGTATACCACAGGTCAGCAGCTTGTAGCATCGTATTAAAAAAAATAGTAGTAGAAGTAACTATTTTAATCACTTTTGAGAAAGTAGAAAGTTAAACAAAAAAAGAAATTGCAACTATAAGAGGAACTAGCTATTTTGGAGCTGATTTTTAAATTATAACTATAACTGTAATTTTTTTTTAAGGAGCTTCCCAGGCTGTGGGCATTGGCACATAAACCTACTTGGGACATTGTGACTTTTGACCACCCTTTGAAGGATTTCCTCAGGTTGCAGATGTTCCTTTGGTCTGTCTCAGCAGGACAATTCCAATGTTCTTGTGAAGGATTAGCTATGTTTGCGGTCAAGCCAAAGCTCTTAATATGGTGCCCTTAAAGCACCATGATAAAAACTATCTGTAAATAGTATCAGTTGCTGGAGGGTGGGGGAAGGAAGACAGGATCCACAGGGCTGGTTTAAGGCACCAGCGGTGTCAGCATCCACAGGGGGGCCCATCATTGTGGGGACCCCGGTAGTAACCCTCCTCTTGCAAAAACATTATTAGTAATAATCTGAATATCCTGTACTGTGAATAGCTTAGGTTGAGTTAGGTTACATTGACCTGAGATCAACATATGGGCCCCCCAAATAAAGCACTGCAGGGCCCCCCAAAATTCCTTAAACCGGTCCTGAGGGTCCATTGTACTCAAGTTCTGTTTGTAGGCTTTCTGGAGGCATCTACATACCTGGCCACTGTGGGGAAAGAGGATGCTGGAGGAAATAAGAGTTTTGATGTGAACTGGAGAATCCAGGTCTAGATAGACCTTCTAGTTTGATCCAGAAGCACTCTTCTTATGTTCTTCACATGCTCATTTCTCTAGAACAGGAGTGGCTAAAGTGTGGCCCATGGGATGCATATGGCCCCAGGGACATTTTTGTGGCCCCTCAAACTCCTCTTTCTCATTTTTAAAAATTATTTCAAAAAGCCCCCAAGTGTTCTAAATGCCCTCTAGGAAATGTGGGACCAGTTATGCCACAGTTTCCACCACCACCCCCAGCCATTTTAGGCCCATGAAAGACCTTTTTTCAAATAGGGAGTGACCTAGAAGATCAGTTCAGATGTGGCAAACTACAGCAGTTTGGACCCACAAATGTCTTCAAAGTTGCTGACCATAAACAAAATAAATAAAGAAGGATGGTGTTACAACAACAGTGAGCAAAGGTGTTTTCTTAGACTCATCTGGGTGATGCCAAGCATTTACCTCGATACTGTGTAGAGGAGTTGGAGATGAAAGGCAGAGGGTCATTATCCAGAACCAGCACACACAAGGAGGAGAAAAGAATGCCAAAGACAGCTACGGCCAGTCCCCTGTTTCCTTCTTCTTCCAAGAAATGCACAGGGCTGCAGCAACCGGGAAAGCAGAAAGACTGGAATGAGAAAAGAAGTTCTAGCCTTCCCTGCCCGCAGAAACACATCGGCAGAGAGCTTTTGAATCGGTCTACTCAGGCATGCAAAATACAATGGGTCCTCCATGTCCATGGGTTCAATATCTGCAGATTCGAGCCCCCATGGATGGCACCACTCATACCTAAAATGGAGGCACCCATATCTAAAATGGTGCTGCCCATACCTAAAATGGCACCACTCATACCAAAAATGGTGAAGCCCATACCTAAAATGGTGAAGCCCATGCCTAAAATGGTGCTCCCCATACCTAAAATGGCACCACTCATAACTAAAATGGCACGACTCATACCTAAAATAGTAGCACCCATATCTAAAATGGTGGTGTCCATTAATTAATATGGGACACAACCACCTGTGGGCATTGCTATCCACATGGGGTTCTGGAACCAAACCCCCATGGATACAGACAGCCCGCTGTACTAATATTAGCCCTTTTAATCTCCCCTGATTGTCAATATTCAGCTTTCTGACTGACAAAACCTTTTAAAAATAAAAAAGATGAGTAGATCTGTGCAAGAATTATGGTGGAGGTTCAGAGTGGGTTGTTTTCAGAAGCACATTACAGGATCCATCGATCCTAGGCAATAAAGCTTGTGGTGGTGGACAACATCATCTGGGAGGCCATGTCTTCCTTGATCCAGGGTTTTGTCCTTGCATGATGATGACATGCACATTTATAGCCTATGTGGCTGATGAGCCATAACAATAACAATAACAACAACAACAACAACAATAATAATAGTGATGCAACACACGGGAAAACCCAAGCGGATCTGGAGCTAGTGTTTCTGCAACCCCCTGATGCTTACCTCTACACTGTGGGAATGGATTAATGCATGGCAATGGGATATATCTACCAGGGCTTGGAAAAGTTACTTTTTAAGACTATAACTGGTCTGTGGCTGGCATCCACAGATGCAGGCAAAATGTCAGGAATAAACTCTTCTAGAACATGGCCTTACAGTCTGGAAACACCCACACTCACACACAAAAAACCTATGGATGCCGGCCGTGAAAGCCTTCGACTTCACATTGTATCAGAGAAGTCTGCAACGGCACATGATAGATACCTCAAGAGCCCAGGAGCTCCATTCCAACAACTTGGATATAGCTTCTTTCGTTTCACCAGCAGAGACAGAATCAGCAAAATGACCAGCTGTGAGAAATGGAAAAAGAAGAAGATATGATCAACAGTAGACATTGAGAGAAAATACATTCAAACCATGCTTTCTCATCTGGACGTCTCAAATTGCTACCCCTCTCCCAAATTGACCTCCCGCCCCAGCATTTCAGAAATAACATGCAGTAGGTAGTGGTGGCTTCTTAGCAATTGCCTGTACGAGTATGGTCTTCTCTTGTTAGCATGATACTTACTGAGACTGGAGCCATGCAGGCATGGTAGATATCATAAGGGATGGTAGGATAGCAGTCAGGGATAACTTCGGGGGACATGCTAAAGGGAAGAGAAACACAAACTCATTGAAAAAAACAGGGTGGTTGGACTCCTTAGTAGGCTAAGCTTCCCCATAGCACCATTGGTTGGTGGGTTTCTAGCTATTCTACCTTTTTGCCTCATTTTGAATCGTTGAAATGCTTCTTCCATACCCTTCCGCATTTCACAGATAAAAACTGGGAAACATGTGGCCAAGCAATAATGGACTGAGGTCAAGATGGCAAAAGTTATTAACACAGAAGAACACACAACCTAGGAGAGGCTGCAGCAGAGTGCTTTTGCCTGAGCCTACTGGGACATGCAAGATTTATTTCTTTTCTTATTTTAAGTTATTTTAATAGTGTTGTTATAAGTAAAATTTGAATAGTGGTTTTAATGATGTTCTTTTAATGTTTGTAGATTATGGATAATGTTTTAAATGATGTTTGCTGGCGGGATGTAAATAAACATCATCATCATCATCATTATTATTATTATTAAGATTACACACGCCCTCCTCCCCCCCCCTCCTGCTGAGTTAATTGAATGCAAATTCACTATGAACTCACTTTACAGTAAGTGAAGTAAAGCTCGGGACAAAAGAGGAAAGTGGAAGGAAGAAAGAGGATCTGGGACATTTTAAAAACAGCTGAAATGGGTGGGCCAACAAAAGATTAATTGGGACCTTCCCTGCCAAACTGGGACAGTTGGAGGGTATGCACTTCCTTACTGACAGTACAGCTTTAAGCTAAAAACATGATGGTATTTTTGATCCCATCCTTTGGGTTGAGTCCCACCAGCCACTGGAAGGTGGTCTGTGAAAACTTTTTTTTAAAAAAGTGTTGACTCCTCAAGGAAATTAAAATTGATAACCGTGGTTGATAAATGCTCTTTCGGGTATACTAGACACCACTATGTCATTTGGGAAAGCAATTGGACCCTTCAGCTAAATGCTAGCGATTTAACAGAGATAAAGCTGCCTAGCAGCATATGATATAGGTGTGCCCATCTGCCTGGCTAGATGTATTGCAGCATGTTTTGTATTCTTTGATATTCTTAGACACTGATGTCCTTTTAAGCTATGGTCATTTGACTTCAGACTTAACTTTAACTTAACTTAAAAGCAAGGGTAATAAAACCTTAAAGGACCTCAGGTTTGCTCCACCACAAACAGTTTCCCCCCCCCAACTTGCTTTGACCTTTTCATGTTGTAATATGGGACTGAATGAAATCAGAATTGAAATTAGTAATGAAATTTGTGAAAGAACTGTGTGTGGTATGACATTTTTATTGTGTTTTTCAGATTCAGCACCCAAAAAAGACATTAAAATAGCTACAATGTTGAAAAAAGTTTATTCCATCATGCATTGGTCTCTGATTTTATATATAAAATGAAATTATGTCATACTGTATAAAAGTTAGCTATTTTTGCTCTACCTTTGGCTAATTTAAGCTGATGCCTCCATTTTTTACAAAAGAATTTGGCATCATTCTACCCTTAGGGGACAAAGCTACTTATTTCATATCTCTGATACATGCACTATTATATTAAGCAAAAAAGGAAAAAAATGTGTCAAGCATGTAAAGCCATTTTCAAGGATCCTTGGAAGACTGGGGTTTGAGGGTACATACATTATGTTAATAGGAGCCAATATATATTAAAATTAAAGGGAGTAGGGGGAAAAGAGCAATGAAATTAATCGAGGCAAGCTAAAAGGGCTCACTTTATGGACAGAGATTAAAAGCACTAAATATGCATAACACAGTTTGATAATGACCAGGGGAGATGGAGAACCATGGAAAATTTATTTGAAGAGTCAGGAAACAGAGCATAACAGATAAGAATTTGTTAAGGTGGGCCCCAGCAGATGTTACTGGGAATGAGAGGATTTAATTAAGCAATGGCAGCTTTGAGAAGGACGGATGGACTCTAACACACCTACTAACTACAATGGCATGGCCCTAGAAGAGTCCAGATGGATCACAGTTTGTGGATACTAAAACAAACTTGTTATAATGGAATGCTCCCCAGGCAGGACCGGTTTAAGGAGTTTTGGGGGGCCCTGCAATGCTTTATTTTTGGGGGGCCCATATGTTTATCTCAGGTCAATCTCACCTAACTCAACCTAAACTATTCACAGTACAGGATATTCAGATTATGACTAATAATGTTTTTGCAAGAGGAGGGTTACTACGGGAGCCCCCACAATGATGGGGCCCCCTGTGGATGCTGATGCCGCAGGTGCCTTAAACCGGCCCTGTCCCCAGGCAAACAAAGGTATGAGAATTTGGGTTCTTAAATCTCAGGGGCTTCTAAGGATGAAGGTAAGGAATCTCAGAGTGAGAGCACTACCTTGAAAACTTTCTGTGTGTGTGTGTGTGTGTGTGCTCTACACACACACAACACAGACACACACACATACACACTTCTCATTTGTTAAGACTTTGGCTTTTTGATTGGAATGGTATATTCTGTGCAACTGAGTTTGGTGCTTAATGTATCCGGTTCAATAACATCACAAGAGTCTTCTCACATCACTTTTATAAAGTCACCAATGTCCATATCACAAGGAGTTGTGCTCATGTCTCAGCTTTTGGACCTGAAGGACCTGAAATAGTCCTGACCTGGCAACCCCACTAAGGACATCATATCCTCCAACTGTCCCAGTTTGGCAAAGTGTCTGTGTCTGGCTTTTCTTCGCAAATGACAAAGACAGTCCTGATTAATCCTCTACCATCCCACTTTTTTACCTGCCTTTAAAATGTCCCAATTTCTCTATCCTCTTCCTGCTTTGTTCTCCGCTTACTTCAATTGCTGCAAATAGAGTTCAAAGTGCAAAAATACTTTTCACTCAGTTAACTCACTGGAGGGAAAGGAGTGGATGGAATCCTGCCCTTCCCAGCAGAGTCAGGCAAAAGCAAACTGCCCCTTCCTCTCCCCAATAGTGTGTGCTTCCGAATAACTTTCCCAAACTTTACATGGCCCCAAGTGTCCTGGTTTTCGTGCCTGAAATGTTGGCAGGTACAGAACATATATTGGAGGACCATGATGCAACTATGTTGATGGGGGTTTTTATTTATTACTTTTTATTGTTGCGTATACATTGAGAAGTTTAAAAAAAACAAGAAAAGGCAAACCAGTTTTCATCATTACTTACTTCATCGATTGTATATACATAAATTTAAATTAATCAATTTTAAATAAAACATGACTTCCCTCGTAAAAATAACTCAAAAGGATTTGTTATACCTATGTATGTTTATATGTCTTCCTCTCTATACAAAGGAGTGTTATCTTTCTACTTCTAACTTCTCTATATGTTTATGTTAATTCCATCTCATCCCTTCCATCTGTCTTTTCATTCTTTATTCCTCTTCCCTTCCTTTCCTGTCTCTTAGCTCTGTATTCTATTGCATGTATTTATATGGTCATACTTGTGTTGTTTTTCTGTCTTATATCTCAATATCTCTATCTGTATTCCATCTTAACCTACAATAATTAATTACTGGTAGTCATCCTGTTTCTGTTTTTTTCTACCACATCTTGGTTTAATATTCGAGTTAATTTGTCATTTTCTCTCATTATTAATATCTTATTCAGCCAATTTTCTATCAATGGTTCTTCTTTATTTTTCCATTGTGCAGCAATAATCATGCGATGCAACTATGTTGATGTTAAGTAGGCCCGTGTCTGGCACAAGCTTGGATGAAGGAACATGGAGGGATGGAAATGAAAGAATGCCAACGTCATGGGGTAAGGCAGCAGGGAAGATGGCACATTTCTGCTGATTTTCCACTTTTCTTTGGAGTGTGGTAAGCCCCCAAGTCTACTGAGTGCAAGCTAATTTTGCATTTTGAACTCAGTTTGTAGCAACCGAAGTACCATAAACTGAGGACCAAAGGAGAAAGAAGTAGGAGGGGAGAGAAACTAGGGTATTTTAAAAGCAGCTGAAAAAGTAGGGGGACAGAGGATTAATCAGGACTTTCTCTGCCAAATCTCAACAGTTGGAGCGTATGTGACAGAGGAAGCATCAACCACAATTGCACAGAACACACCATTCAGATGTGGAATACCAAGTGAGATGAAGAAAATGTATCTACAGTACTCATGACTTTCAAGGCATTGCTCTCACACTGAGATTCTTCCCCTTGCCCTGAGAACTGGAGAAGACATTCCAAATCCTGAAACCTGGCAACCTCTGGGCCCCACAAATTACCCTGCTTGATAGATGTTGCTGTCTCTTGCAATGTTGAATTCAACTGGCAGTCCAGTCAACTTCTGTATGTGGACTGGGATGGTGGTGACCTCTTGTCCTTTGTCTCAGGCAGTAAAATCCCCGGGAGGTACATGCTGTTTTCAGAAGTGTGTCTGTGTATGTGTAACTGAACCAAATGGGTCCCATCCACTTCATTTAATCTGAATTTTGAAACAAATGCCCAGAAGAACCAGTGGGATTCCCAATTATACCATGTACCACTCTAGGGCATTCTGGGGGGAAAAGGGCTGAGGATGCCTCTCTTTGATTTGCAGCCTCCACAGCATTCTGGGTAAATTAAAGGCAGCCTCCAGGCTTAACTTTTGGAGATTTATATCATGGGTATCATGTCCCTTCTTTTATAGCTTCCCCTTTCAACTGGCTCTTTGTTGGGCTTCAGAGTTTGGAGAGACATACTCTATAGGACTGGCTAGTATCACCTTCCCTCTGTGTTATAACTGATGCGTATATGTTGGATTTATCACCGATGTCCATCTGTTGGATGTGTTCACAAATGTTTTCCCCTTTCTATTGTACAGGCATCCTTCTTATATTTGTGTTGAACTGCAGTCATTTGAAAGTTTGTACAGTACTCCCTACTGTAATTGCTCAGCTTTGAATGTGACTCTTCTGTTGCATTAATTGATGCGTTTGTAGGAATTTTTCCACATTCTGGAAGGTAAGCTTGTTAGTATCTCCGATTCATTGTATATATAATCCTTGCATTCACAGTACAGTCATTTTATTACCAGTGTTTATATCTCTACTACTAGGTTTATACCTATTGTTTATAGTCTATTATATCTTTATCCCACATGCAATCCCTCTTCTTTCTGTTTCTTCGGCCACTTCTGTGTTTTGTGAGTTTTTTTTTAAATGCAATTCCTTTTTTTAAAAAAGGTCTTTTTGTTTTGGACTCCAGGATTGGCCCTAGAAATGAACTCTGAGGCTGCCAAAGGGAATGGGACTATTGTGATGAAGAACCTGAGGCCCAAATGGAATAATGCAGCCAATGGAAGTGAAATGAATGAATAAGATTGGCAGAAGCAACATTTAATAACAAAAATGAATAGAGTAACAACAGAGGAGGAAGAAGAGAAGGAGGAAGGGGATATCATTCTTCCTTACCACAACAGAAAGAGGGTCCCCCTCCGCTCCTTTCAAAACTTTAATTTGCAAGTGCACTTACTTACTTGGTATACTTGCAAATGTTGGCATCTCGTATAGGGTAAATGATTACCCATGCTCATGTATCTTTTCAATACGCGACAATAATTGGCATATCGGTATTAGCGGAATAGGCTCTTGCAATGCCTTCAGCCAAGATGGCACCCAATGCAAGGAAAGTGAGGAATTCATAAGACCTTCCTACCTCACCAAACATAGGGGCATCCACATTAGAGAAATAATCCAGGTTGAAACTGGATTATTTGCATGGCTCCTTCCTATGGAATCCTGAGATGTATAGTTTGGTGAGGCACCAGCACTGCTTTGTCAGAGAAGGATAAAGACCTTGTAAAACTACAAATCCCAGGATTCCATAGGAAGGAGCTATGCAAATAACCCAGGATTCGATAGGAAGGAGCTATGCAAATAATCAAACTGGATAATTTCTATCATGTGGATTCCCCCAGGGTGTACTTTCCATTTCTGTGGGATACTAATTGGGCAGGGAGAATCATAGCATCATAGAGTTGGAAGAGACCTCAAGGGTCATCTAGCCCAACCCCCTGCCATGCAGGGAATCCCACCAAGGTCAAGAGGAGGCCTTGCTCTCCCCACAGCCCCACTCCCCTTGCAGAATGGGGCAGGCACCCTCTGCGTATGCTCAGAGGTACTCTTGGTGGCACAGGGGAAAGATGACCTGATCTGACCCACCAGGGCGCAGGAGGAGGAAAAGGAGGGAAAGGATGAGGATGGGAAGGTCAGGAAGCAGAGGAGAGGGGTGGAGAACAAAATCTTGGACATCCTGCATTCGAAGCATCCACTTTACTACTGAACTATGTTCCTCCACCTCAAAGCTACAGCATCCCATGTTCTCAGAGAAGCTTAGCAATGAATATACACCAACTGTCCCAAATTGGCAGTCGCAATAAATTTTCTGTCATCCCACTTTTTGAGCTGCTTTTAAAATGTCCCGGTTTCTCTCTTTCCTTCAGAGGAAAGGAAGGGTGGGATGTTCTCCCTCCTAGTAGGCCCATGCAAAAGCAAACTGCTGCAGCCTCTCCTAGCTTGTCTCTTTTTCCGCATTAATCATTTTTGCCATCTCGATCACACTCTGACTTTGCTTGGCCACCTGTGTCTTGGTTTTCCTCTTTGAAATGTTGGAGGATATCCTGTAGTTGTGATTGTTTTGGATGACAACACCCAGAACATCCCAGCCAGCTTGGCCGCTGGCAGATTCTGGAAACAGATTGCAGCAAAACAGAAGCAGCTGTGGCTAGGGCAGTCATGCAACCATGCCTGCCTGTGTGTGAGAGAGAGGTGGTGCAAATGGGGCAGGAGAGAGATTGTCTGGACACCACTAAGGCTGCACTCTTCAGTTCTGAGCCCCTGTTATAGGACTACAGTGTCACGTTGTGGCAAGGGACCATTTCTAAGTAGTTGAGCTACTTAGAACCAAAGCTGATTATTGACACCATAAGAACATAAGAAGAAACTACAGGCACAGACCAAAAAGCCCAATCTAGAGCAGCATCCTGTTCCCAGAATGACCAACCACGTGTCCCAAAGCGAAGCTCACAAGCAACAAAGTATAAGAACACCTTCTTTGTCTCTCCTGACGTTTATTGCTTATATCAGGTGGGGAATCTCAGAGTGTTTGATGGGTGCATTTCATAGCCTCCAACTCTCCTGATTTGGCAGTGACAGCCCTAGTTAATCCTCTGTCCTCCTACTTTTTAAGTTGCTTTTAAAATGCCCCCGTTTCTCTCTCTTCTTCCCTCATCCTCGGCTTACTTCAAGTGCTGCAAATGGAGTTCAGGGTGGAAAAGGAGCTTGCACTGAATTAACTCTGCAGGGAGCAGAGGAGGGAACAAAATCTTCCCCTTCCCAGTAGACTCAGGCAAAAGCAAACTGCTGCAGCCTCTCCTAGCTTCTGTGTCCTTCCTTGCTGATAACATTTGCCATCTTGACCACACTCTGATGTTGCTGGGCCCTCCACGTGTCCCGGCTTTCATCTGTGAAACGTTGGAGAATACGGCATTTGCCACACACCCCAGACCCCAGTGGTGGCTTCCATCTCAGGGTGGGTGGGGCAGCAAGGAATCCCATTGAAGTTTTTTGTCCTGATTTTGAAGGACTTATCTGAGGTGCTGAATCTATTTTGGATTGAAGTTTTGGTGTATCCACTGACCCATAGACATGAGAGCTACCAACCCCGAATATCTAAAGCCTATCAGGCTGCTTCTGCCCCATCCAGTGAAACTAGAAGTGACATGAAGGTCAGTTCCAGTTTCTTCCAAAATGTTTGTTTTGCCTAAAACAATGCGCAGGGTGGGGGACCTTGTTATATAGAAGAACTGGGTCCCTTCAGGCATCTGTACCCACTCTTTTAAAGCAACAACAGTGTGGGAAGAGAGAGGGGGATCTGAGTGCTGCAAAAATAGCTTGGGGGCAGAGGTGGGATGTGGACCCATAAACTGCTCTGAGTTCAATCCTTTCTTGACAGTCCCACCTGTCTCATAGATACTGGGGCCAGTATTTCCCCAGGGATCGTGTTATACGAACTCACCTAACCCCATTTTTAAAACTGCCCTACCTGGTGGCTCTCTTGCTACATCTCTTGGTAGCCAATTGCATGGCTTACACTGTATGGTTGGGGGCAATTATGCTAGAGCTCCTTGCAGGACACATTTCTCTCTTGCAAGTATGCGTGTGTGTCTTAGAGAAAGAGAGATAGAGAAAGAAACATCTTGATGTTTTGCTGCCTTAGGCAACAGACAAGATAGCCTGCCCCCCACATACATAAGTCAATGAAACTGGCAATTGAGTTGCACTTCAGCACTGGTAATAAATAGAACACCACATCTAAGGGCTTAGCTTAGTGGCCCCAGAACAGGTTGCATGGGTTCTACCAGCTTATTACGGTACTCTTCCTCTCCTGTTGTTCCACTACTCCCCTCCACATTTAACTCCACCTCTGAAGTGCTTACTTTCTCTGCCTAATGGGAAAACTAACCTTGTCCAACTAGGTCCTTGAAAGAGTTTGTCTATTGATGTTTCCTAAGGCACCAGATTCTGTCTTGGAAGCTAAGCAGAGTTAGCATTTGGATGGGAGCTCACCAACAGATACCAGGCACTGTAGGCTACATTTCAGAGAAGGGAACTGGCCAAACCACTTCTGAGTTTTCCTTGCCTAAGAAATGTCTATGAAATTAATGGAGTTGCCATAAGTTGACAGGCAACTTGAAGGCACATATACATGCAAAGTAGAGTACATTCTCTCTCTAGCATCATTTCCAAAGAAGTCTGGTGAGGTTCAGTATGCAGTTGAATTCTGTTGGATAATCTGAAAACTCCTCCAAAACCAATGCTAATACGTAAATGGAAGTTGCAAGTTGCAACACACCTAGTGACTTCACCAACCTGTTGGCCATCTTTTTTTGTGTGTGGGGGAGGTGGTATCTCAGTTATGGGGGCAGGAAATGTAAAAACTAGGGTCAAAGTGACATTACAGCCATGTACAGAGCATCACAAAGCCAAATCAGAGTGAGGGCAGGAGTAGAAACTATTGAATCTTGCCCTCACTCTGGTTTCTTTTAGATATAATATATTGAGGAAATGGCACTGGGATACAAAATTAGAATATTGCCACAACCACAATTTTATGAATTGGTTGCGGTGGCAGCAGCAAATAATAAATAAATAAATAAATGCAACAACAATAATGATGACAGTAACAATGTTGTGGCAGTGGAGTTTCATGAAACCGCTCCCCTCCCACTTACCCACTTTGGATTTCACGTGTGAAATTTCTCAGCAAAACTTTTCAGTTCCACCCTAACCACATGGAATTCTACTTATTCTGCCTCATCAATGTGTTAATTGGTAGAAATAGGACACAATCCGTGTCCGAAATCACATCGTTGTGTCAGTTTTAAAGCACCAAAAGTCACCTTTAGATTGACCAAATATAAACCAGACAGAAGAAAACCAAGAAACATGGAAGAAAAGGAAAACAGATTTTGATGAAGAAATCTTGACACTGGAATAATGGAGGATTCGTTTTTCAGTGGGGGAAATTATGATGGCTAGAGGAAAAAACAAATATTTCCAAATATTGAAGTTCACCAGATTTCCTGATCATTTCTCCAGTCAAACGTATGAACACTTTAGATTTGATTGACTGATTGATTGGGCAGGCATCACATATGAAGAGCAGATATGATCAAGTAAACATGAATTGCATGCTCTCTATCAATACTGCATACCTTTGCATGGCATTCAACACATACAGTGAAATGCCACTGCATGCCATCCAACAGCACTCTCAAATATCATCATAAGCCACTTTTTAAAATTCGATAATAAACAACGTCAGGCCCCAACAGCCCAGTTCCAGTAACTGGGAGAAAAGTTCCATTTTTAAAAAAACAGAAACCAAACAACAAACAAAATTTCCCAGCAAGTTTTAGGAATAAAATTGGTTTCAGCTCTAGGCACAGAGGGAAGGACTTTTTCTGTTCTCTAACCTATTTTTCCCAGTCAACAGTATACAAATCATACACAGGGGAAACAGATATATTAATCATACTCACTCATCTTGGTCTCCAGTTGCTTCATACATGTACCAGTTATCATCATAAGCAAAGTTGCCATTGAGGGAGAGATCCTCAGTTGTCAGTTCTTGGGAAGACATAGCCTCTTCTTTCTTTTTCTTTTTTCCTTTTTTCCAATGAAGCAAAAGCAAAGAATATATGTGTATATGTATTAAAAATGGGTAGGTGTAACTTTAAAAGATGGTTGCAAGTATTAATCCTGCAGCTGATTTACTTTGGTGGCCAAGTTGGGTTAGGAAGGAAAAAAGCTACATCAGCGGCATGTCTCCACATCTATGACCCGGGCTCTGTTTTACTTTGTGTGTCTCTCCCACCTACCCCCCCTGCTCTGCAGAACTCAGTTCAAAGTGACTTTGCACTGTTTCAACAGCTGATGAGAACAAAGGAGGAGAGAGAACACAAGCTGGTGTAAGGAGGGGGGGAAAAAAGTCTTGCTCATAAAAGGCTGGGTCATGACTGGGACAAGGAGATTAAAGAAACCAAAGATGTGTTGAACTGGGTTTCTCCCCACTCCCTCTCCCATTTGGGTGTTTTCATTACTTAGCAGAGCAGACAGTGGATTTCAGTAGTAGTTCAGTGGATCAGGAGTTTTTGGTATTTTTTTTAAAAAATGAACTAAACGATGCAAATCAAAGAATCACCACCATCTTTCATAATCCCTGAAATGAGACCACTGAAGCCGGCCACTTCAGAGATCACCTGCACTTTGTTCAACAAGATAAAAAGTTTGCTGTAAAGTCATTTCTTTCTCCTCCCTTTCCCCTGAATTTTAATGGGATTTTTGCAAATGCCCAAGCGATCCAAATCAAAGAATCACCACCATCTTTTATAATCCCTGAAATGAGACCACTGAAGCCGGCCACTTTAGAGATCACCCACACTTTGCTCAGCAAGATAAAAAGTTTGCTGCAAAGTCATTTCTTTCTCCTCCCTTTCCCCTGAATTTTAATGGGATTTTTGCAAATGCCTAAGCAATCCAAGAGTAATATTCTGCAAAAGCACATGACAGACAACCTACTATGCGGATGGGATCTGAGACAGGGGATTTGGCAACTATCACAGTTTAATGGAGGAGCCAGTGTAGCAAATGGAGAATGGCTGTTTTGTGGAAAATTGTGAAAGCCCAGGTTTAAACCTCCCATTCAACCAAGAAATTCACCTGGACATCATGAGTTGGTTGGCAACACGGGCTAGCCTACCTCACAGGGTTGTTGAACTTCTTTGTTGTGTACCTTCAAGTTGTTTCGGATTTAGGGTGACCCTAAGGGGACCCTACCATGGTGATTACTTGGCAAGATTTGTTCAGAGGGAGTTTGCCTTTGCTTTCTTCTGAGGCCAAGAGAGTGTGACTTGCCCAAGGTCATCCAGTGGGTTTCTTGGCCAAGCAGGGATTTGAACCCGTTCTTCAGGGTCATACTCCAATGCTCAAACCACTATACCACGCTGGCTCTCACAAACTTCTTATTACTGTGTTTTTCTTCCCAAGTGAGTTTCCTAAGCATTGGAAAACTCATTTTTTAGCCAGGAAATTAGTAACAGAAAACATTTTTCCATCATTACTACGAGCATACATCCACCTGCTCTTTCCCTATACAGTGGGCCCTCTGTATCTGTGGGTTCAATATCCATGTATTTGAGCATCCACGAATCGTCACTGCATACCTAAAATGGCAGCGCCCATACCTAAAATGGTGTTGCCACATACCTAAAATAATGCTCCCATCAATTAATATGGGACTCTACCATGGATTTTTTTGCTATCTGCAGGGGTGTGTGTGTGTGTGGTCAGAAGCAAACCCTTACAGATATGGAGGGCCCCACTGTACCTCCCTGCATTTCTGGCTTTTTGGTTCACTGACATCGCAGAGGTGTAACACACACAAAAGCGGCCCTTTGTGCAGAGCCAGAAAGCCCTGGTGCCAGCTAGGAATGGATACAGATGAGTGCCTGACCTTGAAAGCCATCTCACATGTACAAAAATAAAGGTTCCTCCAATGCCTCTTGAAATTTGTCTCCCTCTCTGGACACGAGGAGCCCACTCACCCTGTACAATAAGAACACTATAATTCCACTTTAACTGCCATGGCAACATCATACGAAATCCTGGGGTTTGTAGCTTGTTGAGGCACTAGAACTCTCTGTCTGAGAATTCTAAACATCCCTCAATAAGCTGCAAATCCCAGGGCTCCATAGGGTGGAAACATCGCAATCGAAGTGGAATCATGGCATTATAGTTGTGCAGTGTGAAAGAGCCTCGGGGAAGCATAGCAATTCCTAGCATTATCAGCCAGGATCCTGAGATATATCAGCCCTAGGACTCACTGATGGCCCACACAATCTGCCGCCTGAGACAGTTGCCTCACTCTGCTTAATAGCAGGGCCGGCCTTGCTTAAAGAGGTTGCATCAGCAGACTATAGAGTCCAGATCAAAGGAAATAATAGTGCCACTCGATTCTGTTTTGGTCAGACCTCACCAGCAGCCCTGTGTCCAATTCTGAGCATCAGAGTGTAAGGCGGATATAAACTGGAACACATCTAGAGGAGGGCAAGCAAAATGGTAAACCATCCGGAAACTAAGCCCTATGAGGAATATGGCTGAGGGAGTTGGGCATGTTTAGCTTGGAAAAGAGAAAACGCAGAGGTGAGGTGATGGTCATCTTTACATATCCAAAGGGCTTTCATATGGAAGATGGAGCAAGCATGTTTTCTGTTGCTCCAGAGAGTAGGATCAGGGGTATCGCTGGTGTGGTGGTGGAAAAGAAAGCATTGCTGCCCCAGATAAAAATATTGCACCCCAATGAAATTTCCCTTCACTCTCCAAATTTCTATCATACTAGGGAGTGAGAGATTTATCACACGCTGAAGTAAAGCAGCAGAGCAGCCGGAAGGTTCCACTTTCCATGTTGCCTTACCGCATGACATCGTCGTTCTTCCGGTGTTTTGTGGTTCTGGTCCCATGGGAGACAGTGGAAAACCCACATCATTTTACTAACAGTTTTACCTCCATCTCCCATGGGACCGTAATGGCAAAACACTCTCGGGTAAGACCCAACCAATGGATTCAATTTACAAGAAAGAGAGTCTGACTAGACATTAGGAAGAATTTCCTGACAATAAAGACTTCATTTGAGGGTGGTGAACTCCTTCTTCACTGAAGGTTTATAAGCTGAGTTTGGATGGCTACCTCTCAGGGATGTGGATTCTTGCACTGACCAGGGGTTGGACTAGATGGCCTTTGGGGTCTCTTTCAGCTCTATGATACCATGAATTGACCGTCCAACCTTTGTTTAAATGCCTCCAGCAAAGGAGAACTTGATACCTCCTGGGGCAACCTGTTTATTGTCAAACAAGCTTGTCTGCTTGTCCCCTTTTCTTTCCATCCACTACTTCTAGTCCTGCTCTTTAGAGCAACAAAGAATAACTCTATTTAGTCTTCTGCCTGACAGCCCTTCAGGTATGTTAAGATCACTATCATGCCTCTCTGTAATCTCTGTACCAGGCAAGTGCTTTCCCTCACAAATGGAGGTCAGGCGTTTTTGTTTTATGGCCTTTCAACAGCACTACATTAATGAATTACAGTTATGGCTGTACAGAAGGAAATTTTCTCCCTGTTAAGAGTTACTTTGCATAAAATCATTTGCTCTGGCAAGACGAGGTGAAGTATCTGCTGGGATTTGGTTCCAGGACCCCCATAGATACCAAAGTCCATGAATGCTCAAGTCTCATTATATACAATGGCACAGCAAAATGGTGTTCCTTATATAAAATGGCAAAATCAAGGTACGCTTTTTGGATTTTTTGTGCTTGGGATATTTTCAGGCCATGGATAGTGGAATCCATGGATGCAGAATCTATGGATACCGAGGGCCAAGTTTATGTGCAAAACCACTTGACCACAACTAACCATTCTACTGGATTGGGACTTTCCCTCTACAGTCAGCCATTGTGGCTGGCAGCTTCCCTGTAAGTGAAGCAGTGAATCCACTCTGGGTTTTAATCCAAACATTAAAGAAACTATCCAAGGTGCTGAACCCTATCTGCCCAATGGACGACATGATGATTCTTATTTTTACTGATAAAAGGAGATAAAATTGTGGCACAGATCTCTTTTATTTGAGGCCTCCTCTAGCCATTTGGCTTCTACAACAGGAGATGAGCACATTTCAGGTTCATAAAGTCCTTCCACACTACAGAGGTATAGCACTATGATTCCACTTTAACTGCCATAGCAACATACCATGGGATCCTGGAATCTGTATTTTGCTGAGGCGCTAGAGTTCTTTGGCTGAGAATCTTCAATGCCTCTCCCTAAACTACAAATCCCAGGACACCACAGGATGAAACCATAGCAGCTAAAGGAGAATCATAGTGCCATAATTGTGTCATGTCAAAAGACCCCCAACGCTGAGATCAAACAGACAGGGTCTGGTGCAAAACACCAAGAATTTAGAAAAGTTCCCATTTTTTATTTTTATTTTTTTGAACACAGATACCCAAATTGCATAGTGGGGATTTTGCAAGCTGGAGCCCCCAGAAAGGAACTTCCCAAACCCTGTAAAATATGTGTAGGGATTGTAAAAAAAAAGTGTCTAAATACCTGGAAGGCACCAGATCTCATTGGATCTTGGAAGCTAAACAGGGTTAGGCCTGATTAGTACTGAGACGGGGAATGTCAAGATACTGTAGGCTATATTTCAGAGGAAAGCAGTACCTCTCAATATTTCTTGCCTAAGAAAACCCAGTGAAATTTTATGGGGTCACTATACGTCCTATACGTCGACAGCGGTGGGCATGCATGCACATGGGAGTGTCACTTGAATAGCTTCAAAAGAGCGAAAACATTTGCAAGGGTGTAAGAAAATAATTGCAGCAGTTATGTCAGAAGAGTACCTGTACCTTGTTGGAACATCCTGAAAACTAGGCGTATGCTACATTTTAATATGAAAATAACAAGGGAACTATCCCTTGAAATAAGGAATGAATGTCTAGCCTGAGTCAGGCTTTCACTTTGAATTGGAACACGGCACCCTTGAGTACATGTTCAGCCCAGGGAATTTAGTTTCGGTCCCAGAACTGACCTCATAGGCTCTTTCACCCAAAAGTTGACCCTCGATTCCCCCCCCATCTTTGTCATGCCGCAAGCTTTCATAGTTTCAGTAGCCTAATTTAGAAAGAAAAATAAAAGCACTTTTTAAATTGCTTATTGTTAAATCCTTGCTGATCTCCTGCAAATCACCTAGAGATTTAACAGCAGAGGGAAAGCGCAGACTGTATAAAATTGCTGGAGAACTGGGGGGGGGGACAGGGGGAAAATTATTGGTTACACCCCTGTGGAGCCTTACTTAAGGCATGTGTGGGCAACGAGCATCCCTCCAGATATTGTAGGACTACAGGTCCCATCAGCCCTAGTCAGTAGAGCCATGATGAGGAATGCTGGGAGTTGCAATTCAACCACATTTGGAGGACCACACTTTGCCTTCAGGCCTTGGGGGAGCCCAAGCAGGTATAAACCCCCAATGTGTATGATCAAACCACAATTAAGAAAATCGTCCCCTGAACTAGGAGTTGATGCACACTGGGATGAGAAGGCAGAAGGCAGAAGGCAGGAATGACGTAAAGAAGGCTTAAGTACCTTCAGGCCCCTCAGCAGTTGACCTACTTTCATCCAGCCTTGAGTTTGGAAAAGTTGCCTTTTGGACAACAAGTCCCAGACTCCCCCAAGGAGCACAGTTGCACCAGGGAGTGGGTTATGGGAGCTGTAGTCCAGAATAATCACTTGTCCAAGCTCTGCCTCAGCCTAATTTTAACCCTCCCCCTCAACTGGACAAGAGTGATCTGCCTCTCCCCCAGCAACCTGTAAGCAGGATGATGAGAAAGGATGGAGGGGGGGGGCAGAAAGAGAAAGACAATTTTGCCCCACCCACTTTGGGCTCTAGCTCCACCCCACTACCTTAGGCCCCACCCACTGCTGGAACGAAGCCCCAGCCATCAGAATGTGGCTTTCAGTGGTGAACGTCAGTACAATATAGTCTTTGCAGTGGGGACTGAGATGATGAAGAACATGATTCTCGGTCCCATTGAGCCATAAAACTCACTGGCTAACCTGGGGCCAGTCAATCTCTCTCAATTTGTTCTACCTCTTAGGGTTGTTGTGAGGATCAATCAGGGAAGGAGAAGATGCCACCCTGAGCTAATGGTGGTGGTGGGGAAGTTGGGATAGAAATTTATCTAGTCAATCGATGGATAAACAAATATCTATCTATCTATCTATCTATCTATCTATAATTCTCTTGGGTATGTTGCCTTTCCCAGTGTTCTGATTGGCTGCTTAGGAAACACACTCATCCAATCACCACCCACATGCAAATTCCCTCTCCACCTCACAATCCACTCCTGCCACTTAAGTCTGTGGTCCAGATTCCTGCCACTCAATCTGTGGCCCAGATTCGGACCCACGCAGTCAAGTGGCAGCGGTGGTGGGTCACCTGCAATGGGACTTAGGTAGTGAACTGGTGGCGGTGGCAGGGCAACAGAACGAGTTACCCTAAGTAATTCCGGGAAAAGTGTGGAACGTTTAGAAGGGGGATGAGGAATTTTAAAATCCACCAGCCTACCTTACAGGGTTGTCGTGAGGTCTACAGGGCATTATTGGGAGAGTTTTTTAATGGCCAGATATAGTTAGTTTTTTAAAAGTTTCCCTACCCCCAAACTGAAAGGATCTGAGACCTATAGCAAACTGTACCTGCTCAACACACCACATACCTAATTCAGGGGTTGTCTAAATGGTGAAAATACTCCTTGTAGAATTTGAGGAGAATATCTTTTGTCCCAATGGGATCCCATATCATTTTGCTATATTCAAAAGGAGGGGAGCCAAATACACCATATACTCCCCAGGGAAAGCCGCTGTGGCTTTCGCTGAAGTTAAAAAAAAACAAACAAAAAAAAAAACAGTACATGAAATGTGCATTCCTGCTCCATGGGACAAGCGATGTGAATTGATGTGCTTTCCCAATATGAGCAGAAGTGGGAAGATGATTGGCTGGATGTGCATGGGGTGTGGAGCGCCCAGAACTGCCATTTTGGATTTTCGCCATCGCAACTGTGTACTACAGCGAGAAATGCATTTGGAAATCCAAATTCCAGAAGCACCCAACTTTGCTAAGAAAGAACACATGGATTATTAGGGCGAATACAGCCCAAACATTTTCTTCCTCTGCATATGACCCACTGGAGCGACAACATCCGCAGAGCTTGGGAAAGTTCCTTTTGGGGACTACAGCCCCCTGAAATCTCCAGACAGCATAATGACTGGTGGGAATTCTGGGAGTTGTAGTCCAAAAGAAGAACTTCTGCGCATTCTTGTAGAAGGAAGGAACTGCTTCTCCAACAAGGTCATGTCAGGGGCAAAAGGGAGGGCACATGGGGGGGAGTGTCTGTGTGAGATCCAAATTTTTGTGTTGTCTCCCAGCATGGTGCCTTCAATCCACCCTGGATTTGCCAGAAATCTGATCCTTTTGCTTCTCTGTCTCACCTCTGCCTGAGAAAGCAAGAGCTTTGATCGGGAGCTGGTGAGGGAGAAAGATTGATGACTGCAATAAAGCCCTTACATATTCTTCATTTCCCACTATCTATCACTCCCCAGGGAGCATTTTTTGCCTCCCACCAAAACGAAAAGAGCATCAGGGAGCTGGTTGGGTGGGAGAGGATAAAGAGCATATTGCATGTGGCTTTTAATAAATAAAATAGATAAGAGATCTGCTTCAAGAGCAGCTTTTGATTTCTTTCAGCAGGAGTGATTTGCACAGCCAACAGAGATGGGAATCAAGGGCAGATCTTAAAGCCTGCTATCCACTCCTTTAGGTGGAATCTCTTTTCCTGGAGTTTGAGTACACTGCTCCGGGTCCTAGTCTCTGGAACAGCAGCAAACAAGCTTGCTCCATCCTCAGTATGACATCCCTTCCAATATTTAAACATGGCTATCATGTCCCCTCTTAACCTTCTCTTCTCCAGGCTATACATACCCAGCTCCCTAAGCTGCTCCTCAGAGGGCATGGCTTCCAGACCTTGGACACTTTGAGAAGGTAGATGGTCACCTATCAAGAATGATTGAGTTGGGGATTCCTGAACTGGCAGGGGGATGGACTAGATGGCCTTTGGGATCCCTTCTAAGTTGCACCCCCCACTATCCCCAGTTAGCTTGCTGCCTTGAAGTGCCAGCTCTGGACTGTTAAGGGGCGACATGATAGCCCCGTTTAAGTATTTGAAGGGGTGTCACGTTGAGGATGGAGCAAGCTTGTTTTCTGCTGCTCCAGAGACTGGAACACGGAGCAATGGGTGCAAGCTCCAGGAACAGAGATTCTGCCTCAACATTAGGAGGAACTTTTTGACAGTAAGAGCTGTTCGGCAGTGGAACACACTCCCTCGGAGCGTGGTGGGGTTTCCTTCCTTGGAGGTCTTTAAACAGAGGCTGGATGGCAATCTGTCGGGGATGCTTTGATCGTGATTTCCTGTGTGGCAGGGGGTTGGACTGGATGGCCCTCGTGGTCTCTTCCAACTCTAAAATTCTATGATTCTATGGCTATCCCAGGCCCTGGGATTTCAGGCCCAAACTGGGGACTCTGGTATGACCCTTTGTGATGTCATAAAAGATGGACCTTGGTGATGCAAGGAGGGTGATATCATAAGGGGACGCTTCTGATGATGTAATTAACCATGACATATTAAGCCTCAACCGCAGGCATGAAGAATATGCTATCAAATTTTTAAATACCCAGTTCAAGCGAATGAGGAAATAAACGTTTAATGGAAGCGCTGTTACCCTGAGATTCCTTCCCCTTGTCCTGAGGACTGGGGAGGAAGGTCCAGACCCTGGGATCTGGGAATCCTAAGGAAAACAGCGATTCAACTTTTGTCCCATAGTTTGGTAAGGCACTTAACTGTCTAATCAAGAGCTGTGGTGCATTCCCCTGAGCAACAACACTAATGCTATTCAGCAGAGACTTCTAAGTACTTCACCAACTACAAATCCCAGGATTCTGTAGGAAAGGGGCCCTGGCAGTTAAAGTGGTATCAAACAGTTATTACTATGCAGTCAAGACATGGACACTCCTTATAAAATGGCCACAGACAGGGGATTTTGCAAAGTATTTTGACAGGGAAATTTAACCCTGCTGCTTCATAGCAACTTTGATTTGAGCTTACTTTTAGTACACACACACAGACACACACAGAGACAGGTCCATTCATTATCATTACTTTGCATACTCCTAGGTTCTTGGCACAGGTGCCAGTTAAAAGAAGGCAGTTGCAGCAGGAAGGATTATTGAGCTAAGACATAAAAGCTATTAAATTCCAACAGCACCTGTCACTAGAAAAGCTGTATATGCACTGCAACAATGCACACACATTGTGGCATGGCCATGCCACACTTTAGAAAGATGATAGGGAGCCACTTCTTGTCCACCTGCCTTTGGTTCCTCCTCCCTTTCTGACTCCCTTGGCTAGGTGGAAAATCAAGTGCAACGGAGGACAAGATGAAGCAAAACTGGAAACTCAGCCAAAGCAGAGCATGGAAAAGCTCCTGGTGGGGAACTACAAGTCCCAGAACCCTGTAGCGAACATTGTCATTTTACCCCTATCAAGGGCAGAGTGTAAAAAAATCCCTTTGGGAAGACTACAAATCCCAGAATCTTTCACCTATGGTCATTCTGGGTGGGAGATTCTGGGACCTGTAAAAAAAAGTGTGGGTGGGGAGACAGAAAAAGTGAGAAAAGCAAATGTATTGCCTTTAGGGTTTTTATGGGCCAACATTGATTATACTCTTATCAAAATCTGTTTACAGGTTGGTTTATGATCCAAGAGGGGGGGGGGAGAATTATCCAAAAAAGTGCATGATCTGTATAACCAGTGCAATGGAATTTCACAAGCAGAGGTTGCAATTTGCAAGTGCTGAGTTCTGATTTTAGTGTTCTTCAGGATTGGAAGCCAGATTTTGTTTACTTTTAGGGTAAAAGTAGGAAAGAAGACACCCTAAAAGTAAACAAAATCTGGCTTCCAGTTTTGAAAAACAATACAATCAAAACTCAACACTTACAAAGGAATTCCACCCAGGAGCAGGGGGATTTCCAGTAGATAATGGGCCACCAACCAACCATTAGCCAAACAGACACTAATCCTCCTTGCATATCTACACCCAGAAACTAGCCATTCAAATACACAAATTTATATATACTTCCCAACAGGGATTCACAGCATATAAACTCCTCACACACTCCTACCCAACCATTCTCTGAAGATGCCAGCCACAGATGCAGGTGAAACGTCAGAAGCAAACTCTTCCAGAACACGGCCTCACAGCTCAGAAAAAAACTAAGGAAAATCTATAGTTAACAACAGGGTTGCCATAAGTTGGAACGATTGCACACAACAACAACACGACATACATACTACAACAGCAAGGACAACAGATTGGGAACTAACCAAATATAGGATTCACCTGCAATGGTCAAAAAGAAAATTAGATAGCAATACAATCACAGCCTTTCGTCTTGTTAATTGTTTTGGAGACTTACAGGGAAGAGAGAGATTTATCACTCTTGTTCCATTTACTTTGCCATCAGAGCAAAAAGAGAGTAGAAAGAAAGAAAGAAAGAAAGAAAGAAAGAAAGAAAGAAAGAAAGAAAGGCTTCTTAAACAGAAAGCATTCCTCGAATACTTCCTTGTGCTAATTGGCCAAGACAAGTTCTAAAGGGGATTTCACAGAATGGTTGGTTTTTGGGTTTTTTTTTTTCCTGGATCAAAAGGAATGTTACTTTCGTCAGAAAACAGGCCACCTGCTTGCTTTATACAACCATCTAGCCAGTTTGAACAACCCTGAATTTAAAAAGCAATTGTTAGGTAAGAGAGAGAGATGGGAGAAAAGGGGTTTAAAAAATTAATTTTGGTTTTCTTTGACCGGAAAGAGACGAACAGGACAATCCTTTGCATGTTTTCTCAAAAGTAAGTCCCCTCCTGGAGTTCACAAGGGGACTCAGTGGATCAATGGAAGCACATTGGTTTAATTAATGCCCAGGCCAAAGTGGATCAGGGATGACAACAGACATACAAAAAGATTAAGACAGGCTTGGGAAAGCAAAACGTTACCTTGTTGCACTCAAAAGATTTCCCAAAGCAGAGCTGGTTGGTTTAAAAACAACCAAAAACACCCACCCTGAAAGCAAAGCTAACTCCTCCACAGCAGATAGACAAAAATCTTGATTTTTTTGGTTTTTGTTTTAAAGGCAAGGCTCCAGCTGGTTCAAAGAAATGTGCAGCAGGCACCTGTGGTTTGAGCCCTTTTCCTTCTCTAATGTTTACCCTTCCTCAGAGGTTCTGGGTAGGGTATTATCCCAAAAGTCAAATGTCTGGGGTGGAGAGGTAAGTCAATGCTTTCTATTCCAGCTGCGGCAGCTACCCTCATCTGATCAGAGGAGCCCAACTGAGAGACACACACACACAATTCAGCCGTGCAAACTTAAAGGCAAAGTCCAGGTTGCTGTCTGGAGTAGAGGATCTCTTCCTTACAGGCGGAAGAACTTTATCCCCTCTGTGGCTAAAAAGGCTCTTGGCTTGGGGCCAGTCCTTGGGCAGAGAATATTAAAAGCAACCACCAGATTCTTGCAAAAACAGGCTTCTTCTTTTCTGTATGCCCACTGTTTTTACATGAGGCTGACATTATACTATATTGGTGTGGGTAGCAAGGAATTGTGTATTCCTGCATGGCAGGGGGTTGGACTGGATGGCCCTCGTGGTCTCTTCTAACTCTACAATTCTATGATTCTATGAATATCTTTGGACAGTTCTTAAGAACAGCATTGGCTCCTAGTTTGGTCCTGGGCATAATCTAAAGCCTGAAACGACTTTGGACTGATCGGGGTGCTTGGCTGGGGTTTCAAGGATTTTGATCCTCTCCTGAAGCCCTGATCTGACCATTCCCATCTATTCTGGTATACAGTGGGAAGTAATGAGATAAGAACCAGGACCTCTTCTGTTGTGGCACCAAGTTTGCAAACCAGTACATTAGGGGGGGAAATGTGCGGCTCTGTAGTTGTTGTTGCTGGGATGCAACACCCTTCAGAAGCTGTTGGACTGCTACTGCCACCATTCCTCACCTGTAATTGATGCTTGTGGCATCATGTTTAAGGACATTCCCAGGCGTTCCCCTTGTTTTATCCCCTTGTAACATCACCAGGGGACACCCTCAAGGCATCAAAAGGGTTCACCTGTAGGTCTCAAATTTTAGCTTTGAAATCTCAGGTCCTGAGATAGTCCTAATGGGACAACCCAGGAAGGTTTGACCACCTACCTGGATGGAGAGTTCTAGCTAAGTGAAACGCTTGCCCAGCCTTGTGGAATTTTTGATGATCTTAATACAGCTGTTGCCACTGGTAGAGTTTAGACATTGTTTTATTCACATGAAACTCTATGGTTACCTTGGGGGGGGGTGTCTGTTTAAATCCCATTGATTCCAATGTTTCTGCTCTCTGTGTACTAAGGATAGATTCTACCCCGTCACTTCCACCCAGCCCTGTTTCCAGCATAAGCAATGTGTTTGCACATGGCTCACTTTCTGGGCAGAGCAGGCATTGTTTCCTGGTGAGGACAAGCAGCACTTCCTTTCGAGTTGTTACCAAGGCTTGTTGGCAAACAAACGGAGAAGCAGAAGTCAGGTTTCCTTTTGCATTTCTTCCTCTGCCTTCCATACAATTGGAAAGAAATATCTTTCTTTTTACAACTTGAGCTGCAGAGTCCTCTTACTTGCTGTAAGAAAACCTTCCTTGGTTATCTTGCATTTTCCTCCGAAGTTGCTCCCCAACATGAGTCATCTGAGAACATTTGGGAATAGGCTCATGGTAGGAAGTGGCAGCATGCCTGTGGAGAAGAACATCAGGGATTTCTAGGTCAGTCTTGGACAATAGACAAGGTGTATTTGAGATATCCTTCTCTGCTGAGTTGTGTCAGCCTTTTGTGGACGTCAACTGCTCTGAATTCCACAGTCCTTCAGTGATGGTGCAATCCACATTATCAATGCAAGGACGCTTCTCTAGAAGATGGGGCAATGCTGTTCGCAGCATACATCCAACAAATTGCTAATTACTTACTGATATTGTGATTTGCTATTTTCTTCTACTATATGGTTCTGCAAGCCATGGCTGACAAACCCAGGGAGCCCCGTGTTCCTGTGACCTTGCAGAAGTCACGGCTGAAGGCGGAGGAGAAGATCTTGGATTTCAACTTCGAGTTGACCAGTGTGCAGTTTAATGAGACAGGGAGGTATGCCCTGAGGCTCACTGTGGAAAACCCACTGTTGGAGGGGTCAGGAGCTGGGGTGCACCTCCGGGTGAATGAGGGAGACCCTCTTTATACCAACATGGCCACCACCGATGTTGTGGAGCAGAGCAACCTGAATGAAGTCTACGCCTTTGAGAAAAGGAAATTTCTCTTCATCCTGCCCAAAGGTAAGAAGAGGGATACTAGCAGAGTGGCAGTTGGAAACAGTCCTGATTTGGGACTGCAAAGCCCAACCCCCCCCAGCAGGCCATGTTCGTTAGTGGATTCTGAAAGTTGTAGTTCAAAAAAGAGACTTTGGGCTTTAGAGGGAAGGCAGGATCAGGATGGGTTCTAGGCTTTTCTTAGCTGAATGGACTGGGAGGGAAGAGAATGAGATGGACCTTAGGGTCAGATATCAGTCTAATTTCAGCTTGACACTGAACTATGTTACAATGAGAGAGTCTTAGGCATTGTGTTTAAAAATGCCAGTACTGATCTGCCTAAAATGTAAGGCAGGGGGTGGGAATAATGCAGCCCTCCAGATGGACTGCAACTCCCAGCATTCTTTACCACTGGGCATACTGGCAAGGAGTAATGGCAATTGTGAGTAACAATGTCCAAGAGCTGCATGATTTATGGGGATAAAGGAGATTATCCGACAAGCCTTAAAAGCCTTAAAACGTTATTATGGCACTATATTTTACAGCATTTGTGTTCTGGCACAATGAGACATGTTTTCACACGCTGCTGTGATAACGATATAGAATCACCCCAAGAGTCTGGCAATATGAGTGCTCAGGCAATTTACTTCCATGTTTCTCCATGAATGTGATTTTGGTGTATCTCGTGAGAAGACACAAGTGCGCTAAAAAGCCCCCAAACACCAAAATTATAAAAGAAGGCACTGAAAAAGCACAGATACATGTCCAGAAACTTGCAAGCAAGACAGGGAGGTCCATAAGAAAAGTGTACGGTACCTAGTTTTCCTGTTCGCACCCAGACATGTTCTGGTGGGACCGCCCATTGATGCTGGAATTGCGCCAGCATAATGGGGCACCTTGTTGCACACACAGTGAAATCCCGAACAGAAGCACTATGGGAGATCAATTCTCAACTTCTCCCCATCATTAAGAAAAGAACTCCTTTATAATGGCAGCAGAACACTTGCAAAACACTGGGGCACAACGTCATCTGATAAGGAAGCCCTTTTGCAATCTCATGGCATTGTTAGAACACCATTTTTGATGTGTCTGATCATCTCCAAAGAGTGGATGGTGGGAATGAATTATTGATTTTCAGGCCCAGAAGATATGAGATCCATTATCTTACTATATTTTTCCCTTTTACCTGACTTAACAAAGGGATGAAGCACTGGGATTTTTTTCTTTTGCAATGATGGTGTTGTTATCTTTCCCCTGTTTCCATTCCCCTGTTTTCCTGGCATTTAGTTAGTCCTTCCAATAACAGTGGTGGGAGATGGGGGATGGAATGGATCTTCCCAGTAATATTGTACTGTTGTGAGTTATCCCTGTTGTCATGAAAATTATGTCCGTGATGTGCATTTAAGATCTGTTAGGTTTACAAAATACCCAGTCTTAGCAGAGATGAAAACTCCTAGATCTGTTCTCTTGATGCAGATCAACACAGTTGCCCAACTTTTTAGACTCTGTTTGCATAAAACATCATTATGAAAGTATTATTGTGATTGCATGTGTTTCAAAATGTACCACTTTCCTACTGCTGAATTCTGTATCCCTATTAGGGCTATGTTTTCTCAAGCTCCCTGCTGCCTTGTTACAGGCCAGGCTTGTTTAATTGCCAGCTTTGAAGCCTGGCAATAAATCAATGAAATGCAAGAGTATAATCTGGTGTAATCTAGAATATATGGGTTAATCAATAATGTAGGAATCTAGATGTATTAAAGTGTTTGTGTATGTATCATTGAGAACCTGGCAGCAGTTTGAGTCTGGAAAAACATTTATTAGAATGTAAATAAGTTAAGAGATGGGACCTATAATAACCTTCTAACAAAGAGATGTGTGCAAATGGTAATTGCTGATGGCAGGCAGCCAAGCTAGTATACTGCTGGTACCAAGGAACTTCTAGTATACTGCTGGTACCGTGATTGCCACAAGGATAAAGATCTTTGTTTTGATTGGATAAATGTAAGCAAGATACTGTGAAGACCTTTGTATTGATTTATTTTGATTGGAAAACTGATAGCCTGGATCAGGCTAGGGTGAGAATAAAAAGAGCCAGATAGAGCTCACAGATTAGATTGCCTTTGGCAGTCTGCAATGTATAAAGAGAGGGCTATAATATAGCCTTCAAGTTGCACTGTTCCAGATAACTGATAAACTGCTCAGACAATGCTGGTAAAGATAGACCATGCTGGTAAGAGAAAGGTAGTTGTTCTGCATAAATCAGACTTGGAGAAATTGGGAGAGAGAGTTCCCTGAATTTTATCAGCTACTTACAAGATTTTTTTTTTTTAAAAAAACCACACCAAATAGGTTTCTGCAAAAATGACAAAAACCATGATGCACGCCTGCGAATTGAAGCCTTACGTCTCCACGGTTCTTCCCTGAAGAGCAGCATTAAGGCTGGAGAGGCTTTCTTTGCCATTTACCCCCGCACTAACCAGCCGCGCATGAATCTGTTTGCTAGCAGAGACGAGGACGTGTACCGCTACAGCGACATCATGGTGCTGCTGCGCGCGGGCCCAGACGATCTGGCAATGCATTGTGGGAGGCTAGCCTACACAGTATCTTTCCATGAGCACCGACCGGTCGCCAAGAGGCAGACGCCGATAACGCCTTGCCGCCTTTCGCCGTTGCCATCCACCAAGGCAGAGGAGGTGCCTGGGGCAGCTGAAACCAGTTACCCACCTCTCTTCCAGTCTCTGGGTGTCCCCCATGAAATCCATCCAATCTCTACCCCGGAACCATCCACTTCGCTTTTACTGAGCATGGAGTCCCACACTTCTGAGGTGAAATAAATAAATAAATAAATAAATATATCAAGGTGAAAAAGCCAGAGCTACTTTTGCCCTGAAATTTCATCTTTTGGGAAAGGCAAAAAGAATTATCCGTGTGGCAAAGGATAACATTAGACTGAGCAACTCAGTTGATATTATTCAATTGCCAATAACATTAGTTGAATCACCTGCATACCCTCCAACTGTCCCAGTTTGGCAGGGATAGTATTGCCATACCTGACATTTCTCTGTTATGGCGGATGAATTCCGTGGTGAATCTGAGCTGGGTTTTAGGCTGAGCTTTAAAGGCATGATTCAATCTGCTGAACTTATTTTGGGGGAAGCGTCCAGCACTTTGAACAGCTCCTTTAAAGTTCAGACTAAAACCTTGTAATATGTGATAGCTTTTGAATTTATTAATAAGCAGGTGATGGAGAAGATTTTATCCAGTTATTTCATCTGAAATATATATAACATTTAGGCTGAAAAATAGAGAATTGTTACATAATATAATTGGTAGTGTAGCATTTTTAATCTAATAAGGTTTGAACTTTAAGGGGAGTCTATAACATTTTATAATAGCCTTTTGGCTGATGAGTTGGAACCGACATAATTCCTTTTTTCTTAGTGTAATTGGGTTTTTTGCTGTGTGGTTACAGGGGTAGAGTAGAAAGGGGGTTAGAATAGGTGGGGGGGAGGTTGTGTTTTGTTTATTTTTGTTTGCATGTTTAGTGTGTATTGTCTTTTGATTTTTGGTTTTTACATTGTAAAAAGGTGTGTGTTTGATAAAAAAAATATTATTTAAAAAATTAAGTTCATACTAAAACCTGCAGAAGATTAACTGCTCCACTGACATGGGATCAACCAACCCCTACAAACTCTTGCAGGCCCTCCATTCAGAAATCAAGCCCTGGTCTATTCACTTCTGAGGTTGGCATTGCTCCCTGGATATTTGACTGTTTGCAAAGCCCCTCTCCCCACAAACCTACTGTGTTGGAGCTCAATGGGATCTCTCACTAGACACAAGCAGAATGTACATGACTAGCCGTATTTTTTGTGAGCTGGAGGGGGGTAGTACAAACCAGTGGTTAATGCAAGGGATGCATCCTTTCTGTTGGATAATACAGCAGGTTCTGCCCTTGTCCACTAGAGATGAGATGGTTTAGCACTGTTAGCACACCAGACTAGTGGCCCATGATGTTGACCTGG
Organism: Gambelia wislizenii; assembly: GCA_030847615.1. NCBI lineage: Eukaryota > Metazoa > Chordata > Lepidosauria > Squamata > Crotaphytidae > Gambelia > Gambelia wislizenii. The sequence goes on from JAUMIR010000009.1 coordinate 36,728,456, forward strand.
TCTGAGCGACACCATCCCTTTCCCCACAGTTGTCCTGTTTCACAGAAGTGAGCACCCAGGAGAGTGCACCTATGGTTCAAGAGTAGAAGAAATGGAGAAACCAAGCCAGTCCAGGGTCATACACAGGAGATCCATAAGACCAGAAGCATGGTCAATACAGTCCAGGTTCTGAACAGCAAAAAAGAAAACAGTCTGAGAAGGATCTAAAGCCAGTTAGGGAGTCCACAAAGAGAAGAGCCCAAGGAGGAAGAGAAAGTTCAGGAAAGAAAAGGGCAGGGAATGTCCCACCATGCCAAATGGAGCTAGTGGGACTGTTGTCTTAGAACAAAGAGATGGCTTGGTTGAGCACAACTGGCTCAGTTATCTCAGTGTTGCTTTTTTAAAGCACACCAAGGTGTTTCCTGCTCTTTCCTTGCCGCCACTTCAGCCTCCATCTTTCAGAAGGGTGCACTGACTCTTAGGGTCTCCATGGGATGGCCCAGGCTCTGCTTCCAGGGCAGGGCTACCAAGCATCTCTGGCTCCAAGGTAAGGCTACAGCCACTCTGGGCTCTGACTGGAGCATGTTATCTGGCTGTCTTCCTCTTCCTCTTCCTCCTCCTCCTCCTCCATCAGAGGAGTCCTCCTCCATGACACCACTCTTTGTAGGGCATTGTTCAAACACATGGCAAAGAGTCCCTGCCCAATCTTGGTTTTCCCATGCATGTTTGTAACTGTAAAGGAGCTACCCAATCTGTTGAGCTGTACCCCCAAACAGTTCCGGCATCTTGGAGAGCTCCTTTAGAGTTGGAAGGAACACCTGGAATGGATCCATTGCCCCACTGACATGGAACCTTCCAGCCACTACCACTCTTCAGCCAGCAGCCAAACCTAAATTTTAATAGACTGATCACTTTATGCCACGAAGAAGCCTCCTGCTAGAATTTACTCTCTGTCTTCTCACCAGTTGCTCACCAAACCTCGCGGTCCTCATCAGAAACCTCCTCCAGAAGAAATGGAAGATCCATCAGAGGATGGATTATCTTTGTCCTTGCCATCCTCTTCTTCCTCCTCACCAACTTTGCTGCGGAGGTTGCCAAGTGATGCCAGTCTCCGCCTCCCTTCTCCAGAAAATAGCCCTAAGCTGGACTTTGAGGATACATTTTCAAGAGAAAGGGTAGGTCAAATACCTTCTCCCTTTCCTTCCATTCATCCTTTATACATTGGCTTAAAAATACAAACACAGTTAAAAGCACTTATAAGGACTGCATCCGCACTGCAGAAATAATCCAGTTTGAGAACATTTTAACTGCCATGGCTCAGTGCTATGGAATCCTAGGGTTAGTAGTTTGTTGTGGCACTAGAGTTCTCTAACAGAGAAGTCTATATATCTCACAAAAACTACAAATCCCAGAATTCCATAGCATTGAGCCATAGCAGTTAAAGTGGTGCCAAACTGGATTATTTATGCAGTACAGATGAAGCCAAGGTCACAAGTAACATACATATAAAAGGTTATCAGAATACAGTTTGGCCCCCATATCTGTGGGGGATATGTTCCAAGACTCACCCATGGATACGTGAAAAGGTGGATAATAGGGAACCCTATTATTTTCAATGAGAAGAATGCCGGACATTGACCATAGAGTCACGTTGGAGGACCTAGAAAAGCCTAGAGAGAATATATATTTTTGGACATGGATAAGTGAAACTGTGGATACTGAATCCATGAATATTGGGGTTGACCTGTATTATTCTAGAGTAGCAATGAATTAAAGCTGGAAATACTTGGATATGTAAATATGGAATGCTGGTGGAATAAATTCTAGGAGAGTATATTGATGGAATAGTAGAGCAGCAGAAAACATAGACAAAAGCAATGAATTTTGGAACAACTGGTGCTTATCTAGATGAGAAGAAATAATGCTCATACCTGTACATTATAACCTATAGCTGTTCCCTTAGATTGATGTGTTTAATGATGAGGCCAGGTCCCCTGACCTTGATTTGGGAACTTGAGAAACTTACTTTTTTGGACTGCAAAATATCTTGTTTGGACTGCAACTCCCAGACTGCAACAGAAACAGGGAAAGTTACTTTTTTTGGACTGCAAAAAATTTTTTGGACCTCAGCTCACAGAATCCTGAGAGCTGCAATCCAAATAAAAAGTAACTTGCCCACACCCTGATCTCCAATATAGGGGCTTTCTACGGGCCATGATTGATGATGATGATCACTAAGGCCTGATTTTGCTTGCTGAAGTGTCTGCTAGATGCAAAGAAAATGGTGGATCGATATTAATCAACCATGAGCTGCAGTTATTTCAAAGGCCAGTCAATGTGTCAGGCAGAACTGTGGGTGAGGGATGAGGAGGTTGTTAGCATGCACTATTTATAGCCTCAGATTTCAGGCCTCAAGGATGAACAACAATCCGACTGGTAATACAGCTTTGTCAGACTATGTAAGTCTGGAAATATCTGCCCGAAGTAGTATATTGTTTTTTCTAAAGCCATGTTTTAAGGACTTTATCACACAAGGCAGAAATTGCGGAATTACACTTGGATCGTAACTGGAATGACTTACCTTTATCACATGTCATCATTGTTATACCATGGTCGATGTATGCTCTGTTATTTGCACACACCCTTTTATTCATGGGGAAAAGTCATGAATGTCAATATCGCTCTTTTCCTGGTATTGATAAGCATGCAACAATTCAATGCCACTGTAGTTCTGATATTATGGTGTGACTGGGTGTTCCTCTTTTCCCTTTCCCCATTCCCAATGAGAACATATAATTCAACTTACGGTTGAGCGTGAAGCGGACCTCCGTGATGCGCTTTTAATGATCTGTCACTTTTTCTCAGTATGTTTTTAAAATTTCTGTAATTTTAAATTTGTTAATTTCTTTGTTTTGGGTTTGTTTAATTGAAGTGATAACAGATATCACAATTCTTGTGACAACAGCTGAAACCATGTTCTTGTGAAATCATGGAAGTGGGAGATTTTTTTTTTTAAAGGCGCATTCGCAGGTCATCTCAAAGTGCCAAGCGGCACTATTCCAACACAATGTGAAAACAAGTGTTACAATAGCCCAGGCTTCCATCAAGTTCTTAAAATACTAGTACAGTAGGTGGTTGTGCAATGGTCCATTAGTGATAATGTTGCAGAATTGCAGAGGAGTGTGAAAATTAATGTAATCATGCCACTATGTTTCCGCTTTCTGCAATTGCGGAATTATAGTGTTTATAGATGCTCATGTGATAAAGTCCTAACCCGGTGTACCTCATTTTGGGGAGCCACCATGCCGTAGTGGTTTGAGCATTGGACTATGATGCTGGAGACCAGGGTTTGCATTCTTGCTCAGCCATGAAAACCCACTGGGTGACCTTGGGCAAGTCACACCCTCTCAGCCTCAGGGGAAGGCAAGGGCAAACCTCCCCTGAACAAATTCTGCCAAGAAAACCCAGTGATACATTCACATTAGGAAATACTCTGGCATGTGTAATTGCAAATTATATTTTGGGCCTTTGTAACAGGTTACACATTAATTAACTCTTATAAAAAAGGCATTTTCTAAGCTTAGAGGAAGACTTTATTGATAGACAATGTTATAATAATATAATTTTCACTGTCAGTACATCGCACATCTAATTTTGCTGTGATCTAGGGATGGAAAGAATATGTGAAAAATAGTCAATCAACATGTTTTTTGAATTTTGAGAAAGCCTGATCAGATGAATTCTGGACTGATGAGAATTTTCACAGTTCCAGACTTATTTTGCACAAAATGTACATGTGGTTGTTTTGCAATGTTTCGATGCAGAAATATTATTTTTTGCATAGCAAATGCTGTCGCCTGTACAGAGTGCTCTTTTCTGTGGCTAAATCCAAACTAAACAATAATCCAGTGTGAAACAGGATTATTTGTTATGGCTCCTTCCTATGTATGTCCCTTAGGCAACTGCAAGAAAAATGTAGGGAGCAGAACAAGGGTCTCTATGTAACATTTGTCGACCTCACCAAAGCCTTTGACACTGTAAGTAGAAAAGGTCTGTGGCAGATCCTGGAAAAACTAGGATGTCCCCCCAAATTCCTTAAAATGATTATCTTGCTACACGAGGGCCAGCGTGGTCAAGTCAGATATGGCGATGCTCTTTCAGAGCCCTTTCTAATAACTAATGGAGTGAAGCAAGGTTGTGTTCTTGCACCAACTTTATTTACAATCTTCTTTAGCACGATGCTCCAAAGGGCTATGGCAGAGCTTGAAGAAGACGACGGCATCTATATACGCTACCGTACTGATGGTAGCTTGTTTAACTTAAGCCGTCTGAGGGCTCACACTAAGACTCTAAACTATCTAGTCCGTGAGCTGCTCTTCGCCGATGATGCTGCCCTTGTTGCCCACACAGAAGCAGCTCTGCAGCGCGTAACGTCCTGCTTTGCAACAGCTGCAGAGCTGTTTGGGCTAGAAGTCAACCTGAAGAAAACAGAAGTTCTTTATCAGCCTGCACCACAGGACGAACACCACCATCCCCACATTGCCGTCGGCAAATCAGTGCTCAAGTCCGTTCAGCAGTTCACCTACCTGGGAAGCATCATCTCCTCAGATGCCAAGATTGACAAAGAGATCGATCACAGATTAGCAAAGGCATATAGTGCATTTGGAAGACTTCACAAAAGAGTCTGGAGCAATAAACACCTGAGGCAAAGCACAAAAATTAGTGTGTATAGAGCCATCGTACTGTCTATCCTCCTTTATGGATCTGAAACATGGGTTACCTATCGCCACCACCTACGACTCCTCGAGCGCTTTCATCAGCGCTGTCTACGCACAATCCTAAATATACACTGGACTGACTATGTGACGAATGTTGCTGTCCTTGAACAAGCAGGGATCACCAGCATTGAGGCCATGATATTGAGAACACAGCTGCGCTGGGCAGGGCACGTTTCTAGGATGGAGGACCATCGCCTCCCAAAAATACTACTCTACGGTGAACTCGCCACGGGCCAGCGTGGGAGGGGCGCTCCAAAAAAGCGATACAAGGACTCCCTGAAACAACATCTCAGGCTTGGCCAGATTGATCACCAACGGTGGTCCGCCCTGGCCTCACATCGGGAGGCATGGAGACGCACTATCCACAATGCTGCAGCCTTATTTGAGAACTCACGACGAACAAGTCTTGAAGAGAAACGACAACGCAGAAAGAATCACAACCCAAAAACATCACCCAAGGAGACCTTCTGCTGCACTTTTTGCAACCGGACTTGTTTATCTCGGATTGGCCTTTTTAGTCATCAGCGCGCTTGCAGAAGGCGCGGGATGAGTCCTTCCTGAATCTTCGTTTGCGAAGAAAAGCCAGAGAGAGAGAGAGATGTAGTTTGGTGAGGCACCCACACACTTTGGCAGAGAAGGCTAAAGACCTTGTAAAACTACAGATCCTAGGATTCCATAGGAAGGAGCCATGGCAAATCATCCCATTTCAAACTGGATGGTTTTTGTAGTGTGGGGTTTGATCACAAACAGCATTGTGCAAATTTTGCCCAAATACTGTCAGTCCTGAATTGCAAATACTGCATGTTTCAAAAACTATCATTTTTGAAAGCTTTCTTGCAGTGGGAAGAAAATAGCTAAAATGACTTGTTTCTTCTTTGGCGGAGAAAATTACTGAAGAATTACATCTTTACTGTGATCTCAGTGTCTACATCCCAACTCCTACCATTTTCTCTCTCTGAGTTACTAAAATTGTACTCCATGCATCTGAGAAAGAGAGCTGTAATTCATAAAAGCTTGTGCTAGAGTACATGTGTTAGTCTGAAAGGTGCCCCAGAATTCTTTTATTCTTTTACTACAAAAATGAAGATCATAACGCTTAAATTTGATCCATCAGGGCTCATCTTTTAACCTCAGTTCCAATGGGGGGGGGGGATTACTTGTGTTGGCCCCTAATTAGTATATCTCTTAATGTGTTTTGATCAACTCTCCATTCCTTCCTTTGTTCAACAGGGCTCATTTTGCTACCAGGATAAAAACTGTATAAAAATTGTATAACCTGCTTGGATTGTATTATAATGTATAACTTGCTTGAATTGTACTGAATTGTATGTGATGTATTGTGATGTTGTACACCGTGCCAATCCTGAGCGGAGAGGCGGCGGGTAATAAATAACTCATGATGATGATGATGATGATGATGCACGAGTCTGTCTTCACTTAAATTTCTGAGGCAGAAAGATCTTGTCTGGCACATAGCTTGTGGACTTGGATGGGTTAAATTCTACATGCTGGGAGGAAAGCTTGCAAGTAAAGAAACAACAGTATGCTGTGTGTAGGGAGCAAGAAGGTGACCGGCTGCTGGAACTAGACTGAAGGCAGAACAAGGAGTGATTGATGAAGAATTTATAGGTGCTGCTATGCAAGCAATCAACTGAATCCTAAGCAGCACAGTGGAGGTCACATCTGGAGGTGAGCAAGTCAATTGATCAGGGTAATGCCTATTGCTTGTTCAGGAAGAAAAAGCAGAGGCAAAGAATAAATGGAGTGTCTGCCTCAGTCACAAGATGTATTGAGGGCCATTCGCCATGATGACTCTAAAATGGAATTGAATTGGGCAAATTCATGATGGATCAATGGCTACTAGTCATGATGGCTGTAGATCATCTCCAGGATTGAAGATGATATACCAATCACTGGGTAATATGAGCATTAAGGAGGCTCTTGCGTTGATGTCCTACTAGTGAGCTTTGAGCAAGCAGGGATCACCAGCATTGAGGCCATGATATTGAAAACACAGCTGCACTGGGCAGGGCACGTTTCTAGGATGGAGAACCATCACCTCCCAAAAATAGTACTCTACGGTGAACTCGCCATGGGTCAGCGTAAGAGGGGTGCTCCAAAAAAGCAATACAAGGACTCCCTGAAACAACATCTCAGGCTCGGCCAAATTTATCACCAACAATGGTCCGCCCTGGCCTCACATTGGGAGGCATGGAGACGCACTATCCACAATGCTGCAGCCTTATTTGAGAACTCACGCCGAACAAGTCTTGAAGAGAAACGACAATGCAGAAAGGATCACAACCCGGAAACATCACCCCAGGAGACCTTCTGCTGTGCTTTCTGCAACTGGACTTGTTTATCTCGGATTGGCCTTTTTAGTCATCAGCGTGCTTGCAGAAAGCGTGGGATGAGTCCTTCCTGAATCTTCGTTTGCGAAGAAAAGCCAGAGAGAGAGAGCTTTCCTTGCTCATCTGGTTGGCCATTGTGTGAGTGGAATGTTGTATTAGGTGGGCCTTTAAGTCTGATCCAGCATGGCTGTTCTTATGTTATCCTTACAGCCAGTAAGAGGGCTGCAATACCTGCAAACGCACCAGATCCAGGGCTGTCTTAACAGCATTATAGGCCCCCAGGCAAAGCAGTGCACAACCACTCACAGGTTTTGGTTTTTTCCCCGGCTGTGAGGCCGTGTTCTGGAAGAGTTTACTTCTGAACTTTCGCCTGCATCTGTGGCTGGCATACACACCCCTACACAGCCATTCTCTGAAGATGCCAGCTGCAGATGCAGGCAAAACATCAGAAGTGAAGTCTTCCAGAACACGGCCTCACAGCCCGGAAAGAAACCAAGGAAAATCTACTTACCTGCCTCTCTTTCATCTGGGATGTGGAGGTACATACAAAGAGCTGCTACTCTCTGCCGAAGAGAGGAATTAGAGGTGGATTACAAAATTGCACCAGGAGAGCAAGAGAGCCTGCTAACAATTTCTCCTTCTTCATCAAGCTGTCTCTGTAATGTATTCTTCAGCATGAACAGGGAGGCTGAGCTAACCGCAAGAGCTTCACTTGTGCATTTCATGAGACAGCAACAGCAGCTTCAGTGTGTGTGTTTGAGATTACTCTAGCATTAAGCTCCAGGGGGAAAAAAGGGTTCAGTGTGAAACAGATTCATCTGGGGCTAAGCTTTCGGTGTCCATCCTCCTGCACATTCAAGAGTCACTGGGAGCAGCACAGAGAATTTGTTTTCCTTTAAAAAGAAAAAAAACATCCATTGGATTTTTGAAGTATGATTACCAAGTAAAGAAAAAAGCAAAGAAAAAAATGGGAAGGAGAAATACATTGGAGGATATAAGTGGATCATATTTCCAAATGTTGAATGTCTATAAAATACAGGTTCACACATAGCTAAAGCAGATAGATCTTTGGACCATTGAACAATGGATGGGGCATGTTTATCTTTCCTTGGAATACAAGTTGTTTGGCAACAGTAATAGCATGCAAGATCCAACAATGTTGACCCTCAGTTAAATTTCACATTGCGGTGAACCAAGAACTTTATCACAAAGGCTGCTAAAATGGAATTTCAGTGGGATAGTAATGAGTTTGGCCAGTACTTATCAGACGACATTGTGGTCATCATGTTGTGTTTTGCATCTAGTCATTACTGTTGCACCCATGTTGCTGACTCGGTGCTGCTTTGGAATAGTGAGGGGGAGAGGAGGAAAATCAGCCCCCTCTCAAGCTACATGACTGCAGTCATCCTGGAAATAAAGTGAAGGGACCTATTGCACCAGGGGATTGCCAAAGGAGGACAGTCACACAAATGGAGAGTTGTGATAATAAAAGTTTTACAACCAGTATGTTCCTGTTTCCTTTAATAACGTGATTGTCGCAAGACATGAGGCTGGTGTGATAATGTCCCAAGCCTGAACTCTCCTTACAAACCAAAACTAAGACTGTCATACTTTGGATGTATCATGAGAAGACATGACTTGCTAGAAAAGAAAATCATGCTTGGGAAATTGGAAGACAGTAGGAAAAGACAATGACCACATTACAGGTGGATTGAGTCCATCATGGAAGCCACAGCCTTGAATTTTCAAGACCTGAGTATGGTAGGGCTGGGCTTCTTGGAGGTCTCTCATTCATAGAGTCGAATTAAACTGAAGTCAACTTGACAGCAAAGAACAACAGCAACACCCTAAAAACAGATTCTGTGATGTGGATAAATTCTGGCAAACAACTCTTTATGTTTCTACATAGTTTGCGTAATTTATGCTGTGCTACTCACGGAAAAGGGAAACAACTATGGCAGACATGGACTCATTTCCCTCCTCCTACTCCATGCATGAAGAAAATCCGACTCCAGTTTGTGAACTGGGATCTTATTATTATTTTTAAAATTGATTTATTATTTTGCAGAGGGGGTTGCCTCATCCATATGATTTCCCCAGGTATAAGAGTTAGAAAGATGGATTTTTGAACACTGAGCATGCTGAATTGGGGATAAATAAAATTATCAGTTTCTGGGCACGGATAACACTGAAGTGAAATGTGTCCAAGACAAAAGGGGTATAGCAAGGAATAGATGAGTATATCTTTTAAACCCTGGAGGATTATCTTCCTCAATGTGTCTTTGATTGCCTCTTGTATCCAGAAAAAAAACCAACACAACCAAATGGTTTAGCCCCAATCTAGCTAAAAGGCCATTTTCTCCATCTATTCAACAAAAATCAAAATTCCTGTTGTCAGATACCAAGTGCTCAAGTAATCAGAGACAGGGTGAGCTTTGAAGAGTAGCAGAGAAAATTAGAGTAGGGGGAAAATGTACTACTTGCTGATTACATTTCTGAATCATTTTTTGAATTCTTGATATTTCCATTTTTTTGGGGGGAGCATCCAATAAACATCTCGTATAAAATATGCCTAATTTTGCACAAGTAGATCTAATGTCACCACTGTAACAATGTCATTCTGCTTTGATTACATATATTGAGCCTGGGTTTCTCTCTCTAACCATTTTCTTTCAGACATAAAGCTGCATTTCTCAAACAGTGCTATTTCCCCCCACGGTTTGGTATTCTTGGGCTATTTTAAACCACCTTATGTTGTACGTGCCTCTGGATAATGAATTTCAGTGTTGTTTTTAAACAGACATATGATGGGGCTTCTTACTAATATGTGTTAATGAATGAATTCATTTGCCCGCATGATTAAAGGTTTAAAGGGCAGGTTGTGGCTTGCATCCTATTGACTTGTGTGGGGTCAGGGTTTCTCATTACCCCCCTGTTCCTCTGACTGTTGCTCATCAGCTTCCTAAGATGTGTAACAGCAGCTGAATAAACATGTGCATTCTTTGCGCCTAGGTAGGAGTTCATGGCCCCATCTATAGGAGAGAATAAAATGTGGATTGGTGCACAGTAATGCCAATTTGCAGCGGCTTTCATTTGTCTCCATGATTTCCCCCCAACATTGCTATCCGTGTTTGCCATTCAAATAGGCATACCAGCGAATCAGAGACTGGAACACGCAGCAATGGATGCAAGCTCCAGGAACAGAGATTCCACCTCCACATTAGGAGGAACTTTTTGACAGTAAGAGCTGTTCGGCAGTGGAACGCACTCCCTCGGAGCGTGGTGGGGTCTCCTTCCTTGGAGGTCTTTAAACAGAGGCTGGATTGCCTGGGATGCTTTGATCGTGATTTCCTGTGTGGCAGGGGGTTGGACTGGATGGCCCTCGTGGTCTCTTCCAACTCTGCAATTCTATGATTCTATAAGATGGCAAGCACAAGTGAATCACTCACGGCTTTATTCTTCCTAAGTTGCTGCTGACAAATAGTATTTTCTTTTCAAAAAAACTGAAATCTAAGGTGCAGAAGAGCAATCTTCTGCTTAAATAAACAAAAAAAGAAGAAAAGAAAAGCTGTTTCACCGTAGCACACGATTGCTATGGTGAAAATCCAATATGGTGATTCCAGAGCGGGAGTGCACATTTCCCCTGCAGTTTTTTAAAAACTCAGGAAAACTCCCAAAGTCTTGAAATGCATTGTTTTTGTGGCTTTGGGCCCCTACTCCTTCCAAATATGATTCAACCCAGGAACTCACTAAGACAGATGGAATTCCCCATGAATTCCATGTGGAGTTTTTTTCACTGTCTAGACAACTCCCATGACTTTTGCTTTGCAAGAAATACTCTTTGGTAGCAGATCAGCCATTTGTGAAATGCCTCCACACCAAATGGCTTCACTTTCTCAACTCTGCATAAGTGAACTTAGCGGTCCCCTTCAACTCCACAATTCTGGGTTTGTAATTGGGTGGATGCATACATATCACAAAAAGAAAAAGAAAAAAAGTAGATCATCAAAAGGGCAGGAAGATGACATAGATTTGCATGTGTGTGGGATGATTTCTCTGTGTTGTTGATTCTGAGGAAGTGGAGTGGAATCCATGTGGCCATCTAAAAGGTCAAAATAATCTTTGTGGAATTCATTTGGAATACAATCTGTCTTAATGGGAACCTGGATGTGTTGTATTCAGAAGTGGGGCAGCAAAAAAACTCCAAAAACTACACCTGGAGAGTTGTAACAGTTTTACCCAGAGTTTTTAAAAAGCTCAGTGGGGAATGCACATTGCTACCTGACTTCCATAAGAAGTGCAAGCTGATTGGCTGCATCAGCACAGGAGGGAGGCTTGCTAACAGGGCCAGTGCCCACTGCCACCATGTTGGATTTTCACCTTAGCGAGTGATCGCTAAGGCGATAATATGGTGATTTGTATTACCGTATCTTTCTCTCTCTTTTTTTGTAAATGTGCACCATGGAAAAAGTTATTTAAAAAAAAATCTGGAGGTGGCAGATTTAAAAATGGAAGTAATTCATTCCCTGGCCCCCATCTTGGCTAGAGGGCATGTAAAGTTTATGGGGGCTCTAAAACTGTTAAGACAAGTTGCAGCTGCTGCGAATTGCTCTTGCTGGAGACTGTAGTCTTCCAGGATTTAAGACTAATCAATTAATTAGTCTTAAAGGTGCTACAAAGCTCATGTTTTTAATTCCCCCCCTTCTTTTTATACCCAAAGACTAGCATGAGTATCCTTAGTAAACTGGTTAAGTGTAAAATTTTAGTTCTTAACAGATACTTGGGTTTAAGTGGGCCATAAAGGCAATGTTATAAATGCCAGGTGTTTACTAGCTAACTGGAAGATTGATAAGATAAAAGCTGCAAGATGAAGGGCTGTGTGGCCTGATGGATTAAGATCTTTGAGCTCTTAAAAGCTTGGCAGTATTTTCAGGGCACCAAGGAGACCCTCTGCACAACTGCTGACAGAAACATTACTGCGGCTGCTTACCAGGGAAAATTCTCCATTAGGCCCATGATAAATGTTGAGCAGCCTCTGTTATTCTCCAACCAGTGTTAGGTTGTTGATGGATTGCTCCAGTCCTTTGCATGATTTGCAATGCACCTGGACTATTTTCATAGCTCCCCACATCTTGGGGTACCTGTTGTGAGAGGTGTTGGTTATAGCCTTTGTAGGATGGGGAGGATATGGAGGGGGCAGGATGCAAAGAAAGAGATCAATTCCTCAAAAAGCCCAATGAAGCTGAAAAACCAACTATCCTGGTATTGCATATGAGGGCCCCTCTCTAGGTCGTCAAGGCGCATAAATGCTGCTCAGTGGAGCATGAGGCTGGCAATTTGTAGGGCTTTGAATGGCTGTCAGCTGGGTGAGGGGGGCAACCCTTGATAGATCTATCAGAGGTAGCTTTGGAATGAGAGCCAGCATTGGAGTGCTAGTCTAGGACTCTGTGTGTGTGTGTGTGTGTGTGTGCATGTGAGTTGATTTCATTCGCTTTAAAAAATATGGGTGAGATGAAATCCAGTCTCATCTCTACCTGAAGAAATATTTCTTTGTGGCCGCGCCTCCAAGTCGCCTATTGACTTAAGGTGACCCCATGAATTTCTTTTCTTAGTCAAGGAATCCTCAGAGGTGGTTTGGCCAGTTCCTTCCTCTGAGATATAGCCTACAGCACCTGGGATTCATTGGTGGTCTCCCAGCCAAGTACTAGCCAGGACTGACCCTGCTTAGCAGCCAAAATCAGACAGGATCTGATGTCTTAAGGTTCAAATCCCTGCTCTGCTAGGAAAACTTACTGGGTGGCCCTGGAGCAGGGGGAGAGGAGGACTAGGGTTGGAATCTTGCCCTTCCCAGTACTCTCAGGCAAAAATAAACTGCTGCAGCCTCTTTTAGCTTGCGTGTTTTTCCTCATTAATAACTTTTGCCATCTTGACCACCCTCTGCCATGGCTTGGCCAGGCATGTCCTGGGTTTTATCTGTGAAATGTTAGGCGGTATCAATTAAGTGCACACACACACGTGGAGTCGCACTTTCCAAGAAACTCTGTTCTGCTCCTTAACAGCCCATACCTTTAAAAAATCCTTTCTATGTTTCTTCCTCTAATGTAATTACCATCTCTTCAGTAAGTGAAGTGATTTTTAAATTATAGATTAGTCCACTCATTTAATTTGGGAGGAACAATTGCGGTTAAATTTACCATTCCTTTCACTATCGAAACAGCGATAAAAGGGATTTTGTATGCCTCTGCCTCTGTTCCAGAGTGTCTGTTATTAAAACAATGCTTTAAAAAACAGAAGGACCAATGGTATAAAATATTCAGATTATTTTCATTGAGTAGAGTTGTTGAGAAAAGGGTAATGTAGGAGAAAAAACATCAAGAAGGATATATATCTTAACACGTGAGCATAGTGAGACCTAGGGGGCATCTACACTGTAGAAATAATGCAGTTTTGACACCATTTTAACTACCCTGACTCCATCCTACAGAATATTGGGATTTGTAGTTTTGTGAAGCACCAGCACTCTTTGGCAGAGAAGGCTAAAGACCTGGTAAAACTACAAGTCCCAGGATGGAGCTACAGCACTTAAAATGGTGTCAAACTGTATTATTTCTACAGTATAGATGCACCTCTGGGGACCTTGGGTGTGGTCATCTTGGATTTTTTTTTTTAACAAAAGGACTTGTGCAGGTTTACATGTGTTTGCTTGCAGCAGGGATGAGAACCATGATGCCTTCCAGAGGTTGTACTGCAACACCCAGCAGTCCTTACCAGCAAAAGTGTGGACTGGTAAGAGTTGCAACCCAATATAATCTGGAGCTGTGGTTCTTAACCTGTGGTCCATGGACCCCCGGGGGGCTGCAATGTCCTCACAAGGGGTCCATGAAGGCTTGAAGGCTGCTCTGCCCCCCTCTTACATGCAGTGGTGCGGCCACATGACAAGAGCCAAGGCAAAGGCTGGCTGGCTGGCTTGGCCTGCGCATTGCTGTTCATTCCACTTCAGCCACAAATTTGCAGGAAGAAGTCTTCCCACCCCCTCCAGTGCTTTTGATGGAAGGTTTAATGGATGATATGATTGTGTTGTTGTTGTTGAGTTACGTCTTGGGGGTCCTAAAGGGGGTCCCTGGTAAAGAAAAGGCTATGAGCCACTGGACTAGGACACAGAATGGATCCGCCATCCCTATGACATTGGAGACACCAGTTGCGACTGGACTGGACGATATGCGAAACCGAACATTGGGCCACACCAAGCTGAAACTGAGGTTTGTAAGAGCTAACAGGAGGCCACACAAAGCTGAGACCAACTCACTGGGGAAATTAATACTTTAATACTTCCTGATCTCTCCTGGCTTCCACCACAAGAGCCTGAAGAGTCAGTTGCTAGAAACTATCATCTATTTGGATAAGGTAATAATTAGGTATTCAGCACCACTCCCATTGCTTCTCTCTATAATAATAATTGCTCAGCAAGTGTCAGGTGTCAGCTTTTACAAGACAAGTAAATGGGCTTAAAAGGGGGAAATTGCTTTCTTTTATGTATCTGAAAAAGAAAGGAGGAGAGTGTGCGGGAGCTGCTGACAAATATAGGAACGGTGCAGACAATGACTAGCACACCATCCAGTGCAATGGCAGTTTTAATTATGCGCCAGGTGAATTGAGGCTTTTCTGCATAAGTGGAAGGGAAGGGATTTCAGCAGCAAAATGTTTGCCCTCAGGGGGGTCCTGGGATCATAGCTCTAGTTCTCTCTGGAGAAATGATTTCACCATCTTGCCTTTGCTATTCCGGGAATGTTTGGTAGGGGAGGGGGGGGACTCAAAACTGAAGCATGGGGAGGGGGAAAGAAGAAAGCATCATCCAACTCTCTCTGCTCCCAAGAAGACAAGGTGATGGTTAATGAGTTCCCACAAGGCTGCTTTGGGGGAAAAAGTCAAACAACAAGAAAAAAAAGGCACCTTGCCAATGACATAGTGCAGTGGTTCTTAATCTTTCCTTTACCAGGGACCCCCTTTAAGTAGCTTGCCATGGACCCCAAAACTTAACTCTAGATTTAATACCTGATGATGATGATAATAGTAATAATACAATTAAATCATCCATGAAACCTTCCCTCAGAGGCACTGGAGGGGGAGGGAAGACTTTTCTCCTGCTTCTTCCTGCATGTTTGTGGCTGGAGCAGATTGAATGGCAATGTGCAGTTCAAGCCAGCCAGCCTTTGCCTTGGCTCCTGTCACGTGGCCACTCCACTACGGGCAGAAGGTGGGATGAGCAGCCTTTAAGCCTTTGCAGACCCTCTGTGAGGGTAATGTGGCCCCCTGGAGGCCCCTGGACCACAGGTTAAAAACCTGTATAGTGCATAGTGCATGCCGTCAGCTACATATCTCTCTCGCCTCCATGATTCATACCTTAAAACCTTCTCTCAGGATGGGAGGGAGGGAGGATGGAATGGCCTGTGTGGCAGAAATAGGGGAGAACTCAGTGACTCATGTTCCATTTCACTCCTTTCTCACTACTGTGTTACCTTTATCTATGCACAGGTGAAGACGTATACATTGGTCACCCATTTAGCCTCATTCCTATCTCTAGGCTGCATCTACACTGAAGAAATAATCCAGTTTGACACTGCTTTAACTACCATGTCTCAATGCTATGGAATTCAGGGATCTGTAGTTTTGTGAGATATTTAGCCTCCTCTGTTAGAGAGCTCTGGTGCCATAACAAACTATGAATCCCAGGATTCCATAGCATTGAGCCATGGCAGTTAAAGCAGTGTCAAACTAGATTATTTCTGCAGTGCGGATGCATCCCGGACTGAAAGACAGACTGGAATACAGGCAAGTCTTCTCCACTTCAGGATTCTGCCCTTCTCCATATTTTGAGATGTACTTTTGGCTCAAAACTGAGTACAAAAATGTGCATGTTAGGGAAAGCTATGTAGACAAATCTAGATTTTAAGGATAGCTGCATTCAGAATGTGTATGTGGAGATTTTCGGGCGCCTCTTTCAGGCTCTTGCTGTGCAAGCAGCCTCCGGAGCAGTAACGATGCTGCCGTGCGCCAAGGGGTCCATTTTGGACGATGCCGTTTCTCTCTCGGCATCGTCCGTGACTCTTGCGGCTAGCGTTGGAGGCGGCCGTGCTGTTTTTTACTCACGCCGAAAATCTCCTGTGTGTGTGTGTGTGTTGGTGTGTGTGTAAAGGAGAGATGTGTATGAAAAAGAGTTTTTGAATAGTTGAACTATGGAACTCACTACCACAAGATGCAGTGATGGTTGTCAAACTGGATGACTTTAAAAGGCCAAAGATACATTCATGGAGTTTAGGGCCATCAATGGCTACTGGTCAGGATGGCTATAGATCATCCCCCAATGCTAAGAGACAGTTTGTTCTTATTTGCTGTCAAGTGGGCTTTGGGTAGAGAGCCAGTGTGGTGTAGTGGTTTGAGCATTGTACTATGACTCTGGAGGCCAGGGTTCGAATCCCCATTTGGCCATGGAAACTGACCGGGTGACCTTGGGCAAGTCACACTCTCAGCCTCAGAGGAAGGCAAAGGCAAACCCCTTCTGAACAAATCTTGCCAAGAAAACACCATGATAGGTTTGCCTTAGGATTGTCATAAGTCAGAAACAACTTGAAGGCACACAACAACAGCTTCAGGTTATGATGACTCTATGGATAAGAGGCCTCCAAAAGGCCTAGTCTTCAACAGCCCTGCTCAGATCTTGCAAACAAAGGACCATGGCTTCTTTTCCTGAATGTGGTCTTTTTCTTTTCCTTCTGCCTTCCACTTCCTTTACCACGATCATCTTTCCCAACGAGACATGTCATCTAATGATGTGTCCAAAGTATGATAGCCTCAGTTAGTTCTTTTGGCTTCTAGTGTACCTCTCTATGTGAGAGTTTTTGGGAAATGAGAAGTGGAGGATGCAGTTACACTCGTGTTTCTCTGACTGGCTTTGCATGGGCAACTGGTCAGCCACTGGGTGAGCAGAAAGATGAACTAGGTAGTCTTCCACCTGATCTGGCATGGTTCTTCTTATGTTCTTGTGTGCATTGTTTAAAGTCACAGAATGGTGTAGAAATTGGATGCAATTTCTGAGTACAGGGGGAACTGACAGGTACCATGTCTAGATGGTAAGAGCTGTTCGGAAGTGGAATGCACTGCCTCAGAGTGTGTTGGAGTCTCCTTCTTTGGAGGTTTTTAACCAGAGCCTGGATGGCCATCTGTCTGGAATGCTTTGATTGTGTATTTCTGCAGGGCAGAGGGTTGGACTAGATGGCCTTGTGGTCGCTTCCAACTCTATGATTCTATGATTAGATGGATTCATAAGTCCCAAGTGGACTTTGAATATCAAATAGGACCCTTCTTTTGATGTTGCATCTATGTACCTTCTCGGTAGCATGCCTTTACCACCCCATTGTTTCATAATCTTTGTCACACAGGTTTGTCTCTTCATTATAAATGTACATCCTTGTTCCTGTCTTTAACCACCTTGGTTGTGAGTACAAAGGCATGGTTAAAGTCCATTAGGGGTAACTAATCTGCGTTAAATTATCTTGCCTCTGCCCCCCCCCCAAGCCCTTCACTGACACCGGGTCCAATTATACGGCATTAATTGTCGTCACGGTGTCACTTCTGTTTTCTGCGTTTGCATCCTACGGAGGCCAGGATGTTTTATTTATGTGAGATTGAAACAACATTAAAATTTCTTTTGCTTGGGTCAGGCAACAGGAATGGGAATAAGCATGTCAGCCTGCTAATTACTTTCTTCACGGAAGTGCCTTGAAGCCATATTTTAAGGACCTAAATTCTTCTGCGTAGCTCAGCAGTCCTTCCCCACCTCTCTCTAGATGGGAGATGAGTGTAAGAGAAGGAAGAATAGTGCAGATATTGTTTTAATCTTCCTCCTAAAGATAATTGCTTTCTGATTCTTCCACACCCCTTCCTTGGTCTGCTCCAGGAGATGGATTTCCCTGGGAAATTGCTTTCCCTGTCTCGAGTTGGTGGAGACAGGATGGGGCCTGTGTCATTGCAGCTATGCATTAATAGACCTTCAAATGAGATTTCACAGCCTCAAATCAGATTATTTCTAAGGCTTTGGTTACCCCAGAGTGCAGAGATGGACAGATGCAGACAAGGAGCAGCCCCATAGCAGCTGAGAGCATTGCCAAATCTAAACCAAATGTTTGTGTAGGTCAAAGATGATTTTGCAGGGCGGAGAGAAACAATGTGATAAATCCAAAATGCAAATGTTAATTTTGCACCGATGGAGCTCACCAGACAGGAAGGAGCAAAATAGGAAAGCCCGAGGAAGCTCTGTGAAACACTCTTGCAAGTCTACTAAGATCAACCACTCTAATGAAATAATTCCATATAGAGCACACCATATATTTAATTATCAACATTTGGGCATTTTATGATATCACTGAACTTAACGCTCTCTTGGGAGAAAGCTTCAGTGTGTGCCATTTGATTTCCCCACCCCCATAATAGATTAACCCTTTAGATTGGGTTTTCAATCAAGTCTTAACTAAATTATATAAAAGGGAACAGGAGGAAGGTGTAATACTGTGCAATGGAATTATTGGTGTTTGTGTTCTTTGATGAGCAAATTGAATTTATGGATGGGTGGAAAGATTGTGTCCTGGTTCTATATTTGAAGGATGCATATAAAAAAAGAGACAAAGAGGGAGAGATTGAGAGAAAGCATATTTTTAAAAATAAAATATTTTTATTTAAACATATTTATTTTATAATCTAAAAAACATACATGAGAAAAACTATAAAGAACAAAGGAAAAAAAAGATATGACACACTAAAGAAAAACACTAAACAATAATCCCAGCCCCGCTAAACTATCCTCTCCCTTCTGAATTATCCCTTACTCCACACTCCAAAAACCAAAAAACCCTACCACACTAGTCAGGCTAAGTAAGATTCCAACTTATCAGCTAAAAGGTTATAACCCAAAATCTAAATATCTCTTTAAGATTCTAATATAGAAAGAGCATATTTTAGAGAGAGGTAGATACAAAATTGTGTCATTTAGGAAGGGATGAACACATATTAGGAGAAATGAACACAAAAATACAGTAAATATGAATGTTTGTGTGGCCTTTTAAAAAGCTTTAATACCTAAAGCTACATAATTTTTAACTTCTGGGATCAAGAAGTAAACTGAAATGATACCTACATTTTCCCAAATTTTCTAATGCTCATGCTGCTTACTTCCATGTTTCTCCGTGAAGGTGATTTGTGTGCATCTCACAAGAAGACGCGTTAAAAAGCTCCCCAACACCAACATTAAAAAAGATGTTCAGAAAAGCACAGATACATGTTCAGAACCTTGCAAGCATGATGGGGAGGTTCATAAAAAGAGCGTATGGTACCTAGTTTTCCCATTCACACCAGGAGGTGTTCTGGCGGGACTGCCCATTGATGCTTGAATCGTGCCAGCAGAACGGGGCGCCTTGTCACACACACAGAAATCTGGAACACGTACACTATGGGAGATCAATTCTCGACTTCTCCCTGGCAATAAAAAAGAACTCCCTTGTAATGGCAGCAGAATGCTTGCATAACGCACGACGTTGTCTGATAAGGAAGCCCTTTTTGCGATCTCATGGCATCGTTATAACACCGTTTTTGACCCATCTGATGACCCCCTATGTCCCTGGAGTCCTATGGAGGTTTCAGCAGCTGATTTAATCATTTTGTGTCTGGTTATGGGGACATAGCCAGATGCTTCGTCAACCCCTCACGGCTATTACCAAGCATGGAATAGCCAGGGGAGAGGGGCTGCTGCAACTTTATGGTAGGTTGTGAGGGCTGTGGTCAGTGTGGAGGGAGCAATACAAACCCCTGTATCAACTGAAAAAGATACATGTGCAGATATAAGATTGATTTATGCTTGCATATGCCAGTAATAGGATGGCAACCCAAATGTACAACCCAATCTGTATGCACAAAGCATATCCGCATGTGTAAATGCATGTGCGTAATGACACTATGTGCACATCTCCATTTCCACAACCTTGAACTGAATGCAGACATTCTGCATTGGACAAAAACGTCCAACTGTCTCTGTAGTAAAATGTATGCATGAGTAAGACATAGCATTGCCAGACTGAAAGTTGGAGAGGGCTCCTGTACCATTAATGTTTGTGTAGAAGAGGGAATTTCAGCAGGTGTGCTTGTTACCAGGTTTCTGGCTTACATGTGTTAATATTGACACTTGGCAATCGTTTCCTTCCAGTAATTATTGACATTATTTGTTCTTTTGTGGTGGTTGAAGTTATCTGTCCTCCCTCACCCATAATAAAATTCTTAGGAACATGTGTTGCTATTGGCTCTGTGTTTCCCCTTTCTTCTACGCATTGCAGTTACTCATAAACATCTTGTTATACGGCTGTTAAGGCCTGTAATGGTGCTGTTTAACCCCTGTCCTTTGCCTAATGGGTTGTGAAGTCAGTTCCCAAGCTGCCAATCCTTTCTCTCCTCTTATTGCGGTTCATTAAAGGAGGTATCAATCATTAACTGGCTGAAGCAGAGGTGGGCAAAAAAACAAGGCGTCTTCCAGGGGGGACTCTGGAACCAACCTTTGGATTCTGGAGAATTCCACAAATAAGGTAGTACACAAAGCTGCTGTCAGCTTGGAACAAAAGGCCCAACCATCATTGAGTTAGCAGCCAAAGGAGGCAAGAGAGAGCAGTTTGGGACTAGGAGGAGGGAGACTGAGTTTTGAGGTCATAGAATCATAGAATTGCAGAGTTGGAAGAGACCACGAGGGCCATCCAGTCCAACCCCCTGCCATGCAGGAAATCTTGATCAAAGCATCCCCGACAGATGGCTATCCAGCCTCTGTTTAAAGACCTCCAAGGAAGGAGACCCCTCTTACGGTCAAAAAGTTCCTCCTAATGTTGAGGTGGAATCTCTGTTCTGTCAAAAAGTTCCTCCAAATGTTGAGGTGGAATCTCTGTTCTGTCAAAAAGTTCCTCCTCATGTTGAGGTGGAATCTCTGTTCCTGGAGCTTGCATCCATTGCTCCGTGTTTCAGTCTCTGGAGCAGCAGAAAACAAGCCTGCTCCATTCTCAGCGTGCCATCCCTTAAAATACTTAAACAGGGCTATCATATCGCCTCTTAACCGTCTTTTTTCCAGGCTAAACTTTGGATTTCAGTCCCCCTGAAAGGAATGGGGCTCATTTCCTTGTGAACCATGCATAAAATCAAGGTGGATTCAGTTCTGTTGCACCTGACCCAGGATGGATTTTTTGGGTAGTTTGGCCTTCTCTGGCTTTATTCCACCTTCTCAGTAATGTTCCTTAAAGCAGGGGTAGGCAACTGTGGAGGTTGGCCTGAAGATCCTAAAGGCACCAGATCCCATCTGATCTTGGAGGCTAAGCAGGATCAGCCCTGGTTAATACTTGGATGGGAGACCACCAACAAACACTAGGTGCTATAGGCTACATTTCAGAGGAAGGCAATGGCAAACCACTTTGCCTAAGAAAACCCTTTGAAATTCATAGGGTTGGCATAAGTTGACAAGTGATTTAAAGGCACATGCACACATACAGAGGCACTTGTGGGAGTCTATGGGGCCACATTAGCCCCATAGGCGATCTTGGGGAGCTGAACCTCCACACCATACCCCCTGCAAAAAACAGAATATTTTTGCTCCTAAATACATCCAAATACTGTTTAGGGGCTATGGGGGGGCATTTTCACCAGTTTTTTGGGGGGGGGCAGTGCCATTTTAGGGCAGAGGAGGACCTTCTTTAACAACAGGAAGTGACCAGAAGTCATTTCATGTTTTTAAAAAAGCCTTTCCTGATTCTCAAATGGCCCTGAAGGGACATGGTGAAAATACCCCCATACCACTAGCAGGCATTTGGGGGCTTTTTAAAAAAATCAAAAGGGGGCATAAAAATGGACCTGGAACTTCATATACCTTGCAAGCCCTCCTTTGTGCAGCCCTGCCTATGAAAAATAAGGGGGGAAAACCTCAGGCTTGGGACCAAATCTAGCCCTCCTAGGTCCCCATCTGACTCTCTAGGCTTCCCCAGATGGCTCTGCCTACTTCTGTGAGGCAGTATTATTTAGTCATTTCCTAGCTTTTTGTTCCCATTTGAAATGATCAAAATGCCTCTTCTGAGGCTTAATTATTGACAATAAGATCTGTGTTCCCATCCTTTTTTGCCTCTACCTTTCACTGGAATGAAATTTTCCTGAACTTGAATTTGGCTTAAAGAGATTCCTCGCCCTTGATGAAGAAGCTGTTCCTTCATCTCTGATTTGTATTACTCCCTGGTTCTTGCTGGACTTTGGTCTGGCTTTGAACTTTTGGCCTGTTGTTTTCTTCCTTGTAATTTAAAAATAACTATTCTGTTTTTGAGCAGAGACCCATTTACTCCTGTGTCCCATGACAGCTAATGAGGGAGCTCAGGAAAGGGACATGAAGGTGATAGTCCAATTTATCTGAAGAGTAAACACTAAACCCAAACAGGAGGTTGCAATGAGCATTCCTGGCATAAGAAGGGCTGAACTAGGCCAAATGAATGGTCTGCCTAGTCCAGGGATAAGAAGCCACGGGCCCCCAAATATTGCAGGTCTTGAAGTTTCAATCTAACCACACCTGGAAAAGCTGTACCAGATGACACAGTTTAAGAGAGGGGGTGACACCAGCCTTAGTGACACCACAGAGAGGGATGCTTTTTGTGTAGTACAGTATTCTGTGACTACAACACTCCATAACACTCTCACTCTCTTTCCCATAATGTTATTTTACCATCTTTGTCCGATGAAGAAGGTTTTGAAGCTTTGCAAGCTAGTGTGCTATTTTGCTTCTTTAGATTGGGACTCAAAAGGTAAAGGAGAAATCAACATGGGCTACGCATGAGCTAACCTAGCAAAATGCTTTTGTGTTGTCTTGGGCTTCTTCTGGAAGAACAAGCTGAAACGGAAGGTCACGTGGTATATTTTGTTCCTTACGATGTCAAGAGACTGTGGAATGGATTATATAGCAAAGACTTAGAATCATAGAGTTAGAGATTATTGTTTACCTTACAGGAGGCTGTATATGACCAACTGATACCTAGAAGTCAACACTTCTATTAAATTTGTTAGCGTTGTGGATTTTTTCCTGCTTTGCAGTAGTGACTTGGCAACCTGGGCAAACAATATTAGAGTGTACAAGCTTGTGGTTCAGGGCCCCCATTCTCTTCAGATTCCAGTCTGTCAGGGTGGGAGACAGAAATGCATTTCTTTCCCAAAATAAAGTTAGATCCTTGATTTACTAGGTCTGGTCTTCTAATTTCTCCTATAGTTACAGGGGAAGGAAAGCCTCCTACAGAATGCAGTTTGGATTTTGTTTACCTACACCCCAACATTAATAGTCATTTTAATAAAAAAAATTGTAATTTTTTGTGGGAGAGGAAATACCACAAAATGTGGGAAGATTAATTTCGGGGTGTTCAGGGTGATTCGGAGTCCTCAAAAATGGGGCTTGGGGATGGATGAGGTGTATAGGCTTCACATTCCCTTACTGCGGGCATAACACAACCTTGCTCCATTTGCCCAAGTCTGTTCTTCCTCTTTATCTGTCATTTATGGGCTCCTTGCTCATTTACTTTTCTATATTTAGCCTGAGCAAGGAGGTCTCCATCTTGTTTTAAAGGTGCCCAGGGAACCATCGAGTTAGGGAAAGCTTACATTGTGTTCATTTCATCTTCATACAACTGAGCCCACTATTATTTTATGAGGTCTCTGGAGAAAGATAAAAAGCTGGTATGTTCCAACAACGGGTCATAAATCACAGGAGGCCCAGCAGGTACTCTGGTAAACACTGCAGTTTCCCCTCTGTATAGCTTAAGCAAAAGGAAGATATTCTAACAGAGATCAGAAATGTTACCTTTTTTGGACCACATCTCCCAGAATTCCCTAGCCAGCATGGCCAGTGTGGCTGGCGGAAGGAACCACAAAAGGGGTTAGAATACCTTCCTTTTGCTTAAGAGTTTGCTTTGCTTTTGATATTATCCTGAATTGGTCATTTCTCCCCTAAAAAGTGAGGTAATAATGCTGGCCTGAGAACCGTGGCGCTGGTGATGTCACAACCGGATGGTTGTGATGGAAATAAAACCAGGAAGTTAACATTCAACCCCAAAGGTCAGTGAATAAACCCACTCCCTAGTTTTCAGCTAAATTCTCTTTTGTCTGATCTCTGCTAGAATATGTAGAATCTAGAATGCAGCATGTTTTCTTCTGTTTCAAAGTCCAGAAAGCAATGGTCATTTTCTGTACTGGAGTTGGGCTTCATTTTGAACCAGCAGCGCCCTGAGAACAGGGAAGAAGAGCTCCTAAAAGTCATCGCCAACAAATAATTTTTTAAAAATGTCTAGAGAAATATTCAAGGAGGTTGATGAGGAATCTCTTACATCTGAGGTGAGTTGCCTTAAGGCCCCTAGCCAATAGAGACAGTCTGAGTAGAAAACTCGGACTGAGCCATAATGGCTGCATTTTACTGAATATTTTCCCCAGAGGGGAAAAAGAAGAAATTCTCAAACAGTTTTTCGGGGGCATGGCTGCCTATTAGCTATGGCATTACCATGGCTAACTTGGTGCTGTCCCAATGCAGATGTAGGGAGACTTGAGACAAGCAATGAAGAAACAAGAATCTACTGTATTCAATGGGATGAATCAGTAGTCACTCTCTATTGTTGCATCTATATGTTAAAAGATATTAAAAGACTAACAACTTTGTAGAAGGTTGAAGCTTTCAAGGAAAGATTAAAAATTCCTCCTCTATACATTGTGGGCCTGATTCTGATTGCATATCCTCCAACTGCACAATTGGGTTATTAAAAACACACACACAACAACACCCAGAGATGTTAATTGTGATCATGCACTCAATGTAGAGATGAGCCACAATTTCCCAGATTTTTTTTTCATCTGGGGAAATTTCTATGAATTTTCTCTTTCATTATCTTTCATTCCACTCCTCCTGACAACAGAAAAGGGCCCTTTTGCAGAATATTCCCCCCCCCAAATATCCTTTGTATTCTGTTCTGGGTGTTGCCACCCCACCCCACCCACAATGGTTTGTGACATTGTGAGGGATTTAAAATGACAGCTGAGTGGCCAGTATAGTTGAAGCTGCGATGCCAATAGCACCAAGTTAACCATGATGATGTCAGAGCTAATAGATAACCATACCCCCAAAAACTGTTAGAGAATTTCTTCTTTTTAAATAACCCAATCATGGGAGAAGGGCTGATCACATGCCCTCCATCATTTCACAAATGAAAACTGGAACACGTGGCCAAACAACAAGAGAGTATGCTCAAGATGGCAACAAGTACTTAGTGTGGAAGAGCACACAACCTAGGAGATGCTGCAGCAGTTTGCTTTTGCCTAAGCATACTGGGAAGGGCAAGATTTTGCCCTCTTTTCTCCTTTCTTCCCAGCTGAGTTAAGTGAGAGCAAACGACTTTTGCATTTTGAACTCGGTTTGCAGCAACGGAAGTAAGCCAAGGACAAACGGGGAAAGAGAGAGGAGGAACATTTTAAAGAGAAATGTTTAAAGGTGGGATGACAGAGGATTAATCGGGATTGCCCCTGCCTAACTGGTGTAGTTGGAGGCTATGCAATCAGAATCAGGCCCACAACATATAGGGGAGGAGATTTTAATCTTTCCCTGAAAGCTTCAATCTTCTACAAAGTTGTTAGTCTTTTATTTTTATATATCTTTTAACATATAGATACAACAACAGAGAGTGACTACTGATTCATCCCATTCAATACAGTGTATCTTACCTCAGGATAAATAGTTTCATTTGATTCTTGTTTCTTCATTACTTGACTCAAGTTTCCCTACATCTGCATTGGGTTGTGAGCTTCTTCTTCTATATGAAATTTGTACCTATTTAGGGCACATTTTCAAAATGTGTGCATTGTTTGTGTGTGTGTGTCTTCCCCCCAAACCTATGCATTTTTGGTATGCATATATCCATTGGCTAAAGGGTGTGGGTTTTTAAATGTATAGGTTTTTTTTTTTCCAAATGTGCACATGTTTTTGAATGCGTATTTTGCTTAAGTTTGTTTTCTCCATGGCATTGTAGACTTGGGAAAATGTGGATTTCTGACCCCAAATTGCCCTCAAGTTCCAGGAGTTGTGAATTTGGGGGAATCTCACATTAAAATGTGAATGCAACAAATTTCTCAGCCATTCCTAGTTGTCCCTGCTTCATGTGAGCTGTGTCAGACCATGTCTGTTGGGTGATTAGAAAATTCTGTAAATATACAGCATACATTGTCAATATGCATCTGGGAACTGGACATGCATGGTCTTGCATACTAAGTACATTTAAAATGCTCCACTATCAAATCTGCAAGACACAAAGAAAAATAAGAAAAGGCTTATGTCCATCCTCCCATTACCCACAACTAAGGATGGAAAAGAATTTATTTCAGCTTAACCCTCTTGATGAAAGCAGTATTTTCATACCTTCTGAGACTTGTGAGAAAAGTCACAACTTGCCTTGAGAATTTGCAACTCTGAGGCTTATGTAGCATTTTTGGAAAATAAAGTGCACATAAAGCAGCGCGTAGGCTTTAATATGTGAATTGCTAAAACTGTGAACCATAGGAGCAAGCATTCTTTAATCAATGGTAAAAAAATACATAAAAGTTGTTCAAAATGCATAAATAAAACACACATCAAGAAAAGTGCACTAAAAATGTATACGGATTTCAAAGTGGGGAGAAAAAACAAAGGCTCACAAACTGGCATGGAACAATGCTAAGGCCAAATCCACACTACACAAATAATCCAATTTGAAATGGGATTATTTGCCATGGCTCCTTCCTATGGAATCATGGGGTTTGTAATTTGATAAGGCACCAGGACTCTTTGGCAGAGAAGACTAAAGACCTTGTAAATCTACAGACCCCATAGGAAGGGGCCATGGCAAATAATCCAGTTTCAGACTGAATTATTTGTGTAGTGTGGATTTGACTTGCCATTAAAAATGCGGAAATATTTGGGGAAATGCAAAGAAATCAAGACTGGTGGGTTTTTATGACTCTATGCACAATGACTAGCAGGATACCTTTGGGAAGTACTCATATTAGCAGTGGCAGCTTCTGGCTGCCGTGTCAGTCGGCAGTCAATCCACTTTGGGTTTTAAAAATCCACATAACATATTGTACTGCCCCTCCCCAGGAGGCCATGGGAGGCTGTAATGTCTCATTAAAAAGAAAACTCCGACCCCCCATAAATGCCTTCCAGCATGTGGGGGGGCATCTTTGACACTTTAGACCTACAAAGGAAGTGACCTAAATATAATTTCCTGTTTGTTTCTTGTGTGTGTGTTTTTGTAAAGTCCTGTTCTGGGCCTAAAATGGCTTACAGGCTCCAAAAAATGTGGTGGAAATGCCAAAACCTCTTGAGGGTGTTGGGGGGGAGGGTCTGGATGCCATATATATATATATATATATATATATATATATATATGTATGTATGTGTGTGTGTGTGTAATATTTTTGACCTCTGGGAGGCCCCAAAGGCCAAAAAACAGGCTTAAGGTGCATGCAGCCTGCAGGCTGTACTTTATCCACTCTTCTACTAGACACTGCTGATGGAAAGGAAACACTTTGACTTCCTTCTGGGTTTCTGGTGTAAAACACAAAGCATTGATTCTCCAAATGAGACAGATAAATTCAGGGTACAGCCCCCTATATCTGCGGAACCAATATCTGTGGTTCAGTTTTCCAAAGGACACAAAATAGGGAACACTTACCATAGAGTTTTACTGGAAATGCCTAGAGAAGTGTCCTCTCTAGGAATTGCTAGGTCCTCCAATGCAACTCTATGGTATGTTTGTACATTAAATCCTTTATTTTAATAGGATTTGCTATTATCCGCAGTTTCACTTATATACAGTAAGTCCAGGAATATATCCCCCTTGGATACAGGGGGGTGGGCGACCTGTAGATGAATTAGGAAGTTACTTCTAGAGGAAGAACTGTTTCAAGTCTATAGAACTGAGGATTGTTTTTCCATCTGTTTTGGCTTTGGACTCCTGCGGCTTCAGAAAAAGTCAGACAACAGTCGGAACCGCAAACGACATTCATTCAGTTTATTTTCCTGGGGAACCAAGAAGGTAGGTCCAAGGGGCTCAACTCCAGCTTAGAAATGTAGGAATATAATACCCTCTGAGACTTAATGCATCTCTCTGCCTCCCTCCCTTTCTCCCTGCCTTCTCTGTACGAAGGAAAGACTAAATTGCTAAGAATCTTTCTGCCATTTTACAAACCTTGAAATTTGGGGCATTTTTTTCTGGGGGTACATTTGAAGAGGGAACTCCTAATGAAGGATTCCCCACCCTCCCAAGAGAGGGTCCTTGCATGGAAGTCAAGCACAGAGATATGGAGGATCAGCTTTATTATACATGCACTCAGGTAGAGATTAGAGCAAGCAGCTACAAAGACGGAGAAGTTGCGGGCCTTACCTAAACTTTCCAGAACATTCCAGTAGAACATTCCAGTAACTGTTAATGAGAAATTAGAGAAAGGCAAGCAGGCCTACAGTTCAGCCTAGCAACAACATTTGCAATGTTAGTTCAGGCCAACCCGTACACCACTATTTCCCAGCAATGTTCAACTGACTTTAACGCTTTCTGGCCACCATTTTGTTTTTCCTAGAAGGCCATGTCTATGAGGCCTATAAAAACACTGGAGAAATAATAAGGTCGTCACCTCATGCCTAAAGATAAAGAAGGCACCAAGTGATTGGCCCCTCTGGGGACAATAGTCCAGAACTGGGGTGCCACCACTAGAAAGACCTTTTCCCTGGTAGCTACCTGTTGCATCTCCATGCCACTGAAGGAGAAGGGCCACCAAACATGATTTGTGGTTCCAAGCCACTAAAGGCATTAAAAGTCAAAAACTGTGGAAGTGAGGCTGCCAGTAAGGTTGCCAGGTCAGAACTAATCCAGGCCCTGAGAATTTAGGGCTCAAACCTGAGACCTAGGTACAACTTCTTGTGCAGTCACTGGAAGTGGGTTCTGGGTGTTATCTAGATGGTGAAAAAAATGATCTTTGCAAGTTTTATTTGAAAGGTTCCAAAGGTTCCAAGTTCAGTCCTGGGGTCAGTATTGTTGGAGTAGTTACAATGTGTCTGGGAAAACCAATGGAGGTCACTATCATGTGAATTCCCTCTTGAGCCATTACAAAATCCCATATGGAAAATAAAGAGTATCTTTTCATACTTAACAGCAGTACATTCCAATCCTGCCCACCTCCAAGTAGGGCAAGGTGTATGCCACACAGACGATTTAATCTTTGGCTGTGGTACAATTAAAATGGAGACACTTTGGTTCAGTAGAAAATACAGTGGGTGGGGTTGTTTATATGATGAAAATACTCCTGATAGAATTTGAGGACAATATGATTTGTCTTAATGAGATCTCTCATCTATTTGCCATGTTCCAAAGGAGGGGACCCAAGACTATGCAGGAGAAGTCTTCATGGCTTTTTACCTATTTTTAAAAAAGCTCTGTAGGGAATGCATGTTCCCTCTTGTTTGGACAACTGGTTTACTTTGCTGCATATTCCCAATAAGAGTAGAAGTGGAATGCTAATTGGTTGGACATGGGAACAGAGCTTGCTGGGAAGACAAGTGCCCCAAACTGCCATGTTGGAGTTTTGCCATAGCAGTTGTGCACTGCGGCAACAAAACAGATTTTCTTCTATTTTCTATTTATTTAGGTGAAATATTGCACTTCCGCACCTTGGATATGCTTTAAAAAAATATTGTGCAGCAGCAGCAACTAGTGACAATAAAAACCATGAGTAATTAACTCATGCCTGCCATCTTGATTCGCACGCATGCCCATTTGAACAATGAACATGGATAGCTTTGCATGCCTGAGATCTTGCAAAAAAATAATAATCATTGAGACAAATGAAAGCTGTTGAAAATTGGCATTAGTGGGCATTAATCCACATTTTATAGCCTTGTATAGACAAGCCCAGTGTGTAATTACATCCCATCTTGCAGGATATAAATCAAATAAATACATAAATACATAAATATATATATAAATGGCCCTGCCTGTCCTTAGGCTTGTTAACCCTTTGGATATACCAGAGTCTGCTCTTTTGCCTACACAAGCAACCAAGGAAAGAGGGCCCAGGGATGGCTCATTTGTTTGGGAGAGATTTTCCCCATCGCCTCTGCCAGGCCTCTCCAGCCAAAGAGTTGTTAGTCACAGCCTGTTGCCTCCTGCGATTACCTTTGCTTTGATTTCCCCATCACAAGATGATTACAGCTGTCGCCTCACATTCAGAGAGAGGAGCTTTGCATTTAACCTTTCATTTTCTCCTCTCAGCCATCAATAGGCCCAGTGGGAATAGCAGGGGTCTGGGCTTTGCTGCCAGGGAAACATGGAGAAGGAGACAGTAGCAGAGAACAAGACTGGCAGGAGGCCTGATGTGTCATCTCTGGGGATGTGGCTTACGATGGGAGTTGGTATACAATGGGAGGAGGTTAGGTTACATTGACCTGATATAAACATATGGGCCCCCCCAAATAAAGCATTGCAGGGCCCCCCAAAATTTCTTAAACCGGCACTGGAAAAGAGTTATTCCAGGCTGATACCCTCCAACATTTCACTAATGAAAATCGGGATACAGGTAGCCAAGCGACATCCAAGTGTGGTCAAGACAGCCTGTTGGCAGAGCAATCTCCATATGTTAACCTGGGATCCACATGCTCCCCGTGGTGTTTTCCTTGTGAAAAGCACATCTGTAGCAAGCATTCCATCCATAGTCTCAACCAGAAAAAAGTGCACACTCTGATATATCTTCCAACCATCCTGATTTAGCAGCAACAATCCCGATTAATTCTCTCTTGTCCCACTTTTTCAGCTTTAAAAAAAATCCTAGTTTCTTTCCTTTCTTCCCACTCTCCCCCTTTGTCCCCAGCTTACTGCAATAGCTGCAACCTGGGTTCAAACTCAACTGAACTGAAGAGAGGAATAAAGAGAGCAAAAATCTTCTCCTTCCCTGCAGACTCAGGCAAAAGCAAACCGCTACAGCCCCTCCTAGGCCCAACCCATCATACCCAAATAATCCAGTTTGAAACTGGATTATTTGCCATGGTTCCTTCCTATTGAATCCTAGGATTTGTAGTTTCACAAGGTCTTTAGCTTTCTCTGCCAAAGACTGTTGGTGCCTCACCAAACTACAAATCCTAGGATTCCCTAGGAAGGTGCCATGACAAAAAAATCCAGTTTCAAATGGGATTATTTGTATGAAGTCGAAGGCTTTCACGGCCAGGATCCATAGACTTTCTTTTGGTTTTTTTTCTGGGCTGTGAGGTCGTGTTCTAGAATAGTTTCTTTCTGATGTTTCGCCTGCATCTGTGGCTGGCATCTTGTGTGTGGATTAGTTGTGTAGTGTGGGATTTGACTGTAGCCTGTCTGTTCTTCCTTGTTAATAACTTTTCTCGTCTTGGCCACACTCTGATGTTTCTTGGCTGCATGTGTCCCAGTTTTCATCCATGAAATGTTGGTGGATGTGTGATATCCACCACAACAGCGAGCAATATATCAGCTTCCTGTATCACATTCTTAATTCCTCTTTATCCATCCTTTCTAAGTGTCTGTGTACCATCTCCAAATACATCTTCTCCTTCTTCCTCTTTTCCTCTTCCTTTTCTGTATTACTGCTTTCATCTCCTAACAATATACCTTTGTATCTGTTCAATTTAGATTTCACCTTGTTTGCTTACTGATCCTTTGATGCCACAGGTTTTTACCCCCTTCCAACCCAAAGATGAGTCTGAGCCTTCATTTGACCACATCTTTATTAATAACAGAGCTTGCAACAACAATTGCTAGAGGGCATGATCTGACTTCCTGGAAACTGATGGCCTTGCTCCCTTGGTGACTCATTGGCGTTCTCAGCCAGCGTTAATCTGGGATGAGACATCAGACAGGAGCCTATGAAAGAATTAATAAAAAAATAGAAGGGGCAGGGGGCTAGCCAGAGGCAAATAACCATCATGCAACACAAAACCTCTTTGAGGGAATACAAAACAATCAAAGGGCTGTGTAGGACTATAGGGGGGAAACTGCCACTAGCTCTTTCAATGTATCATGGACTACAGTGATGGGCTGGCTTTGTTCTTGCATGAGATCATTATTTTCCTCCCATAGTCCGCAGCTGTGTTTCAAATTTACAAGGTGGGAGCAGTTGTGTGGCTGGTCCATGAGGTGCTGATTCCACTAGAGGTTTTGGTTTTAACGTGAAATGGGCTATTTGGGTGCTGAACCTCTTTGGATGATGGGGCTCAGTACCTTGGGCAGCTCCTGTAATGTCCAGGCAAAACCCTTGAGTGGACTCACTACTCCCCTAACATGGAAGCCACTAGTTGCTACTGATTTCAAATCAATAAATAATTGCTCAGCATTCTTTAATGAGATTTAGACTGCTACTCTCACCAGATGCTAGATGGTTCTTTTGAAATTGGCCAGAAGTCTACCTATGAGCCACAAGCTTCTTTTCTGACCATCCACAATGTACTGGCTGAGACCACCTCCTATCAGGGGTTGTGTTCAACCATAATAGTATAATACAAGCACCAGCCAAGAAGCCAGTATATTTGTGTGTCTAACCAACAAAATTCAACCCTAAGACCCTTAAAGGGTGAGATGGCAGCCTCTAATGAACCACTAATGTTTAGATGTTGGAGCAGAGCTTGGAGAAGTTATGTTTTTGGACCACAATACCCTGAATCTTCCAGCCAGCACTACAAGGCAGGCAAGGACCTTTTGAGAGCTATAGTCCAGAAAAGGAACTTATCCATGCTGTAGGTTGGAGTTTTGGACAAAGACTGGGGAGAATCAGGTTCAACTCCACCCATGTCTATGAAGTGTCCTACCTTACAGGTTTGTTGTGAGGATAAAAATAGAGGTGTTTTTTTTTTTTTTTAAGAGAGCTATGCACACTATCTTGAGCTTCTTGGAAGAAAGGCAGGATATAAATATCACAAGAGGTTAGCTTTTGGCTGAGTATTAGAAGAAACATCTTGGTGGTAAGAGCAGATTAGTTACCTAGAGAGTGGTGACATCAATGGATTTCTTCTTGCAGAGGCTGGATGACCAGCTCTTAGGGATGCACTACCTCTGGATTTTCTAACTCAAGTTTTCATTTGTCTCCACTTTTTTGGCAAGATCACATGCATGCAAAGCTATCCTCATTTGCTGTTCAAATGTGTGTACCTGCAAATCAAGATGGCAGGCATGAACGAATTACTCATGTTTTTACTCTCCCCAAGTTGCCACTGCCATTCTGGCTGCTGATTTGCTTGTCTTGATGTTTTGCAAGATCTCTCCAGTTGGTGGTCACTGACCTATCAATCATCTGAGTGGTTGTGTTTTTTGTACATGTTCATTCTGTAGGTTTAGGTATGCAGGACTGCCATCTGCAAACATTATCACCAAAAATAGCTTTCCCTCCTTCCTCCTCCAACACATACACACATTTTAGCTTGAAGCCCTTTTATTCCCTGCCTTTCCTGAGGTGTGTAACAGCCTTTTTTCACAAGGTTTTGATGGGTGGCAGCGCAGGTGAAAATCTATGCAACATGCTCCAAAAGACTGCTGACTCTTTGAATTAAAGGAAGGACCCTTTGCAAAGCTCTTGGGAACAACATTGGTCGATGAAGCCAGATGAGGCGCTAATGAAAAGATGATTGAAAGGGTCTTCTCCCTTCCTTCATTTGCAAGTCAAGAAGGGTGAGAGATTTTTAACTCTTGCCTTTGCTTCTGCAGAATACCCTGAGATGGTAGATTGTCTCTATCTGCTCTTCATAGACATGATGCCTTTCCAAAGCAATCACCATCACTGGGGCCCTGCAATCTCACTGAAACCAGATCTCAGTGGTGGCTTCCTTGTCTATAAATTAGTGAATCTACACTGGGTTTTCATCTGAACTTTACATGGATTCTCCAAGCTCCTGAACATCTTAGGGTGGGGTAAGTTTTAGCTTTTGGATAGCTTTTGGGATAGCTTTTGGATAGCTTTTTCAGGCTAAAACCTGGAGTAGATTCACCACACTATGACACTTTGACTATTCCATCCTTGCTTGGAAGGACAAATAATTACTGTAGTTTTTGCCCCACTGTAGGAGAGAACAAATATTTGTCTGGAGTTTTCTCCCTGATTCAAACATCCCGAAGTACGCTCGAGGATTTTTCTGTGCAGAAATTCAAGTGGGTTTTGTGCAAAAAGACAAACAAACCTACATTTGTTGTTTGGAAAATATATACCGTAGTGAGAAAACTGTGCAAAAGTCTGAGTGCTCTATTATTGTGTATTAATGTATTGTGTATTAATGTTGTTTCTCAATGGCTGGAACCCCTCTTTCTTTTCTTTGCCCTGGAAATGAATAATAGAGAATATTCTTCCTGTCTCTGGATGCCCCAGACATGGAAGCCACTAGTGAACACGGGCTGAGCTGGATAAATAGGCTGGTATGAAATGCCTTGATTTCCTGCAATGCCCAGGAGTATCCAAAATCCCAATACTATGAGGTTGTTCCTGGAAATAATGGAAATTTTCTTGTGCTTAACAAAAAAAAAAGGGCTGTCCCAACATATTGGGTTGCTCCATTTTTTTAAAAAAAGGTTCTGTTAACTGCTGAGAGACTTTTCCCTCTTCCTCTTCTGTATTGTCTGTAGTTAATAGAAAGGCCTAAATACTCTAAAGGCACTGGATCACATCTGATCTTGGAAGCTAACCAGGGTTATATCTGGTTAGTACTTGGATTGGAGACCACCAATGAATACCAGGTGCTGATGTTGCTATAGAATCCCAGCTTGATGCCACTTGATGCCATGGGCCTAGCAAAGAAAGAGGGGTCATATCTCTGCCCAAATGAGTTTACAATCAAGGAATAAGAGAGACAACATGGGAAGGGAAGAGAAACGTAGACTGGGCAAAGCAGGGAAGGATATGCTGTTGCTTTCAGCTACTTTGCCCCCCTAATTCTGTGGCTTCTCCAAAACAGGCCTCAATCTCTTCTGTTCTTTGTGCTTCCACATGATAGGTCAAGGAAGATCCAGCTGTACCAGGGCAGCCTGTGGTGACTTCTCCAGCCAATGGCTGGCATTTGGCTAACCCCGAGAAGGAATCCATCACTATCACTTTGCATGGGGCCAAAAACTTACCCTCTACCCGCAAGGGCAACGTTCCCAATCCATACGTCATTATGTGAGTATTTTTTTCTTAGCCTATTTCATTAGATGTGCAGAAGTCTATTCCACAGCTCCATCTGTCTCAGCCAACATAGTCCTTTGGTGAGACTGACTATGCAGGCCAACTTCTGTTGAGGATGGTGAGAGCCCTGGTCCAACAGCATCTAGCAGCCCAACAATGTCGTAGAGATCATTGTATGTTACGTGCCTTGGTTCTTCGGGCTTACTGTCTATATGAAGCAAAAAGAAATGGATTGATCTGCAATAAAGGCGACTTCTAGCAGCTGCAATTTGTCTTAATGGTTGGGGGCTGTTGTTAGGTAGATCGCAGCCATGCAAAGCTATCCATGTTTGTTGTGCAAACGGGCATGCCTGCGAATCACGATGGCAACTGTGAGTGAATTACTTGCATTTTTACTTACCAATTTGCCACCATAGAACAGTATTTTTTAAAAAATCTATTCCCAAAGTGCAATAGAGCAATATTTTGCCTTAACAGGAAAGCAAAAAAACCTGCCCACTAGCTAAGCTAAAAACAACAACATGGTGGTAAGCCCTGCCCCCACACTTGTTCAGCCAATCAGCTTTCAGCTTCTGCTCGTATAGGAAAGTGAATCTAATCAAATCGCTTGTCCCAACAAGCAGGAATGTGCATTTCCTCTGGTGTTTTTTAAAAACTCTGAGAAAAGCCATAAATGTTTTTCCTGTGGAGTATTTATATATATAATTCATAGAATCATAGAGTTGGAAGAGACCTCAAGGGCCATCCAGTCCAGCCCCATGCTACGCAGGAATACACAATCAAATCTCTTGGGTATGTTGCCTTTACCAGTGTGCTAATTGGCTGCTTGGGAAACACACCCCACCAATCATCACTCACATGCAAATTCCCTCTCCACCTCACAATCCACTCCTGCCACTCAATCTGCAGCCCAGATGGGGATCCAGACAGTCAACTGGCAACAGCGATGGGCCACCTGCAATGGGACCAGGCAGTCAACTGGTGTCAGTGGCAGCAGGTCACCTGTGATGGGGCCCAGTTAGTTAACTGGTGGTGGCAGCAGAGAGTCACCCTCTGCAATTCCAGGAAAAGCGTGAAACACTGAGAAGGGGGAAGGAATTTAAAAACTCCCCAGCCTACCTTACAGGGTTGTCATGAGGTCTACCAGGTGTTTTTTTGGGAGTTTTTAAATGGCGTATGTTAGGCCAGGTACAGCTAGTATGGCATATTTATCCCTCCTCAATCTGAATATGGTGATATGATGCGGGATGCCATTAAGACAGGGCATATTCTCCTCACATTCAGGCTCAAGGAAACAGGATATGTCCATGAAAATGGAGAGACTGGGCGATGCTTTGAGCATTTAAAACATTGGGTGGAATAAATATAAAGAGCTATGCCTTGATGCCCTGAGTTTTCCCTACGTTGTGTATAATAGATGCATCCTGGGACTCAATTAAAGCCCAGCAACGTTGGTATGGCTGCTTAATTGAAAGGGCATTCCTGAGTTGTTTTACCATCAGGCAGGGAATCTGAATTCTGAGCAGCTTTTGAAAGGAACATTGATTTGGCATCACCGAGCTGATAGGCAGGGCTGTGCGCAAGTCTGCTGCTAAGGCTTGGCAGGATCAGGAATTTGCAAAGGGTTATTTTGTCTAACATTCTCTGTATGGTGTGTGTGTGTGTGTGTGTAATTCTCCAACAGTCAAGGGAAAGGGAGAACATTCTCAGAAAATTCTCCCTTGAGAAAATTTGACCAAGATAACATTAAATGAAACTCAGAGATGGACAGATCTATCAGTTTGGCTCAGTGGTGGTTGATGTCAGTAATGTGGTGAATCTGCTCTGGGTTTTAGTCTGAATGTTATAGGAGTTCTCCAAGGTGCTGAATACTATCCCCAAAATAGATTCCGAATGGTATTTGCTCTTCTCTTCCTTGGGGGAAAAAAATTCCTACGACAATGAAACCAACAGGGCAGCCTTTGGGGATAGGTATCTGGGGTCTTGAGTCCAGTGTGGTGTAGTGGTTTGAGCATTGGACTAGGACTCTGGAGACCCAGGTTCGAATCCCCGCTCAACCATGGAAACTGACTGGGTGACTTTGGGCAAGTCAGTCTCAGAGGAAGGCAAAGGCAACCACCCTTCCAACTAAATCTTGGCAAGAAAACCCTATGATAGCATTATCTTAGGGTTGCCATAAGTCAGAAAAGACTTGAAAGCCCCCAACAATAACAGTCTGGGGCCCAGCTTAGTGGCATGAGCAGGAGAACCTCCCAATGTAAATCCACATACAGGTTGACCCCTGTATCCACAGATTCTGTACCCACGGTTTCACTTATCCCCATCTGAAAAAATATGTTCTCTCTAGGCATTTCTAGGTCCTCCAATGCAATTCTATGGTCAACTTCTGACGTTCATCTCATTGAAAATAATAGCGTTCCCTATTCTCCACAGTTTCAGGTATCTATGGGGTGGTGGTGCTTGTAACGTATCCCCTGTGGCTACAGGGGTCAACCTATATTAAAAAACTTACAAAACAAATACATATTATGCCTTTTTAAAAGAGAGAGAGACATACACACCACCCCTAATCAGAAAGGACACACACAGCCCAGTTTGTAAAATGACCAAACTGTGCCACAATTTGATGTTGGGCATGGAATAAAGAGAAGCCTGGCCTCTTTCCAAGTATTGATCTGTTTGCTTCTTGTTTTATGGAGGTTTTGTAGCATGGATAAATTAATACTGGCTGGAGGAAGAGAAACATTGGCGATGCCTCCATATCAGGTTGCTACAGCCCAAATGTGGAAGCTTTCTCCAGGGCAGGATCAAGCTGCCAAGCTGTGTTTGGGAAGGATCCGTAAAATGGCAGAGCAGAAGCGGATGCCAGCTAAGCCTGTGGTTCATTGATTGACAGGCCACAAAGTTTACGCAGCATGCCGTCCGCCGAAAGCATTTAGATTGTGTGTTGCTTTGTGTAATGGAAGTCTGTGTGAAATGAGCTGAAATGCTGGAATGGGTATGTATGTGTGTGTGTTGAAAAAAATTAGAGGAAGATCTGAAAGGCTGATTTGGTTGTTGTTTTTTCTTAAAAAAAACCCACACCCATGTTATTTATACAGTGTTTACAGACTGATGTTTGTAGAAATGTTTGCAAACAGATGAGGAACCAAGCTGTGCCGCAAAAGCCAAGGCGTACAAAACAAAATGGAACAAAACCAAAGAGAACAAAGGAAGAGAAGGAAGAACAAAAGAAATATTCCCTTTGAGTAGGTGCCAAAATATAAACAAGAGTAAACAAATTAGGAGTAGACAAGAAAGCAGAAAACGATGCTGCAAATTCATTTAGATTATGCTTAGTGTAAAGTCTACCCTCAGCTGAACTATACTTAAGAGCTTAAGCAGTTACCTATGCCCAGTGCTGATTGGTGGCTTCCTTTTTAGTGAGGAGGTGAATCCATGTTGGATTTTAGTCCAAAGTTGAAAGGTATGATCCAAGACAGTGGAGCTTAAGCTGTGGTCTGGGGACGCCCAGGGGTCTGCAATGTCCTCACAGGGGGTCTGTGAAGGTTTGAAAGCTGTTTGGCCCACCTCTTCCTTGCAGTGGAGTGGCCACGTGACAGGAGCCAAGGTAAAGCCTGGCTGGCTTGGCCTGCACATTGCCATTCAATCTGCTCCAGCCACAAACTTTCAGGAAGAAGCAGAAGAAAAGTCTTCCCTCCCCCTCCAGTGCCTCTGAAGGAACGTTTATGGATGGTGTAATTGTATTATTATTATTATTATTATTGCTATTATTATTATTAGGGTTGTATATCTTGAGTTAAGTCTTGGGGGTCCGCAACAACATAAAGGAGGCCCCTGGTAAAGAAAAGGTTAAGAGCCACCGATCCAGGTTGTTAAACCCTATCACTAGCACCTTGGATGGACCAAAACCCAGAATGGATTCATTCTAGGATTTATAGTTTTGTGGGATATTTAGCTTTCTCTGTCAGAGAGCTCTGGTGCCACACCAAACTACAAATCCCAGGATTCCATAGGCTGGAGCCATGACAGTTAAAGCCGTGTCGAACTGCATTATTTTTGCAGTGTGTCAGCAGCCTATGTGGGGGTGCTCCACATTTTTAGTTTGAAGTTTGACAGATGTGTCCAAGGTGCTGAATCTTGAAATAGGTTCAAAACCTCCAAGACAGGGTCAATGCCAAAGGCCATGCTAGCTAGGGGATTCTGGGACTTGTAGTCCTAGCAGTCACTTTTCCAAGCTCCAAGCAGAAGAGGGCATGTCTGGTGGTCATGCTAGCTGGGGGAATTGGAGAGCTTTCGGCCACCCAGTTAATCATGTGGCCTGACTGCATGAAGGTTTAAAATTTGGGACAGTGACCATCATGTTCCTTAACAAGTAATTGTTGAAAGGAGAGACAGACAGAGGGAGGCCACCACTGACTCAGACTGACTGCAATTCCCCCAAGCAGCTGTTCCCAATTTGTAGGCTCTGCTCTGTCCCTACTCCCTCACTCCTTTCCAAAAGATTCCTTGATGCTGTAATTAAACCCAAATGGTTTCCAGTATGAGTTTGGCCAAAAGCTAAGACTAGGCTGGGGGAGAGGAACTGAGTTCACCCACCCCCTACTGGACATTTCTTAGACTGGGGATGCTCATTCCTGAACCACTATTTGTCCCTTGAGCAACATCAGTGGATAGCCCTGTAGCACTTGGCCCCCTATCTCTATGGGTTCTACCCTTCCAGCCCTGTTTTTGAAGCCCTTGACTGGAAATTGCACCACTTCCAGAGCCTGGATGAAGCACATTACAAGCAAAGCTGCTACCTGCAACTAATTGCTGTACCTCTTCTTGCAATGGAGGTGCAAGGAAATATCATTTTAAAAGTCACGAATAAAAGTGTCATTGCTTTTTTAGGGCAACAAATCACAATTTCTAGTTACTTTCAATAGCTATTTTTAAGGAGGTACTTTTAAAGGCACTTTGGCAGGAATAACTCCTTAACTGCTCCTGCTGCAGTGGATGCTGCCAACTCCCTCATTGCATCTTTCATCTGAGATATATCTCTTCCTCCTCCTGCCCTTCGCTGCAGCTAGCAATATTGGCCCAAGGCCTATTTCAGTCCTGAGAAGAGTTAGATGCACTGAATTCATTAGATTGATCTTAAGTGTTGACTCACCATTCAACAATTGATTGAAAAAGTCTGCTCTATTTGGGACTATCTAACGGAATGCCTTTGTGGCATTCCCCAAAGTGTTTTAAATAATGTGAGGAAAATGCACATTCCTGCTTGTTGGGATAACCAGGTCTGATCACAGTGCATTCCCGATAAAAGTGGAAGTGGAAACCTGATTGGTTGGACATGCATGGGGGGTGAAGCTTGCTGGCCAGAACAGCCATGTTGGATTTTTGCAGTAGCAATCATGCATTGAGGTGATGAAACAGATTTTTTTTAAAAGCTTGTTTAGGTAGAAGGTCACACTTCCACACTTTTGATTTACTGTAAAAATACAAAAAAACATTCAGCAGCGGCAACTTGTGGAGAATAAAATGCAAGTCATTCACTCACAGCCCCCATCTTGATTCGCAGGCATGCCCGTGTGAACATCAAACACAGATAGCTTCACATCACAGTGATCTTTCCAAAA
Source organism: Gambelia wislizenii (assembly GCA_030847615.1). Taxonomy (NCBI): domain Eukaryota; kingdom Metazoa; phylum Chordata; class Lepidosauria; order Squamata; family Crotaphytidae; genus Gambelia; species Gambelia wislizenii. The sequence continues at coordinate 36,769,463 of JAUMIR010000009.1, forward strand.
AAACCCATGGAGACAAATGAACACTGCTGTGAAATAATTTGCAATAATGCACAGAAATCAGGATTATATTGCTTCATTTAGACAACCCCTTAAGGAGCTGGGTATGTTTAGCTTGGAGAAGAGAAGACTGAGAGGTGACATTATAGAGATCGTTAAAGATCTGAAAGGAAGTCATGTAAAAAATGGAGTAAACTTGTTTTCTGCTGCTCCAGAGACTAGGATATTGACCAATGGAGTCCTACTGAAGGAGAAAAAGTTCTACCTAAACATTAGGACAACGATAGCTATTCAACAGTGAGGTGAACTGCCTCAGAGGATGATAAAACTCTCCTTCATTGGAAGTCTTTAAACAGAGGGTGGATGGCCATCTCTTGAAAATGTTTTAGCCATGTATTGCTGCAAAATAGAGAGTCAGACTAGATGGCCTTTGGAGTCCTTTCTTCCAATGATGCTATGATTCCTCCCCCCTTTGCATCTGTCTATTATGATGGATTTTCGCTGGGAACATGTACTAGAGAGAGCATTTGAATGAGAATCAAAGGAAATGCCTGAGTGGAGAGGCAAGGACTTTCCCAATCCTGGACTTGCCTAAAGGCAGAAGTGACATTCAAACCGGGTGAGAGCAACAGCGTGTGAGATTAAAACCAAGAGTACACCAGAGCCTGTTTTTTCCTACCCTGGTCCCCTTGCAAACATGAAAACAAACATGAATGGGAAGAATCTGATTTACAACTGTTGTACTAAGAGTCCCAGACAAAAGCAAGACAAAAGCTCTGGTATTTCATAGAATCATAGAATAGTAGAGTTAGAAGAGACCACGAGGGCCATCCACTCCAACCCCCTGCCATGCAGGAATACGCAATCAAAGCATCCCTGACAGGTGGCCATCCAGCCTCTGTTTAAAGACCTCCAAGAAGAAGACCCCACCACGCTCCGAGGGAGTGTGTTCCACTGCCGAACATCTCTTACTTTCAAAAAGTTCCTCCTAATGTTTTATTTATTTATTTATTTATTTATACCCCACTCTTCAGCAACAAGGCTATCAGAGTGGCTTACAAATTGTTTTTGTTCTGTGGCTTGCTATTGGCTTATCATAGAATGCATCAGAATCCATAGAATGCATAGATTGCATCAGAAGCTATTTTCTTAGTGATGGCCCTAAATCAAGGGTGGGCAACTGAGGAGGGATCAGGGCCAATCTCACCCCCTCCCCATGAGCCACCTAGTCATTCCTAGCACAACTAAAAGTGGCATTGCATCACTTCCTGTTCCAGGACTTGGATGAAATACAGTCAACTGTATTGGTTTTTTTTTTAAGTGTAGAAAAGTATATTTTTTGAGGGGGAGAATCTTAGAATTCATCCCCTCCTGAAATGAATGGGATTTGGCTAGGTCAGATCCTTGGGCACAGCGGTATTGAAGATTAGGAGCCTTACCACACTCCAAAGAAAAGTGGCAGGGGAGCAAAAATGTTCTGTCTCCTGCGCTGCTTGCCACATGGCATTGTCCTTCTTTTGTTCTGGTCCCGTGTGGGACTGAGGTGAAACCACATCTTTTTGCAAACAGGTTTTTCTGGTTAGCAAAAAGACACATTTTTACCTTGGTGCCTCACAGGACCAGAATGAAAGAATGTTGACATCATGTGGTAAGGTAGCACAGAAGACAGAATGTTCCTACACCCCTGCCTCTTTTCTTTGGAGTGTGGTAAGGCCCACCTCTCCATTGACGCCCCCTTGTCGTGGGAGAGCTGCTCGCCGATGATGCTGCCCTTGTTGCCCACACAGAAGGAGCTCTGCAGCGCCTAACATCCTGCTTTGCAACAGCTGCAGAGCTGTTTGGGCTAGAAGTCAACCTGAAGAAAACAGAAGTTCTTTACCAGCCTGCACCACAGGACGAACACCACCATCCCCACATTGCCATCGGCAAATCAGTGCTCAAGTCCGTTCAGCAGTTCACCTACCTGGGAAGCATCATCTCCTCAGATGCCAAGATTGACAAAGAGTCGATCACAGATTAGCAAAGGCATATAGTGCATTTGGAAGACTTCACAAAAGAGTCTGGAGCAATAAACACCTGAGGCAAAGCACAAAAATCAGTGTGTATAGAGCCATCGTACTGTCTATCCTCCTTTATGGATCTGAAACATGGGTCACCTATCGCCACCACCTACGACTCCTCGAGCGCTTTCATCAGCGCTGTCTACGCACAATCCTAAATATACACTGGACTGACTATGTGACGAATGTTGCTGTCCTTGAGCAAGCAGGGATCACCAGCATTGAGGCCATGATATTGAGAACACAGCTGCGCTGGGCAGGGCACGTTTCTAGGATGGAGGACCATCGCCTCCCAAAAATACTACTCTACGGTGAACTTGCCACGGGTCAGCGTAAGAGGGGCGCTCCAAAAAAGTGATACAAAGACTCCCTGAAACAACATCTCAGGCTTGGCCAAATTGATCACCAACAGTGGTCCACCCTGGCCTCACATCGGGAGGCATGGAGACGCACTATCCACAATGCTGCAGCCTTATTTGAGAACTCACGACGAACAAGTCTTGAAGAGAAACGACAACGCAGAAAGAATCACAACCCAAAAACATCACCCAAGGAGACCTTCTGCTGTGCTTTTTGCAACCGGACTTGTTTATCTCGGATTGGCCTTTTTAGTCATCAGCGCGCTTGCAGAAAGCGCGGGATGAGTCCTTCCTGAATCTTCGTTTGCGAAGAAAAAGCCAGAGGGGTAAGGCCCTAGGTTTTTACAGGTTTGTCATGCCAGCATGAAATGGCATGGCATGTGCCCCCAGTCTCTCCAAGGTGCTTTTGTGCTCAGCAGAATAGATCCAAGGTTGACTCAGCCGTCCATCCTTCCGTAGGTCAGTAAAATGAGTACCCAGCTTGTTGGGGACAATTAGCTAAAACAAACAAAAAAAAATGCAAACTGCTTAGGGAGTGCTTTGGCACTGATAAGCGGTATAGAAATATCAATGCTATTGCTATTGCTATCTTCCTCATTGCAAAAGTCTGTATGTGAATCCTACAAAATTCCACTGTCTCTGTTCCGCATCAACCCAGGTCAGAGTAGAGAGCTGAGCATACACTGTTTCCCTCCACCCATCTATCCCCAGCCAGGGCCCAAGAGCCTCTTTGCCTCTGGAACCAGACCCATTTCCATAAAGCAATTATGCCCAGATAATCCCGGAAGACTGAGACATCAATAGCCTAAATGGTAACATGCAGGCTGCAATCTCTTTCTCCCTCCCTCCCTCTCTGCCTTTTTGACAGGGTTCCATCACTCCATCACCATGGCAACACAGGGCGGGAGCACACCAGAGGCCACTGGGATGGCAAGGGGGGTGGGAGTTGTAGAAAAGGACAAGAGCGGCACTGGAGGATGTTTACACAGGGCTTTGTGAATTAGGCATGTTGTGTGCATCAGGTGCTCCTTTTCTTTTTCTTTAAAGTAACCATGGTGAGGAAAGCAAGGCGGAAGGAAATTGGTTATTGTTTGCAATAATGCGGGGGTTGATCTTCAAGAGCATGAAATGTGGCAGAAAGAGGTTGCATGCGACATAAAAGCTGGGCATGTAGGTGCTGGCCTTGCAGTGATGGCAGCAGGTGGCTGTTACGCCAGTGGTGCAGCAAATGGGTTTTGTTCTGCTCTTTAAGGGAATTAAGGTGCTGAACCTATTCAGGAGGCAAGGAGCTATCCAAGGTCCTGAATGTATTTGGGGGAGAAACTCCCAAGGTACTGAATGCTATCCATGGGGCTGAATATATTTGGAGGCACTCTTTCTCTCTCTCTCTCTCTCTGGCTTTTCTTCGCAAACGAAGATTCAGGAAGGACTCATCCCACGCTTTCTGCAAGCGCGCTGATGACTAAAAAGGCCAATCCGAGATAAACAAGTCCGGTTGCAGAAAGCACAACAGAAGGTCTCCTTGGGCGATGTTTCTGGGTTGTGATTCTTTCTACGTTGTCGTTTCTCTTCAAGACTTGTTCAGCGTGAGTTCTCAAATAAGGCTGCAGCGTTGTGGATAGTGCGTCTCCATGCCTCCTGATGTGAGGCCAGGGCAGACCATTGTTGGTGGTCAATTTGGCCAAGCCTGAGATGTTGTTTCAGGGAGTCCTTGGATCACTTTTTTGGGTTCAGCATATTGGATAGCTCATTTAAAGTTTCAACCCAAACTCAGAGCAGATTCACCACATCCCCTGCCAGGGAAGCCGCCAACTTGTTGTTGCCTTGTACTAAATACACTTGCTGAACAGACCTACTCTTCCCCATCTCCCACCCCCGCTCTGCAATAATTGAGACTGCATTTTTGAACGAGCAAGCTACCGATGACAAGAGGGAGGAATGTTCTATCACTCAAAGGCTAATTTCCATAAAAATTGTAACATTTGGTGTGTTCTTTTTAAAAAAACAACACAGACACCCAATTTTACAGCCTTAAAAGAGCCTCCTTTTCATACAGATTTCTGCTTTAATTTCCATCTTGGTGGAGTGGAATGTGGCTTTCAGGAAAGAGAAAGAGTCACAAAATGGGCAACAGTTTTATTTGTAGCATCTTCCAGTTGACAAAAACAACAACAACCCTTTTTGCATAGAAAAGCAAACTGCTGCAGCCTGTCCTAGCTTGCCTGTTCTTTTTTGTTAATAACTTTTGCCATCTTGACTACACTCAGATGTTGCTTGGCCACACAAAGTCCTGGTTTTCACCTGTGAAATGCCGGATATTGCTTGACTGTGGATTTTGACACATTTCTAACTGACAAGCACAGCTTCTTCTTGCTTTTGCATGATGGAACAAATGCTGTCAATATACTGCTTCCCTCCACCCCATTTTTCTTATCATTTTTAAAAATATAATCTGGAATATATCCAAGGTTGGATCTTTGTATTTTGCTGTGCATCAAAACCTCTGTCTCATCCCTGTAAACAAAATTACACGTGACTAGTCCAATTCTAAGCATGATGCTCCTTCTTGCATTTTATTTTCAGCGGGTGGTCAACCAGAAGGGGTGTGTGTGTGTGTGTGTGTGTGTGTTTGTAGACATGAGATTTTCACAGCAATTTCTCTCCCCCTCCCTGCGCACATTGTGGGGATCTGTAGCCTCAGCTGAAAGCTTAATTTAGTGCAGGTAAAGATCACAGACACTAGTGATTGGGACTTCTGTCAGTTTCCCTTTCTCCCACATGCAGATTTTAAACCTTATGTTCTTTTCATCTTAATGATTATGACAGCCTTATTCATGTACATTACAAGGTGCCTTCCAGGAAAAAAAAAGAGGTGGTACCTAATTCAGTCCTAACATCGTTAAATACACACATACACTACAACTGTCCCAGTTTGAAAGAGACCGTTCTGATTAATCTTCTGTTATCTGCTCCCCCTTTCAGCTACTGTACAGTATTTGTAAAATGTCCCAGTTTCTCTTTCCTCCTCCTGTTTTTCCCCTTTGTCATCATCATTGCTTCCATTGCTGTAAACTGAGTTCAAACTGCAAAAGCAGTTTGCATTCACTTTACTCAGCTGGAGGGTGCGGAGGAGAGGAGAAGGCAGAATTTTGCCTTTCTCTGCAGGCTCAGGAAGAAGCAAACTGCTGCAGCTTCTCCTAGCTTTTGTGTTTTTCATTAATGCTTTTTGCCCTTTTGACCACACTTGGAAGTTGCTTGCCCACAGGTGTCCTGGTTTTCATCTATGAAATGCATGCGGGTATGTACATAGGATTTACAAAGCCAGACTTTTAAGAGTTAGCTTTTCAAAGCCTTGATGGTTGAATCAGCCAGTTTTGATTTTCCTATTTTTTTTTAAAAAAACAAGTTTTTTAAAACAAATGTGAGACCTTTTGTGGAGGTCTTTGAACAGAGGCTGGAGGGCCATCTTTTGAGAGTGCTTTAGTTGTGCATGGCAGGGATTTTAATCAAATGGCCCTTGCAATCCCTTCCAACTCTATGATTCTCTGATACATCAGGGTGGGCAGCTGCCAGGAGTTAGGGGCAGGACCACTACTCACACCCCTACCACAACCCCCCCCCCAATTGGCAATTTTGTCACATTTAGGAGCCTCCACATCCCTAAGCTGTTTCAGGCTTAGGAGAGGACTTTATTTAAGCAGGAAGTAACCCACTTAAATATAGCTTTACTCTCAGTTTATTTTCCTGGTTAAATAAAGGCTAAAAGACCTGGTGAGTTGGGTGTGACAAAAAATCCTGGCAAAGGTGCCCCCATGCCCCTTTTGGTAGGATTAGGGTTTTAAAATGGCTTTTGGGGGGGCTTCATACTGCCTCTTCCCCACCATTGCCATATATAAAGATCCATGCAAATGTTAGCAAATTCTTATCAAAAATTAATTGAAATTCTCACCCATCCCTAAGAGCCACATACCTAGCCTTCTTTTTAAAGAATTTCGAGAGAAGAGGCCAAGCAGAAACCAAGTTTGGTCCAACGAATGCTAGCTCTCCACTGCAGACTAATTTGGTCCAACAAATTCCTCTTCCCCCACAGGCATAAATGCTCAAGAAGTGAAAGTCATAAGAAGGCAACCTGAGCAATTGCCCCCCATGGGCTTCTGGTTTTCAATTACATTATGTCCCTTTTAATTCCTGCGCATCTTAATTTTTATTCATCACCAACTCAAGCGGTCTCAGCAGCATTTGGCCGGCAGTAAACCTTGGCTCCGTGCATCTGCTCGCAGCTCAGTCAGATGAGAAATGAGTTGCCGGCTGCAGCCTGTCCTCCTATCGTGTGGGCCAGGGGAGCTAGGGAAAACATGGTGGTGACCTTCTGCCAAACTGGTCATGGAAAGAAAGTAAATGTAGGTATGGTGATGAGACATGTGCTGGTGGGAAGCTTGTAAGAGGAATTGCAAAGCACACACAGGGGTGTACCTAAGCTAGACTAGTTGAGATAAAACCTTGGATTACCGGGTCAGAACTATTCCAGGCCCTGAGACCTAGGAAGAACCATGTGAATGTCATAGGAATTGTGCCATGGTGATATTAATAGATGATGGTTATAAGCAAGAGTCTGTGATGATGTCACTAACCATGATACAGAGGACATCATTCAAATAAAAAACCCAGCAAGTTTAACAAATGAGGAATTTATATATACTAGCTGTACTCAGCGTAACATACACTGTTATAGTAGATTTGAAATGTTCACATGGTTCAGCTACACACTATTAAGTAGATCCCACCAAAATGGTGGGAGGTCTTGAAGCCATGCCCTATGAGGACCGGCTTAGGGAGCTGGGTATGTTTAGGCTGGGGAAGAGAAGGTTAGGAGGGGACATGAGAGCCATGTTTAAATATTTGAAGGGTTGTCATACTGAGGATGGTGCAAGCTTGTTTTCTGCTGCTCCAGAGACAAGGACATGGAGCAATGGATTCAAACTACAGGAAAAGAGATTCCACCTAAACATTAGGAAGAGCTTCCTGACAGTAAGCTGTTCAGAAGTGGAATATGCTGCCTGGGAGTGCGGTGGAGTCTCCTTCTTTGGTGGTTTTTAAACAGAGGCTGGATGGCTATCTTTTGGGAATGCTTTGATTGTATATTCCTGCAGGGCAAGGGGGTTGGACTAGATGGCCCTTGTGGTCTCTTCCAACTCTGTGATTGTATGAACAACAACAACCATTAGTGGCCACCATCTGCTTAGGATGGCAGAATCATTCCTTTTCTGATGTTTGCTCCCATCCTCTTTTGGCAAACTGCAATACATTGATTGTATAGATGGTGTTAGTGGAACTGAGCGAGTGAGAATGAAATTGCAAGGCTACCCCCCACGCATTGTGGCATCGCTGAGACACAGAAAATAAGGTGAGATGGGGGAAAGCCTGCTTCTCTGAACCTTGTTCTGATAGGTTAGCTCATCTTCTTCAACGCAGATTAAAAAAATTCAAGGTCTCTCCATAATGATGATTTTTCTCTATGCTTGACTAATAGCTTTGCTATGAAAGCTTCTATTATCACATTGGGTCTTTGGAAGTGGGGAGCAGATTTAACAAGGAATTAGGGTTCCCGTGTAACAATCAGCTTTAGAGACAACAAGAAAGCTCAAATGTATTACGTGCTGTAGAACAATTGAGGTTTGAAAGGTGTAACATATGAGTTATTTTTCTGCATGCAAGACTCTTGAGTGGCATTCATTATATCTGTAAGAAAATGGCCTTGGAGGTAAAACTTGTGGCCTTGGTGTGGTTTGTGATGTATGCAGTAAGACAGTCCTCCCAGTCAGGGTCAGAACTGAAGTCAGAAAATTGAACAATGTTCCTCAAAAATAAATAAAATGGTTGTATCTTTGGAATCCTGTTCCCAGTTAAATCTGACCCTGTTTCCAGAGCTTAGAATGGTGATGCTTTTTGGACTCCCAACTCCCAGAATCCCCCAGTGGTGGAAGCATTGCATAGCTCTATCTAGTTTCCTCTGTGTCATGGTTGGCAGCATGTAGGATGTAGCATCCAAAAAAAAGGAATGTGCCTATATGTGGTGTCATTAGCAATGCAACAGTTTCTTGTCTTCCTGGGAACCCTCTCCACAAACATCTAATTCCCTTTCTTCCTCAATCCTCTGCACACTTACCTGCCTGTCTGTTACCTCCTTCCCCTCTCTGCCCGTGTGCCTCTTTGGCTATTCTGGTGGTAGAAGATTTCTTCCTTCCTTCTGAGCTCCTTTTCCCTTAGTTTCACTACATGCAAACATTCTCCTTGAGCTTGTCTAGATACAATGGTATACTGCATCGCCCATTTGTAGGGATGCTATTTTGTCTTCACCTATTCACATTGCCACGGGTCAGCGTAAGAGGGGCGCTCCAGAAAAGCGATACAAGGACTCCCTGAAACAACATCTCAGACTCAGCCAAATTGATCACCAACAATGGTCCGCCCTGGCCTCACATCGAGAGGCATGGAGACGCACTGTCCACAATGCTGCAGCCTTATTTGAGAACTCACGCCGAACAAGTCTTGAAGAGAAACGACAACGCAGAAAGAATCACAACCCAAAAACATCACCCAAGGAGACCCTCTGCTGTGCTTTCTGCAACCAGACTTGTTTATCTCAGATTGGCCTTTTTAGTCATCAGCGCACTTGCAGAAAGCGCGGGATGAGTCCTTCCTGAATCTTAGTTTGCGAAGAAAAGCCAGAGAGAGATTCACATCCATTCACATCTATTCAAATGGAGCATCAACATGCTCTGATAAAGGGCAATAGAGTGTAAATGTACAGTAATGTGAATTTGGATGTCCACGTGTGCAAAAATGCAATCTACATGCATTTTCTTGTAAACTTCGTGGACAACCACAACTCCTTTTACTGCGTGGTTTGTGGACTTTTTTTTAGCTCCCCTCCTTCTGAATCTGCAAATCTCATTCAGATCACATTGGGATGCATTGTATTCCCTGCAAATTCTATGTGGAGTATTTTCATTGTCTGGAAGCTGTCCCCTAGTCTTTAGCTTGCCCAGGTTTTAATGCCAGACCAACTGACAGCATTTCAGTCCCTTGCAGAATCTACCTTGTACATAGTCCCTGATCCATCAGCATCCTGTGCCAACTCATCACTCAACTATTCAGTATCAGAAGGCTTTACTGCCACAAGTACAAAACAACGTTGGTGCTTATTAGGGTCAGAATTCAGTAGGCAATGGGTTGAAGTCCAATGTGGTATTCTTGTGTTGCCAAAAGAATTTTATTTTGAGGTTTTGTCAGATATTGGAAGCATTGTTTTTCTTCTCATGATGGCAAGGTCCTGAGGCACAAGAGACAGGCAACATATATGCTCACAGCTCCTCTCCCATTTCTCTTTGGAGTGCAGCTTGATTCCAGCCAAATGCTACTACTGTACTGTGCAGTCATGCATGCAGAGCTGATGCTGAGATGCACCACAGTGGAGTCACAAAGAGGCAGGCAAAAAAAGTAGGTCACTGTGGCAGGAAGACAAGAGAGGTTTGGACTTACGGTGACTGCTGGGAGAAGAGATCTTGTCCAGTTCAGTGCCCTGGGGGGGGGGATATTGGTTTGTTGTTGTCATTTTTTGCTTGGAAAACCTGATTGGACTGAAGTGAGGGGTTGGGGGGGTTGTTAGTTTTAGGGGCTACCGCACATGCAGTTTCTGGTCATTGAAAAAGCATTGCAGTGATGCTCCACACAATATGTTTTCTTAATGTGGGATAGAATAGGACTTGGGCAAATTGCTTCTTCTTCTTCTTCTTTGGAGTACAGGTATTCTGGGTTAGGAACTACAAGCATGCTGACTTGGGAATTCTGGGAACTGTTGTCAAAAAATAAATCTGCCCCATCCCCTCCCCAGCACTGAAATAGAACCAACAATGGGTCCATTATGATAGTGATATGCTATATGATGTAACTACACAGTTATAGCACTATGGTTCTACTTTAACTGCCATGGTTTCATCCTGTGGAATCCTGGGGTTTGTAGTCTGTTGAGCCACGAGAGTTCTCCAGTTGTAAATTCTAAATAACCCTCACTAAACTGCAAATCCCAGGATTCCACAAGACAGAACCGTGGCAGTTAAAGTATAAAAAATAGCCCTATAAGTGCATAGTGTGAAAGGGCTCAGTGTCTGACCACTGCACTTCCATCTTGATTTCGAATGGGACTAGTTCACCAATGTGATTTGGAATGGGACACCCTAAGTGGAATAGCCTGTCATCCCCCCACAACACCATTCTGTTAATGCATGTCGCACCCCCACTATTTTGCTTTGGTAGGTTTGATGCAGGTATCTCCCCTCCCCCTCAAAAAAATCCCGAGATACAGCTACGGTGGGAGCAAAAACAATTGAATAGTTCCAGGTTGAAGTGGATATATGATGCAAGACAAATGCCCTTTGAGTCCAGTAGTCATGGAAGGGCCATTCAGGGCAAGAAGGTAATAAATTCTAGCACTCGCCTAAGCCAGTCATATTTAGACCCTAAACTATACAAATGTGTGTGGGGGGGGCATCATGCAGTCCATCACTCCTATGCAGCATCAGCAATGTCGGGAATGATTTGATCGTGATTTCCTGCATGGCAGGGGGTTGGACTGGATGGCCCTTGTGGTCTCTTCCAACTCTATGATTCTATCTGTACACACATGCACTGGGCCCATTCTGTCTTCATTGAGACTCTAAGCACATCACTAGTCTAACAATCCCCCATGGAGCTCATTATGAGAGGGAGGATTTTCCTAGCCAACTCTACTTTAAAAGCCGGAGCTCAATGCTCTTGCCTTACCTGCTGCCTCTGGCGTTGTATTTGTTTCCTGGATGAGTTCTTCAGGGTAGCTATTTGCCCCATTTGGTTTTCTTTCTTTGGCATACATGGGGTGAGATGAGTCCGCAGAAGGAAACAGACAGATCAGGAGTGTTCCTACCCTACACAGTTATAATAGTCTGATACCATTTTAACTGCCATGGTTCCATCCTATGGAATCCTGGGATTTGTAGTTTCTTGAAGGGCTAGAGCTCAAAGGGAATCCCCTGAACTTCAGCATTAGAGCTTTTTAGCAGAGAATTTGTTTTCCCAAGATGGGGGAGACCACATGGGGATAGGAGGGGGAACTGGCTTCTATGCAGTTACCCCACCTCTGCTCTACGCCAGCGTGGTTAAGTAGGCACAGCAAGCAAAATTGGAGGTTGTGTGGCATGGGTTGAAAACTATGCTGTTGCTGTTCCTCTGACCAGCTGATTAAAAGGAAAAGGACAGCTCCCTCCTCCCAACATTATGAGGCCTGTGGTAAAAAAAAAAAAGTAAAGTCAATATACTTGGAGCTTTTGGGCTCTTCTGTGTCTTCACATCAACATTTTGCCTTTGATTTGAGGGCAGGAGAAATAGAATTTCTGAGCAGGCCCTATTGACCATTGCCTGCAGCTCATCCGGAGTGTGTGTATGTGTGCACTTTAAAGTTCAGGGAGCTTTTGCATGCTGTTTTGCTTCTTGGGTCTCTGCTGCAAGCGCTTTGGCTATACATCTTCAGAGCTGCCAATCCCTGCCCTCCCCTCACAATGTAAGGAAAAGGGGAAAGCATGCTTTTATCTATTATTGATGCATTGGTGGTCCAGCAAGCTCTTTGGAGGTGGGGAGTAGGGAGGGGATAAGATTATAGGAAGGGGGGGCTTCATGTGATCAGGTGGCTTGCATTTTTTTTTCCTAGAGGGTAGAAATGCTGGCTGAGCTAAGAGAAGGCCAATTACTAGATGAAATGCCAGCAGCTACATTTAAGAGGAAAGAGCAAACCCAAGGGGGTGGGGATGGAAGGGATTCGTAGTATAGCAGTTCCCCCCTTTGCTTCCAAAGCGAGCATCCCATTAACACATTGAGGGGGACTGAACCATTATAACAGTCTCTCCAGCAATGGTTAGGACAGTGGTGGACATGGCAGGGGATAGGCACTATCAAATAGCTTGAAAGTAACTGTCATTAAATTTTCATTGGCTGATTGTTTGGAGAGGAGGGGAGCCGGTGATGAGAGTGCCATAGGGGGCAGAATGGTGGAGAGGATGTTAGGGAACAGAAAAGGGTTTGAAAATCCGAATAGCCCAGAGCATCAGCTGGGGAGTTCTGCGGGGAATATGTCAAAGATGAGCTCTCCTCCATTCCTAGGAAGTGAACCACTCCACCATCTGCCTTTGCTAGGAAGGCAGTCGGCGTGGACTGGAGGCTGCCAGCTGAGACCTATTTCTGTTTTCCTTGTGGTTCCCGGAAGAGTCCTGCAGACCTTTTTGCCAACAGACAACCAGTCCAAGACACACATTTGCTAGTTTGCTTCTTTACCACTGGACCTGTGATAGAATCCAAACAGTGCTGGATACATACTTGAACTAAGCGAGCTATAGCTTTTGTAGGGCCTCAGACTATGAAGAACCTCTAAAATGAAAATTTGTAAATTGATTCTCTTTGTTCAGTCACAAGCCCACAAAATATCACAAGACTTCATCACGTGGGAAATTCAAAAAACAACACTAAAAAGGTTTTTCAAAGCACATAAACACACTTTAAAACTTACAAGGAACCTGGGGAGGGTCATAAAAAAGTGCATCACTTACCTGAATGTCGCGATCTCACCTGGAAGTGTTCGCGCCGGACTGGCCACTGACAGAGTAAGTATGGGGGGGAAAGATGTGAGGTTTCACACACCAGCTATGCCAGCAAAAAATGGGTTTTGGCAGGGACATAACCGCGAAAGGGCAATGTTGTCTGATATGCGCACCCTTTCGCAGTTATGTGGCATTGTTATGATGCCGTATTTGATGTGTCTGATAGTCCTCTCTTTCTCAGCCTTAGTCATTGTTGCCAGAGTAAAAACTAGAGAGGGCTCCTGTACCTTTAATGGTTGTGTAGAAAAGGGAATTTCTTTCTTTCTTTCTTTCTTTCTTTCTTTCTTTCTTTCTTTCTTTCTTTCTGAAACAACATCTCAGGCTTGGCCAAATTGATCACCAACAATGGTCCGCCCTGGCCTCACATCAGGAGGCATGGAGACACACTATCCACAATGCTGCAGCCTTATTGGAGAACTCACGCCGAACAAGTCTTGAAGAGAAACGACAACGCAGAAAGAATCAAAACCCAGAAACATCACCCAAGGAGACCTTCTGCTGTGCTTTCTGCAACCGGACGTGTTGATCTTGGATTGGCCTTTTTAGTCATCAGCATGCTTCTTTCTTTCTTTCTTTCTTTCTTTCTTTCTTTCTTTTTTACAGTTCTCTCCTTTATTAAAAGATAGCAAAATGTGAAAACTTACAGTTGATTATCCAAAGTTATCTATTAAAAGATCAGGCCAATTGCTATATGGCTGTCTCTGTTCTTACAAACAGTACTGATGTTTCTAGTCACAAGAGCTTTTCTTTTAAATTTCAGGTATATGTTGATCTGTGGAAGGGTGTAAGTTAAATATATAGACAAACAGTTTAATCTGTTAAATTTCCATGAAGTAACTAAACTTAAAAATGGTTTTATTTCTAAAATTCATTGTTGCACTAGAAAAGGGAATTTCATCAGGAGCTGCTTGTTGAAAAGCAACGCCTGCTGAAATCCCCTCTTCTACACAACCATTAAAGATACAGGAACCCTTTCCACTTTTTCATTCTGGCAAGCCTAGCCTGACCTTCCTCACTGAGTTATTTATATCAGCCACAAAAATGACCACACACACATATCAAAATCTGTTTGTATTTTTATATGTAATTTTCAATGTGCTATGCAGTTTTTTTTTAAAACCTGCATTTTTTTGCAATGTTGCCTGATATCCACAGTGGTATACACAACTCAAGAGCCAGTTCTAGTCCCCACTGAGTGGTAAAATCCATTGGATAATCTTGGGTCAATCTCACCCACATTTATAGGCTATTGCCTTTTCTACTCCATCTCTTTTAAGCTTCCAGTGGACAGCCAAACCAGTACTGTTCTGCATTTTCCACATGTTTGGAATTGCTCTGTTTTGACTTTTAAAATTGTTTTAACACCATATCTTAGCATTCTTTTAGATTGCTCTAAATGCGTTTAAAGTGTATTTTTAATGTATTTTAAAAATGGTTTTTATCTTTAATTGTTTTTATTTGTTCATTGCCTCAGGTGCCCTTGTGGGCTGGGAAGCGATACAGAAATATCTTAAATAATAATAAAGCAAATAAATACTACTGTACTATTTGCTTTTTAATTATGTTATAATCCACCTGGCATCCCCTGCATGAGAGAAAGGTAGGACATCATGTAATAAATAAATCAACCAACAAAATCATGCCTACTGGAATCAGTAGTAGCAGCTACTTCTGTGTTGCTCTGCTTTGCAAAGCCAGCATATATATATATTTTTTCCAGGTGTTTCTGATTTAGCACTCAGGCGCGGAAGTACAAAGGAAGAGAAATTGCCCCCAGTCAGACACACCCTGTAGAACTGTGGGAGTTTGGTTTTATTTTAATGCTTGCCGCAGGAGGGTGTCAGCCTGTGCGACCTCTTTGTATTACACTTCTCCAAACATGTAGCACCTACGAAAGATATAATTTCTGATCTACTCTGGTGCTGGTGGTAATTGCTCCATTTTTAGAAATTGTCATAGACTGTGCAAAAAAGAAAAAGAAAAAAATCCAGCATAAATGCAATAATTATGGAAAAGCTATATTTCTGTAAATGCTGGCAGCTCAGCAATTAACACTTGAGCTCTGGCGAGTGGTGCAATTTGCAAATGCTTCTTGATGGAGGTCCTTAACACTGCCCCCTCTATCCTTCCCCCCACTCCACTAACTCCCTCCCTCCATTCCTGCTGCCTGCCCTCTTCATCATTCCTTCAGGGAATTTGTCTTTGGGTACATGATAATAGGCATTCATAGAACTGGATAGCAACATGCATAATTATGGCCATCTCCAGGGAGCTCAAATGCAGTGTGGTGAGAGTGAAGTGTAAATGATGGAATTGATTAGACAGATCGATAGAGGAGTCCAAATTTGAAAGGCAATTGTCACCGGGCAAAGGGAAAGTAGGTAAAATATAGATGTTTCCCAGTCAAGGTAGAGCTATGGATTTCCCATTGCTTGCACTACGCTCTGATGCACATTCAAAGTTATTCACTGGGGTGGAGAAGAAGATGAATATGTACAAGGCAGAACAATCTGGATGAGAGATACAGAAGAGAACGGGGAAATCTGCTTGTGGCGAATGAGCAAGTTCACGATGGGTTATACTTAACTGTGTTTGTAGGAAGAAGCCCAGGTGAGGTGGCAGGCTAGAGTGTAGAAAAGTTACTTTTTTGGAGTAGAAGTCACAGATGCCCCCACTCAGCATGGCCCTGTCTGTTTGTTGCATGCGAGGCACTGGTTGTTGTTCAGCCTCAGGTGGCAAAATGTCTTCAGGTGTCCCTGATAACAACAACAACAACAACAACAACAACAACAATAATAAAATTTATTTATATCCCGCCCCTCTACGAAACGCAATCGGGGCGGCTTACAACAATTAAAATATACATCCAACCCCTCAATCCCACCCCCCTTAAAATATAATTAAATAATTTAGGAATTAAAAACATACTTTTAAAATATAAAAAATAAAAATAAAGAATAAAAATGACAACAGACACTAGACGTGGTGAGATCGGGGCAAGCTAGATTTCCTTTTTTGATGGCCAGGTATCTATTCAGGAAAGGCCTGCTGGAAGAGATCCGTCTTAAGAGCTTTTTAAAAGCTAGGTAGGTTGGTGATATGACGGATCTCATCTGGCAGACCGTTCCATAATCTGGGAGCGATAGCCGAAAAGGCCCTCCGGGAGGTTGAAAAAAGCCTAGTTTTTAATGGTTGTAACAAATTCCTCCCAGAGGACTGGAGTGCATGGGGAGGATTATATGGAAAGAGGCTATCCCAAAGATAGGTTGGACCCAAGCCATTTAGGGCTTTAAAGGTGATAACACCTTGTATTGGGCCCAGAAAATCACTTTTACAGGTTGCCCCCATCCCCGTATCCATGGGGGTTTGGTCCCCAGACAATGGAAACTGTGAATAATAGTGAACCTTATTAAAATAAAAGACTTCCAGTACAAACAATACCATGGAGTCGCATTGAAGGACCTAGCAATTCCTACAGAAGACATCTCTCTAGGCATTTTCCAGTGTTACTTTATGGTGTATTTTTTCATCCATGGAGAACTGAAACTGTGGATATTGGTATCGCAGATACAGGGGCGACCTGTGTTCCTATTTTGGTCTTTTGAAGATATCATGGTATTGAGGGCAAGCACTAGAGTTCATAGGGTCATAGCGATGGAAGAAAGCTCAGGTCTTATCTAGTCTAGGGTCAGGTAGAATGTAGAATGGGATCTCTGCTCATTGATCCCTGAGTAATTGTTGGTTGAGATCAACAAGAGTTACTGACTAACAATTATTCAACAATAGCAATTAAAATGGAAAGTTAATTCCCCCTCATAAAGCCTTTGTCATGGCTGATCTTGATTTCTCATATTTTATGTTTCTTATATCTTATCCTCAGTATTCATCATCTCTAAAAATGGGTCTATTAATAGTTTACTTTTTACCAGTTTTGACTGGTTCTGACCAAATTAAGAGGTTTATATTAAAAATCCCTGTTCTATAATAACTCAGATGTATTTTATTTATTTATTTATACCCCGCTCTTCAACCACAAGGCTATCAGAGCGGCTTACAAATTGTTTTAAGCAATAACAATTTACACATCTACACTGGATTAAGCAGTTTCCAATGTGTGTTAGCTAAGATGTAGATTTGCATATGTAGCATGTGGCCCATGGGGGTATAGTATAGTAAAGTAAGTTAACTGAATTCACTGTCCCACCCAATTTGCATGTGTCTTGGATCAGTGGGCATTTGAGTTTTGGTAGAATAAACAAATAAATACTAGTATAGCGATACCTGGTGTAACATACACCATTATGTGCCCTGCTGGGATTTCAAGCAGTGTTTGTGATATGGAGCTTGGAGTGGCAGCGTTCCTTTCACATGGTTCAGCTACCTGGTATTGTTTTAGGAAAAAATATTACATTGTTTCACATATGGGTGGTGAGTGGCTGAGGGAGTAAGAGGAGGGAGGAGCCCTTGGGAGGCTGGGGATGTAGATGAAGTTTGAGTGGCAGGAGTGGATTGTGAGGCGAAGAAGGAATTTGCATGTGGGTGGTGATTGGCTGAGGGAGTGAGAGGAGGGAGGGGCCCTGGTGAGGCTGAGGTATAGATGCAGATTGAGTGGCAGGAGGGGATTGTGAAGTGAAGAGGGAATTTGCATGTGAGTGCTGATTGGCTGAGGGAGGGAGAGGAGGGAGGGGCGCTGGTGAGGCTGAGGTGTAGATGCAGATTGAGTGGCAGGAGTGGATTGTGAGGTGGAGAGGGAATTTGCATGTGGGTGGTGATTGGCTGAGGGAGTGAGAGGAGGGAGGGGATTGGTTGAGTATGTTTCCTAAGCAGCCAATCAGCACAGTGGGAAAGGAAACATACTGAAGCATTATAAATAGGCTTGGGTATGTTAGATCCCACAAACCCAAAGTCCTTCTTGGATTACAGTACATTAGACCCTTATTGTGCCTTAGGGCAGAACAGTGGGGAGGGGAAAGAGGGAATTAATGTGGGTGGATGGAATAAGATGTGATTTCCAGGCATGTGACCCATGGAGACCCATGTTCTACTCTGTGCCAGTTCCCAAGACAGGCCTTGTCTCTTGTGCAGTAACAGAATGGATTATAAGGCCCCAAACCTTATGAGGCAACAGGGTGACAGGCCAGGAGGAAAAGGTGCGGGTGGTGGTAGAATAAAGCAGACTTTTCAAATGTCCTTTCTATTTCTGGTTTAATTAAGAAGGCTTATAGGTCTTGTGTCAGAAAAAGAACCTCTGTGCGAACCGTTCCAAAAAGTCTCCGACTTAGTGGGGCAAGGTTTGTGATTTAGTGGGATTATGTTGTTGCTGTGCAATTGATTGTATAAGGTGCAACACGAAGCCCCAGCATGGCACCTTGATTTGGGTTACGGCCAGTGGAAGAGGTGCAAGAGCGTTTGCTTCTAGGCAGTGCCAGACTGTTAAGAGTATTTCCAAATTTCTGTGCATGGTTGTGAAAGCTGGAGAGTGAAGAAAGCTGACAGGAAGAAAATTCATTTTAAATGTGGTTCCAGAGGAGAGTTCTGCAGCTATCATAAGCTGCCAAAATGACCAATAAGTGAGTCCTAGAGCAAATCAAGCCTGAATGCCTCCTAGAAGCCAAGATGACTAAACTGGGGGTATTGTACTTTGGACATAACCATGAGATGATGTGACTCCTTAGAATCCAGCCTCTTTTTGAAGATACCAGGAGAAGGAGACTCCATCACCTCTTTAGACAATTAGTTCCATTGACAAACCCGCACTTGGTATAGCATGGCATAGCAACTGTTTTCTGCGCAAAAATATGATGTGTGAATTTTGCGCAGAGTAAATCCTGAACTGCAAATAGTCTTTGGAATCCATGATATTTTTTGAAGATTTTCTCACAGCAAGGAGATGTTACCTGAATTGTGTGGGGTCCATAGGGAGCCTACTAGTATCTGAATTTTAATATGGGGAATTCTAATTAGCTCAATATAGCAGCAGGAAGCCCGGTAATGGCAGGACCTTTTGACCTATGTATACCCAGTACTCACTGATGAGACTCCAAGCCAGGGGATGAAATGAAAATGGTTTTTATTGAATAATAATAAACTACAAATCCCAGGATTGCATAGGATGGGGCCATGGCAGTTAAAGCAGTGTCAAACTGGATTATTTCTGCAGTACAGATGCAGCCTTAGTTTCTAGAGATATAAATTTTCATGTACAGTATTTGTTACTCACATGGGGGAGGGACCTCAAGGCATGTAAACATAAAATGAACAAGGTCATTGTAAATAGATTTTCCCTGGTTTTTTTCCAGGCTGTGAGGCCATGTTCTGGAAGTTTATTCCTGACGTTTTGCCTGCATCTGTGGTTGTCATCTTCAGAGAATGGTTGGGTAGGAGTGTGTGTGGGGTTTATATACTTGAAAATATAAACACAATTTGAAAACACCTCAGTAAAGAAAAGACAACATCCAGCCAGTTAAAAGCCCCTCTGCAGCTTGGTCACCTGCTCAAGGCCTATCTACACCAAAAGGTCTTTGCCTGCTGGTGGAAAGGATGGAGGGAGTGAACCTATCTTCCCATGGAAAGGAATTCCAGAGAGGAATGAATACAGAATCTGGCACGGCCAACTCCACAACTCCAGCATCTATACAGGTTGCCCTCCATATCCACAGGTTTCCTGGACTTACCATTTATAAGTGAAACCGCAGAGATAACAGCAAACCCTATTAAAATAAAGGACTTCCAGTTCAAACATACTATAGAGTTGCATTGAAGCATCTAGTGATTCCTAGACAGGATACTTCTCTAGGCATTTTCCAGCACAACTCTTTATGGTATGTGCCCAGAACTTGGAGGCAACCACCAAGGATCTCAAAGCCCAGGCAGACCCATATGGGAAAATATGACCCTTCAGATAGCCTGGATCCACGTTGTATAGGGATTATGTTTTTGTCTCTTTTTGCAGTAAAACTACCTCAGATGAAGACAACAAACAACCAGCCCAAGGGATAACTCATACAGCCACAGAGCCAACACACTCTCCGACATGGGAGGAAAAAGTGACTGTGGAAATTGACTCAGCCAAGACAGGTGAAGAAGGTATGGAATGCATTAGTGGGACTTTTTAATTTATTGTTTTAACTGGGTTTTTAAACCATAAAGAAAAGGAAAAAGATGGGGGAGTCAAGGAAAAGAATAGGAATGAAAAGAATATTTGAAAATATTCAAAACAGAGTCAAAAGACATGCTTCTCAAATGTCAGGAAATCCTGATGAGGAGGATACTGGACTGACGAGCATCTTCAGAGTTCAGGACTTTCTCTGCACAAAATCTGTGCATGTTTAAGTTTTGGTTAAAAAAACCCCACTCTACTCTGTGCAACAAATAGCAATTTCTGCACACAGAAAATTAATATTTCTGTGAAAAAGACATTTACTTCACAGAAAACCAGATTGTTTTTAGCAGAGGGGCGGGGTATAAATAAATTTTATTATTTATTATTATTATTATTAAATTTCTATGCAAAAAAACCCAGGGGAAAAATTTTGCATAGAATATATCCTGAACTGCAAATAGTCTTGCAGTTTTTGAAGACTTTCTTGAAGCAGGAAGAAAATTGCTAATATTACCCATTTCTTCCTTTGAGACTAAAGGCTTATCTACATGGGCTAAATACCGCAGCTTGCTCCCATCTCAGAGCCCTGCAGTCCATGTGATGCAGGGTATTTGCCCCGTTCTGCCCCTGGGCAGTCCTCACCATTCCTGGGGCAGATACGGGGCTGAGATGGGGGCAAGCTGGGACAGGGCCTGAGACACTGTTATAATATAATGTCCAGTTTAATCTGGTACCAGCAGCCAAAACCTAATGGGGCCCTGCGTGGCTGTGGAAGCCCATCCTGGCAGGCTGGCCATCACTGCTGCTGGTGGTTGCCTGTACTCTTTGAGGTCACATGGTGTGGCCAGCTTCCACTGGACCCAGCAGAGCAAGGAAAATGGCAGCAGTGGTGGCAGCTACAGAAACTGGCCAGTGTTCTGTTTGGGCTCCAGCCCATTTCCTCCAGGTAATGGGGGAAGAACGAGCCACCTCCGCAGCCAGGACGTGCCAGCAGAGAGCCAATATCCTGGCTGGTGTAGATAAGTCCTAACATTAGCGAAGAATTACATCCCTAGAAACAAAAGGAGGAACATATATAGGACACAAGTATAGACTAGGCATATTGCACTAATTTAAGCTGACTGTATGTCAAAAAAACATTTTTCTCAAATTGACACCATAAAACATACCTTCATAGCTGAGATTTTTTGAGTATTAGATCCTATATGTAAAGATGCAAAGAAAGGTCTTTTTTGTTCTTTCTCCTGCATGTGGTTTTTTAAAAGCCTCATGCACTTTCCATCCTGAATATGAATACATTTGAAAAATTCAGCTCACAAATGAACTGAATCGAAATTCTCCCCCATTTGCATTGTCCAAATTCAATAGGTAGTTATTCCCAGCACAGATATAACCATGTTGTACAGCCGGCCCTCTGTATCCACAGATTCTTTATTCACGGATTCAACCAACCACAGTTTAAAAACATTCCCAAAAAACATATCCCCCAAAGCAAACCTTGCTGTTCGCCATTTTATATAAGGAACACCATTTTACTATGCCATTGTATATAATGGGACTTGAGCATCCATGCTTGGATGATGAGGTTTTGGTTTCTCCCACATTCAGATTTTTAAAATCTCAAGTTCTTTCCTTCATGATTATGAAGAAATGCATGGAGTTTGATAAATTCTGATTAAAAATGAACTGAAATGAAATTTTCACTTATTCTTAACAACACCTGATAAAAAGTGGTGTGCATTTATTTTTTTTCCCTGCACACCGCACATTTAAAGAAATGGATTTTTCTCTTTCCATTCTCTGTCTCTTGGATCCTTCCTTCCACCTCTGTTGCTTACCTGAAAGAGAAGTGATCACTGATAATTCAGAGACTTTCCCCAAGGCAGTAGCCATTTGCCCTGGCGACTTGATCTTTATTGTTCCAAGCTGAGCAATGTTATGTGGCTAATCGTAATAACACTAATGGCATTAGAGTTTGTAATTTGATTAATGTCAGGCTCTGGTGAAATGAAGCCGGCCTCAACCAGTCGTCCAGCTTCATCCCACTCTACCTAATTCCATTACAACCATTGCTTAAGTGAAATAAAGCAGCATTTGATGTACTTCTCTACCTGCCTTAGTCAGGAATGATTGAGAAAGACAGGGTCTGTATTCTTTCAGGGTCAGGCTCTTTAATTGGTGTAAATCTAATTTGGGAGTAGGCCTGCATTTACATGAGCCAGGATCTGAGTGCTGGAGAGAGCTGTCTGCATGAATATTTCTTTGCTTTGCAGCCTTGGTTTTTATCTGTATATTCTCATTCTGGAATAATTCTGCCACCTTCATCCACTGATTGAGGATAATTTTTAGGTCAGGCTTTCAAAGTGCCCAAATGGTGGTTGCAATTGAGTAGTGTGTAGTATTCCATTGAATTGTACTGAATACTTATGTATTGTGATGCACTGTATTGTATACTTTGTGATGTTGTACCCTGCCCCGATTCTGAGGAGAGAGGCAGGTAATAAATAACTAGGTATTATTATTATTATTATTATTATTATTATTGTCATCTGATTGGTTCATCATACACCCACATAGCCAGGCTACTTCTAAGCTGAAAAATTGCATTTGAAATAACAACACAGTCTTGTTGCCTTTTGCAAAGCAAAGCTACTGATTAAGAGGCTGTTGATTGTTGCCCATTTCTTAAATGGTAGAGATGTTCCACATTTGAGCCAAATGGACAAATGCAAGGCTTCCCATCAGGAAAATGCCATAGATCAGTGGCAGAGTGCTTGCTTTACATCCGCAAGGTCTCAGGTTCAGTCCCCCAAAACTCCTGCAAAAAGGGTCAGTTTGACAAAAAGTGAAAAACCCTGGTGAGGAGGATGTTGCCAGTGAAAAGAGACAACAGTGCACTATCTGATCAAATAATCTGAGCCAGAGCTGAGGGAAAGTTCCTTTTTGGACTGTGACTCCCAGAATCCACCCACATGGCAATTTTGGGAGTTGTAATCCAAAAGAGGAACTTTTCCAAGCTCTGGTCTGGGGGAAAAATGGTTCCCAGCTCTAAAATGCAATCAGCTTAGCAATCTGGAAATACTGTACAAAAGTCCACTCTGATTCTTTTCAGTGCCGTTTCACTGATTAGTGCCTATACTGTGTACCTATTACTGAACTCTTTTAGCCTGGTACTCAAGCAATATTTGCTTATACTTTATCCCTAATCGTGCCCTTTTCTTTTCTTTGGACTCTTCTACACAAGCCAGGATATGTTGGCTCCCTGCCAACATATCGTGGCTGTGGATCAGACCCATTCCTTCCCCGTTACCACCTCCAAATATATATTATTTAATATATTAAATATATATAGCACCCAACTGGCAAATGCCATGAGGGTAATTTACAAAACAGTAAAAACACAAAACACTGTAATTTCAGACATGTAAAACCGTCTTGCCTATTTCTACCTTAAATTATCTAGAATAGCCATTTATTTATTTAATATCCCACTTTTCTCCCATGGAAGAACCCTAGCTGGCTTACAAAATTAATTAAAACAGAGCACCTTTGCTTAATGAAGAAGCTGGTGAAGCTTCAAAAGCTTGCATAATGTATTTCGTGCATTTTAGTTGGCCCAATAAAGGAATCACTATTTTGTGGATTTGAGATTTTGTTGTATTTGGCCAAAACCTACTCACTTATAACATTGGAAAACAGTTGTAAAACTATTAAATATGTTAGCATACTAAAAAGTCAAACCCTGAATTAAAACAGTTTAAAAACATTTAAAATTCATAACATGAAAGGGAAAAGAAATACAAAACACCCTTTAAAAAAAAAAACTTTCTGCATAGCAAGCTAGTGGCTAAATGCTTGTCTGAATAAAAAGGTCTTTGCTGCCAATAAAAGAAGGGCAGAGAGGGGTCTAACTTAGCTTCTTGTGGGAGGGAGTTCCACAGTTTGGGAGTAGCCACCAAGAAGACCCTCTCTGATGTACTTGCCAAATGTATAGCAAACAAAAAGGTCTAGGAAGAGACGTAGGAAAAATTACATGAGAAAATTTAATTAAACCATAAAATTGTCCAATGACATACACAATGTAGGTATGTGCAATATGTGAACATACAAATATATACAAACATGCAAAATAGCAATAAAACCAAACGCGTTTCGACTAAAAAGTCTTCCTCAATGGAGTATAAAGCTGTTGTAACAGCTCAATAAATTGCCTTTTTACACAGAGTCATCCAGTATAAGTAAGGATTATATCAGGTAATAAATTCTGTATCCTGGATGCTCCAATAGATTGCAGCCAAATGTGCCTGCGAGAGGGATGGAACCAAGAGACAACTTTGACATATCCCACCCCTGAATAAAGTGGCAAAATGGAGAGGTCCATCTCAGTCCAGTCCCCAAACCTACCCATTTTGGGGTGGTTGTTTTTTTTTAAGGGTTCTCCAAAGATTTCTCTCTGTTGGGGCTTTGCACCAGTGAAGCATTTGTTCCAAGATGAATCTGGCAAAGAAAGAGTTACACTATTCTGGCATACAGGGAAGGCCTTGTCACTAGGCCAAGGGAAAGGGTAAGGTGATGCCCCAAGCAGAGTTACATTAATTTTCTTCTTTGACAGAAGTGTAATATTCATGGTGGGCAGCCAACATTGCTGTGATATCCTGGCGTGTCGCTGGGTCGCTGGAGTTACGGAGCAGCTTGGGTTTGTTATTGCACTGAGAGGAGAAAAGCAAGGGAGGGAGAAATATGGAAAGAAAGAAAAGTGTGTCTCGCGCAGGTTGTTGGCAGAGGGACTGCTGCCTTTCAAGCATCTATTCAAGAGCTGTTGCTGTGGAGATTTTCTCCTCCCCTCACCAATGGGGTCATGGAGAAAGCAAGTTGTTAATGAAGAGGAAAATGAGGTCCTATTCTTTCCTTGTCGAGAGAGTGGGTAGGCTTTCCTTAGTCCAAATGACTTGAGGTACAAAGAATAATGGCAAGGGACAGAATAGAGCTATGGGGACAGGGGGTTAATGAGATGGGCTTGCAGCATGGAGACCATCTTCAGACACAAAACAACGGAACCTCCTGACTCCAGACTTCTTAATGAGGTCAGACCCAAGCCTCCATCTTTGTGCGGCCTGACTGTTATGCAAGGCGGGCAAAATGGAGGAAAGCTGACACACACTCTCTCTCTGGCTTTTCTTCGCAAACGAAGATTCAGGAAGGACTCATCCCGCGCTTTCTGCAAGCGCGCTGATGACTAAAAAGGCCAATCCGAGATAAACAAGTCCGGTTGCAGAAAGCACAGCAGAATGTCTCCTTGGGTGATGTTTCCAGGTTGTGATTCTTTCTGCGTTGTTGTTTCTCTTCAAGACTTGTTCGGTGTGAGTTGTCAAATAAGGCTGCAGCATTGTGGAGAGTGCGTCTCCATGCCTCCTGATGTGAGGCCAGGGCGGACCATTGTTGGTGATCAGTTTGGCCAAGCCTGAGATGTTGTTTCAGGGAGTCTTTGTATCGCTTTTTTGGAGCGCCCCTCTTACGCTGACCCGTGGCGAGTTCACCGTAGAGTAGTATTTTTGGGAGGCGATGGTCCTCCATCCTAGAAACGTGCCCTGCCCAGCGCAGCTGCGTTCTCAATATCATGGCCTCCATGCTGGTGATCCCTGCTTGCTCAAGGACAGCAACATTCATCACATAGTCAGTCCAGTGTATATTTAGGATTGTGCGTAGACAGCGCTGATGAAAGCGTTCACGGAGTCGTAGGCGGTGGCGATAGGTGACCCATGTTTCAGACCTGTAAAGGAGAATAGACAGTACAATGGCTCTATACACACTGATTTTTGTGCTTCGCCTCAGGTGTTTATTGCTTCAGACTCTTTTGTGAAGTCTTCCAAATGCAGTATATGCCTTTGCTAATCTGTGATCGATCTCTTTGTCAATCTTGGCATCTGAAGAGAGTTGACACTAGAGGTTTAGAAAAATATTCACAAACATTCTCATCCCTGCTCAGAACGGGAGAATATCTTGAGGCGCCCAATGGAGAACATTGCCAGTGACCACAAGATTTTTTTTCTCCCTGGAGTAAAAATAATTGGCGCTTCTTTCATTTTTGTTGAATTTTGTGGAAAAAACATGGTATTTCATCCAAAATACAGTTTTTATGCCCTCAAAAACACTATGTTTTGTGAATATATTTGTACAAAATATGACTTTTTGTATACAAACGAAAGGAAAAAAAGTACAGAAAAGTTTTTAAAAGGGGCATTGGAAAATGGCATAAAACTCTGCATAATCTTCTGCGAAGGGGAGAAAGAAAAAATGGAATAAGCAAAGATTTGCATCCCTAACTGATACTTCTTGGGACTGAGTTGTTGCACGTTATTTCTTCCTGGCTCTGTAGTAATGGCGATGCCAAGAATTAACATCATCTTCAGAACAGATCTCAAATAGGAATCCTTGGCTTCTACCTTGATTTATCTCTTGATGTCTATCAGATCATAAGAGATTAGTGGTATAAAAAGATCATGTCTATTTTGTGGGACTTATGCAAAAGAAGGTCATCTATCTGTCCATCCATTTGTCTGATGGCATCTTACATTTATATGGAATCTTTCTTCACTGGCGCTCAAGGCTGTGAATAGTTTTTTTAAAGGCTGAGCAAAGTATAGCCTATGGGCCACATGTGCTACCCCAGAGCCATTTTGGGGGCACCCAAGGCCTCCTGGGGGTCAAAATGGTACCCAAATGCATCCACGTGGGGATATGAGGGGCACTTTCACCATGTTTTGGGTATCCCCAGAACATTTTGGGCCTGGGAGAGGCCTTTAAAAGAACCAGAAAGTGAACTTCTTTGTGGATGGGTGGTCCAGCCCTTCAAGGTCTCCTGGAGAACTAATATACCCCCCACCTCTGACACTTGCCAGCCCCTGGTTGAAAATAAAGCTGGGGAACCTTTAGCCTTCCCCAAGTTGTGGACAGGGATAAGAATTGTGTGGGGCTCTCCAGTTGTTGAACTATGTCTCCCAGCAGTTTTAGCCAGTATACCCAAAGGTGAAGGATGTGAGGACTGCTGACTTCCCATCCCTGGTTTTAGAATAGAGCTTCTTGTTTTGAAGGCTGTGGTTTTTGCCTTGATAGGATGACGTTCTAAATGGGGCAAAAAAAGAGAGAAAAGCATGGCAGATGGGGAAACAGCTAAGACTTCATGGGGGTGGGAGTCACTCTGTGTGTGTATCTCAGATGGGTTCTGTATAGCTAAAACATATCCATGACAGTCAGATTTAATATTCATAGCAGCTTCCTCTTCCCCCAAATGGTGAAGGATTTCAGGTCAGTACCAAGGACAGCAGCTCATCGAATGGATGACAACTGTTGGGATTTCCAATGATTTAAAGCAACATGCAACTTTTCACAAGTGAAGCTAAGAATAACACACTACAGAAAGGGAAAGAGGGCTATTCTTAATTGTATGTGCTTTTCAATCAAAGAAGGTTTTTGAATATTTCCATTTCGTACTGAGGTAAATCCACATAAGCACACTGTGGGGAAAACAACAAAGAGTCCAACAGCAGCTTAATGATTCATAAATTAGAGCTTGCTGGCTGGGGGATTCTTGGAGTTGCACTCCAAAAAAGAACTTTTCCAAGCTCCATCATATATGTATTATAGCATGAGCTTTCTGGGATTTGAGATTATAGCTCACTTCAGATGATGCTCAGTTTTTGCAATCTTTCCTTGCAAACAGTTAAAAAGAAGAAGAAACCCATATGAGTCTTAGCTGAGTGATTCCAAAGAGCTTCCAAAGGTGATCTGCTTCTCACCAGCCTCCATTGAAACCCCATCCCTTTGAAGCCCCAAATCACATGGCCCTCCGAGAGTTGTGGAACCACAGGTTCCATCAGTCCTTGGCAGCAAAGTGAGGGATGATGGGAGTTGCAGTCAAACAACAGCAAGAGGGCCATGTATTCCCTACGTCTGCCCTGGCCCCTTCACCACCCCTTTCCTTTTTCTAAATATACCTGGTGATTGGAGAAGGAGCATCAGTAGGGATATGAGGAAGAAAGCAAGCATGGTGTAATAGTTTAAGTACTGGACTATGACTATGGAGACCAGGGTTCAAATCCCTGTTCGGCCATGGAAACCCACTGGGTGACCTTGGGCAATTCATACTCTCTCAGCCTCAGAGGAAAGGCAAGGCAAACCCTCTCTGAAAAAGATCTTGCCATGAAAGTCCCATGATAGGTTTGCTTTAGGGTTGCCATAGGTTGGAAACAACTTGAAGGCACACAACCACAGAGGTCTCTCCCTTGCCCCACAACTGTTCTCTATGCCACTAGCAAATTTGTTTAGGATCTAAGTGTGTACAAATTTTAGCCCAGATTTTAAACCCAAATTTCCTAATCATGCTGAACACACTGCCTGGAGGATTCATTCATTCATTCATTTATTCATTCATTCTTTTGAGTGATGTCAAACTGAATGCTATAGGCCAGCAAACATATATTCACCCTTAATTGATAATATTGACTTCTGCCTTATCTGCTTGGAAGATTCATCAGCTGTGATAAAAGTTATGAATTCACATTACATGAGTCCGTTGAGTTTAGGATGCTCTGTAGACAGTTGTAATTAGGATACAGTTGACAGTACAAATACTGTAATATAATGAAGAAACCGGGCCAGAATCCTATTGCTGTCCTTTGCATGCATAAGTTCCCCTACAGAAGTGGTTGGACGTTTTAATCCAATGCAGAACAGCCCAAGGTTGTAGAAGCAGAGCTGCACATGTGGTGCCATTATGCATGGCTGTGGATTGCATGTTGATGCACATTACACATGGGTGCACATTGATGTGCATATTGTGCATTGTGCATGCAGGCGTGCATGCACATTTAATTCTACATTCAGTTGCACAACATTGCAATTCACTAACCAGGCAGCATCATGCAACCATCATATAACTCTGTGAGCATAAAGTTATGCTCTTTCTCCGTGGTTGTCTGTTTCCAAATCTTGTCAGTATTTTTGAAAAGCCAGTTTGAAGGTATTAGAGACAAGAGGGAGGGAGGGAAAGAGAGAGAGAGAGAGAGAGAGAGACTGTGTACACGGGATTCTAATTTGCTTTCTTTAAGGCCAATTTGAATGGCTTGGTGGATGGACCCCATTATTGGGAGAAAGGTGGGATATAGATGAGGATGAGGATGATGGGATAGGATGGACCTGGTGTCTAGCACTTTCTTCTTCCCTCTCAACTTCTAGATCTGAATCAGCTGCTATCACAATTGAAGGCTGCTATTAGCTTTGCAGCAAAAACAAACACAACCATGACACAGGTATCTGTGTTTCTCCACCATATGCTGCAGGCTAATAGCTGGGGAACTGCAGTAGTATTTACTTACCATAGGGAAAATGGCCTAGAGAGACAAATGATTGATTCCTTGTTCTCTCTCCCACTTTCTGTGTTTTGACCAACATCAGAGCCTCTACCCTGCCATAGCCAAAGCAGCCTTCCCCAACTTCAACTACAACTCATAGAATTATGGAATCATAGAGTTGGAAGAGACCACAAGGGCCATCTAATCCAACCTCCTGCCATGAAGAAATAAACAATCAAAGCATTCTCGACAGATGGCCATCCAGCCTCTGTTTAAAAACCTCCAAAAAAGGAGACTCTGGTACACCCCAAGGCAGTGTATTCCACTTCCGAACAGCTCTTACCATCAGGTGGTTCTCCCTAACGTTTAGGTGGAATCTCTTTTCCTGTAGTTTGAACCCATTGCTCCATGTCCTAGTCTCTGGAGCAGCAGAAAACAAGCTTGCTAAATCCTCAATATGACATCCCTTCAAATATTT
The DNA here is from genome assembly GCA_030847615.1 of Gambelia wislizenii. Lineage (NCBI taxonomy): Eukaryota > Metazoa > Chordata > Lepidosauria > Squamata > Crotaphytidae > Gambelia > Gambelia wislizenii. Next base: position 36,799,494 of record JAUMIR010000009.1, read on the forward strand.
AAACATGGCTATCATGTCCCCTCTTAACTGTCTCTTCTCCAGGCTAAACATACCCAGCTCCCTAAGCCACTCCTCATAGTAAATGGTTTCCAGACCTTTTACCATTTTGGTCACCCATCTCTGGACACATTCCTATCACCTTGGCCAACACCTGTGCCATCAGGAGCTAAAGGGTGATACAATCTAACACACCCAGAGAGCATAGAAACAGAGAGGTCTGGTTGTAGATCTTCCCGGGATTGTGCAGTCTTATCCTCTGTCACAACTATTATGTATGCTGATGGCATTCCCACTTTTTTTTCCTTTTTAGATGTTTCTCTGACAATAGCAGACAAAGATACCAAGGAGATCTTAGCAAAATACAACATCCCTGTGAAGTACCTGCGTCCCTTCCACCATTATCATTGTGCACTGATGCTGGTAAGCCCGACCATAGAATTAATTTTCTGTTGCATTACCTGTCCCCCTGCATTTGGGCTACATATTTCTGAGCCAATGCCAACATGGTGTTGCAGTTTGATTATTGGACTAGCATGCCAAGAGACTAGCCATGGAAACTCACAGGGTGACCTGGGGCAAGTCACACTCTTTCCACTCAGAGGAAGGCAATGGCAAACCACCACTGAAGAAATGTTGCTATTTTAAAATCCTAGGATAGGGCTGACGTAGGTCAGAGTCAACTTGGAGGCATATAACAACAGCAGATTTCTGAAAAATTATCCAAGAATTTGTTGAAGCTCCTGAAAAGGCGAGCTATACAGTTGCATGGACCGGTATTATAGCAGAATGCAAGTGAATGCTCCTACTTTGAGGCTGTAAAGAACATCTTCTTCCATAGTGAGTTTACACCACATTCTTCAGTCATTGAAAGATAGTATGCTTTGCATCTCTTTCCCATCTGAGGGGTGGCAGGTGAGGTTTTAGGACTAGGCCTTCTCAGGGATTGCTCCCAGATGGTGGTTGAATTCACTACCTTGTGGTATTCTGTCTGCATTGTGATAAGTTTAAGGTTGTATTGTCCAAGCTCACGTTTACTTAAAGTGGGGTAGGCAACCTAATACATCCAGGTCACACAGGGTGAGAGTACTCAGACTTTTGAACAGGAGGAAAAACAATGTCATGTGCCACCCCTGTATTCCCTCTGAACTCAGCTACAGTCTTCACATTAGCTAAAGTGCAACATGTGTAATTAGGACCCATTAACTGTACAAAAGCCCTGTTCCTCCAGATGAAGATGAAAATCTCTAGAGATCTCATTTATTGCCATGGAACAACACTGCTGCCTACACTTTTGGACTCTCCTTGATGGTGCTGGTATGGGGACTGTCATGATGGGTGTGAGTACCACAGTGCTGAAATTTAACGTTTACCCAGTTTTTCTAGCTTCCCATTCATTGGAAAGAATGAACAGCCATTCATTTGGCAAAAGGGAACGTTGCAAATATACTATCACCCATCTGCATTCTGAGATGGTGCTCCCTCCTCAAGAGAGAGCATCATTAAGTTTCTCTGAACATTTGGTTTGCTCCTCTTAATTCCAGGCTTATGAACAACAACCACCTTACACAAGAACTGTTTAGTTGAAGTTCACTGAGGTCAGGCAAAGGAAATCTTTATGTAACAGTGATAATCCGTGATGGGAAAATGTTTCAGATTTTCAAAGCCTCACAGGTCAGAGAAATGCACTCAAGGAAACATGCTAAGTCTGAGCTCCCAGGGTCTCTTTACAAGACAGCAAGAAGTGTCATTCTTTCTTTCCCTAATGCTGAAAATAACAAGCTTGCAAAAGAATTTTTGAAAACATGTAAAACTGCAATGCACTCTCCTTTGGGCAGCCTGATGGTGCCATGAGGGGTTGGCTTTCATATAGCCACCAAGTTTCCCCCTCAATCCAAACAATGAGAAGGCCCAGAAATGCAGCAGGGCTGGTGTAGCACATTTTAAACTAAATGAAGAAAGACACCTTGCAGTCTAAAGCATTTGCTCCCAAACTTGGGTCTCCAGATGTTGTTGGAATGCAACTCCCAGTGTAGTATAGTGTAGGGTTTTGAGCATTGGACTATGACTCTGGAGAGCAAGATTCAAATCCCTGCTCAGCCATGGAAACCCACTGTCTCAGCCTCAGAGGAAGGCAATGAGCCACACTCTCTCAGCCTCAGAGGAAGGCAATGACAACCCCCTCCTGAACAAATCTTGCCAAGAAAACCTCATGATAGGGTATTAGGGTCACCATGAATTAAAAATGACTGGAAGACACACAATAATACAATATAAAATACATAAGAGCAGTTTTAAAATACATTTAAAGCATGATAAAAACATACAAAATAAAAACAGGAACATACCTCTTTGAACACTACTCTGCCATATGAGTAAAATCAGTCATAGAATCATACAGTTGGAAGAGACCTCAAGGGCCATCTAGTCCAACCCCTGCCTTGCAGGAATACACAGTCAAAGGCTTGCCTAAATAAAAGGTCTTAACATGCTGACAAAAAGAAAGCAGAAAGGGGGGAAACCAAACACCCCATGGGAGGGAGTTCCACAGTCTAGGAGCAGCCACTAATAAAGCTATCTCCCGTGTCTTCACCTAACGTGCCTGTGATGCTGAGGGGACCGAGAGAAAGCCCTCCCCTGAAAATCTTAAAATTTGGGCTAGCTCTTATAGGGAGATACTGGACGCAAGCCACATGGGGCTTTAAAGGTCATAACCAGCACTTTGATTTCTGCCCAATAACTGACTGGTAGCCAGTAAAGCTGTTCCAACAGGCAAGTCACTTGGTCCCTATAACCAGCCCCAGTTAGCAGCCTGGCCTCAGCATTTTGGACCTACTGGAGTTTCCAAATGGTTTCCAGGGGCAGGCCCATGCACAATATGTTACCCAAACTGGGTGCAATCAAGCCATGTATTGCTGTAGTCAAATCTGGCTTCTCAAGGAATGGTTGCAATTTATGGGTCCTGTAAAGTTCAGACTAAACCCCAGAGTGGATTCACTATCTTAATGACAAGGAAGCCACCAGACATCCTTGATCTGCACCATTGGGCCAGCCCATCAGTGAGGAGAGAATACATGAGATTGGGGAGGGGGAGATCAGCAAGAAAATGAAAGCCAAGAGAAGAAGGTGTGTTGCTTTCTCCTTGCCCTGACCACCTATAACTCTCAGCTGAGCAAGCATGAAAGATGCCAAGTTCTATGATTGGTTAATGGCCTTCAGCCACTTGTAGATTTGTGCAAACCTATGCATGTGGTACTGTCTAGCCCTGTTTTCCACTTGTGTGGGGGATCAAAGGCAGATAGAAAAGCAGTCTGACATGTCGTTTGCTTTTCTGCATGAGCGGCCAAGGGGAAGGTTTTTAGAGCTGTCTCTGATAAATGGATGGAACAAACGAAAGCTGTAGGAAAGGGCGGGAGAGCATTTGAAAGGAGACAAGAGACAGCAGTGGGAAAATAGAGAGGCTAAGCTTAGTAAAGAAAATGTCATGCTGTGCAGAATTTTACAAAGCCTAGTAGCTTCCTCTTCTTGCATCTAACTCACCCTTCTGACCTTTATTCCTCATGCTATTCCACTCATTTGCACATTGAGTGATTCTTTTTTAAAAAAGGAGAGTGCTTGTATTGATGAGACAATAATGATTAGCTGCCTCCTAATTGCTCAGAAGTCCATTTGCAGATGCTGGGTGGCCCCAACAGAAGTGCCCAGTATGTTTCTGTGCTTTTATTTGACTGATTTGTCCATGGCCACTAATGGACATCCAAAGTTTACAGAGAAGTCCAGGCAAGCTCCAGAGATCTGCAGGCTGTGTCCTCCTCCCAAACAAAACTGAAGTTGCCAAAAGTCTACATCCAGATTTCCATGAATGCTCTTTGAGTGTCTGAGGGGAACACAGTGCAGAGGTGCACCATGTTTTATGCAAAATCACCACTTCTAGAGGAACAACATAATTTTGTTTCCAAAAATATATTTTTTTCCAGAGGTTGGGTCATGTTCTAGAGTATAGGAACTGTATATATTTCATGATTCATAAGATTCTCGACACAATTATAGAGGCTCATGGGTCTGAGCTCTGCTTTGCAGTCCAGGCAGCTATTGCACTTCCTCCTAAATAGATGTACATAGAAGTTAGATGTGGCTGAAACTTCTCACATGGAACTGAAATGTGCTTTGCAGCCTGCAGCTGTGTGTTGCTTGGCTAAAAGTTGAGGCTGCTAATCCTGGCTTGGCTCATCCTGGTCTAGTAAATGAGAAAATGAAAGAAAATCATTGATATAACCCAACAAGATTTATTTATTTATTTATTTAAATTCAGCACCCATGAGATCTGGCACAATTTTAAGGCTGATTTTCGTACATTTTCCAGAAAGATGTGAAATTCAAAACTACAATAAAAGTTGCCTTGTTACATGTGATATTTGAAGTCAATGGCATTGGGTTGTGTCTTTTTGATCAAGAAGGTAGCCCTTGAGTGCTTCCTGTGTGCACTAAGGGTGCTCCCAAAGTGCTGAATCCTCTCCTAAAGTCCAGTGTTTTGGGTAACTCCTTAAAAGTTTACACTAAAACCCAGTGTGAATTCACTACCTCGCTGACATTGTGTGTGCTTAGCTAGATACTGAGGAAAGTTTCAAGTTTTGTGGAAAGACATTTCCCACACATTACTGAAAATATGACAAGGGGAAACGCTTGGTTGCCTTGCTCTTGCACTGGAGACAAAAACTCTCAAAGGGGTTTGGAGCATGCTCAACAGGTTGTCTTGCCATGCTTAGACAGTCTGTCTCAGCCCAAATCTTTCCAGCTGTGACCTCTTTTCACAACCTAGTTAGGATCTACACATCATGGAAAGGGTGTACAGTGAACTTCTCTTCCTTACTCAGGAAACGTGTAATGGTGGAAATGGTGGAGACAGTGGAATCACACTCACAAGCTATGTCCCCAGTGCGGTGCTGATATGCCTCTGGATGGTGGTGACTGGTGGCTTCCATGTGAGTGAAGCAATGAGTCTGCTTTGGGTTGGAGTCAGAACTTTAAAGGATCTCTCTAAGGTGCTGGTCCACATCCCTCAAAATACGGATAGAACCTTGGAGACTTCCTTTAAAGTTCAGGCTAAAACCCAGAGTGGATTCAGCACCCCACTGACAGGAGAATCAACAGCCACCTCTGCTGCTGGCCATGCCCACCATCTCAGCTCCCATGACTTTGGCATTAGCAGGAGAGTAGACCGATGACTTCGAATCCTTGGCCAGTTTCCCCGAGAATCCAAATGTTATTTACTTTACTCTGGAGAGATCTGTGGGAATGATAGCAGGCAAGTCTTCATGGGCTTGTAAAATATTGAAATGCCAAACAGAAAGAGATTGATGATATTGATCTATCTAGACAGTTCTCTCTAGGGAAGTATGAACTTTAATTATCAATTCCTGCTTGATTGTTAGTTATGGCTGCTTTGAGGTCCACTGCAGAGCAATCCATACTATTTATAAACATAAAGCTGCTTGGTTTATGGCCTTTCGCTTAGTGGTTTTGTTCTTCCTCTCAAATAGCCCCGGAAGAAGGACCCGGCAGGGACGACTCTGTTTGCAACCATCATCCGTAAAGGCAGCCTCATCCCACGATATGGTGGAGTGAATTACACCGGCTTGGAGGTAAGACCCATGCCAGCCATCCCAAAATGGTGGACAAGATTCTCTTGGTGAGTTTGGGAGCCTTTGTAGGGTGTGAAGAGGCATGGCTTCCTCCAGAAACTCCAAGAAAATTAGAAGGCCTTGTTTTTGAACCAAGGATCCAATGTTATTGAAAGAAACAAATTTCTGTCCCACACCCTTATAGGCCTACATAGGTCTAAACAGAATGGAGGCCCTGAGCTGAGTGCTCATACATGTTATAATTACAGTTGTCCCTCCACATTCATGGATTTGGCATTCACGGATTTAAGTATTCACGGCTTGAAAATATTCTTAAAAAAATAATACTCCCAAAAGCAAACTTTGATTTTGTCAACTTGTATAAGAGGCACCATTTTGCTATGCCATTGCATATCATGGGACTTGAGTATTCATGGATTTGGGTATTCACGGGGGGTCCTGGAACCAAACCCCAGTGAATGTGAAGGGACAACTGTATTGGCTGGAATCCTCTATGGTAGTGACAAATGCATAACCTGGAGTTACACACTTATATATCTTGTGTTTACACATTATACTGCAATAGCCTTGGTTGAGCTTTAGCCCACAGTGTTTGTGTTTGTTTTTTGCTAGTTGTTTTAGAGGTGGGTTCTGGGGTATCCATACCCTCCTTTGGTAACCCACTTGGTGACCCAGGGCAAGTTGCACACTCTTACCCTCTGAAAGCCCTGCTATAGGTTCACCTTAGGGTCACCATAAGTCAGAAATGACTTGAACAAACCTGCACCCTGCTCTATGACAGACCTTTAGATATTTAAAGAGTCCAATGATGCCACCCCTCAGTCTTTTCTGCACCAGGCTGAACATTCTCAGCTCCTTCAACCTTTCCTCATGTTTTGTTCTCCATCCCTCTTATCATCCTTATTGCTCTTCTCTGAACCTGCCTCCAAACGGCCTTCTTAAAATGAGGCATCCTGCTAATCCAAACTTCCCAGTGCTCTGAACCTGTTGGCCCAGGCTCCACTGCACCACTAGGGTGATCGGTTAGTACAGGGCTAATAAAGTGATGTGCTACTCATTCTGAATCATATCTTAAAGATGAATATCCAGAAAGATCCTGAGTTCTAGGACTGAGGCCAAGATCCTATAGGTTCTTAGCAGAGCATAAGTGTAGCATAGCATGGTATATAGACATGCTATGTGTAGATGATTTTTAAAAAATGCAAATAACATTTCTGACACATTTGTTCCAGGTACCAGAAAGAGGCAATTAATCACTAAAATATGTATTTATTAGAGTGATTAACAAGCAGAACTTAATGTATAAATTAACAAAACATTTCAGTTTCTGCCTTCTTCAGCTGCTGAATTAATGACTGCAGTTTTCCCCCGCATCTCTCCCCGCAACTGAAGAAGGCAGAAGCTGAAACGTTTGGCTAATTTATTTCTAAATTCTGTTTGTTAATCTCTGGAATAAATATATATGCCAGCATAGTTACACTGGACCCCAAGTTGTGCAACAGATTGCACAGCAGGAACTATATCCTTCTCATCTGCCATGCAATGGTTCAGGTTCATTCCTTTCCCCGTCCCCGCCCACCAAGCCGACAGTGAGATGGGGGTTGTGTGTTTTTGCAGAAAGATTGGTTGCATGAAGGGCCATGCTAACACAACCTCTGAGAAAACACAGTCATTTGCACAACCATTTTTTTACCCTAGCATAGTGCCCCAGATGGATTCCAACCTGACTGTTGTCTGTATCAGAGCATGGCAGCCTCCAAACTGATATGTGCAGCCAACAAGAACGGTGGTCTAATCCCCACGATTTGAGTGGCTAAATATTTCATTAGCTTTCTTTTTCTTGCAGCCATTTTCTTCATGTGGCATGACAGACAAGCACGTGAAAGAACATTTTAATATCAACTTCTATTAATCATTTAGAGGAGAAGAATATATTAAAGTCCCCCCACCATCCACCCCTTCTCCCTGTCAAGCCAACCACTTTCTGAGAAAATTAAGGACTCTTATCAATTTCTCCCCTCCCCATTCAGTCCCTCTGGTTGCTGCTTAGTCTAGTTCAACCTGCCCTCTGGAGGTGGATTGCTAAAAAAGAAAAAAAGGGGGGTTGAGATCAGTTTTTAGATGTGGGACTGGTTTGTGTTTGCTGAGTGTCAATGCATGATATTTGCCTTCCCACCCAGGGTTCATCATATTACCTTGAACATACCAATTTCATTTGATTTCAAAAGCTAAGTTGGGCCTGGTTAGTACTTAGTTGGAAGACCACAGACGTAATGCCAGGGACGTCTAGGTAGGGCTAAAAAATAATTCTGTCTGAAGTCCTGGAGAGTTATGGCTACCAGACATGGATGGCAATACTGTACTGGTCTAGATAAATAATGGCCTGTCTCCGTATAAAGCAGCTTCTGATATTCCTGTGATTATGGGTATCCAAGCCAAAAATATTTTCAGCCATTCTGCAAAGAAGTGCTCCCAATGAGCAGCTTGCTTAGTCCTCAAAGCTTCATGCCTTTCCTCTCTATCTAGGAGGGTTGTCTTTGAGGGAAAGGGCTATTTTGTAATGCTGATAGTGGCAGAAAGAGGAAAGCTGCTTAAATTGTGTGTGTGTGTGCATGAATATATGTGTGTCTTCAAGCTGCCTGTTAACTTACGGGCTCCATGAATTTCCTAGGGTTTTCTTAGGCAAGAATAACTCAGGGGTGGTTTTGCCAGATCCTTTCTCTGAAATATAGCCTACAGCACCTGGTATTCATTGGTGGTTTCCCATCCAAGTACTAACCAGAGCTGACCCTGTTTAGTTTCCAAAATCAGAAAGGATCTGGTGACTTTAGGGTCTTTAGGCTTTCAGTGCTCAAACTGCAACTCCAATATTCCCTGAAATAGATGCGGTAGCATGTCCCGAATGATAGTGGCTCGTCTCCCTTAGGATCACCAGGCAGAAATTGTTCGCAGCTGCATGATCTTCCTATTTACATTCACTAAATGATGCTGTTTGCTGACGAAAAGCATTTTTAATCCTACCATGGGATTGTTTAAAGGATTAAGGATGTTGTGGGTTTGGGTGTGGGAATGGCCTTTCTACTGTCCCTTCTTGAAGGAGCATCCTGTGTCTGAGAGCTGCTTCAGTTGTGATGGTTTTGCAAGCAAGCAGGAAGGGCACAACAAGGTCTTTCCACTTGATCAGTTTACAGGACAATAGCTCATTTGTTGTCTTGGACCCAGACATCTTTTCTCAATGAAGGGTTTCCGTTTCAGAGGGATTATTGTGGCTCCCCCCTCCCTCCGCCCGGCACACAAAACAGCAACAAATTCTTGCTGGAGAAATATAAATCTGTATCCTTGTAAAAACACTTTTGATTCACGGTCTTGATGTTTCCTATCTATGCCCTGATTACTGCAATGAATGTGCAACACTATGCAAAGTTACTTTTATAAACGCTTTTAAAAAGTCAACGGGTTCAGAATTAAGGCTGGGTTGTTTCAAAAAAATTCATCTTTCTTCATCAATTTGATGGAAAGAACTTGTTGTTGTTTTTTAATCCAGAGTAATTTGCGGATTTGAATCAATGCTTGGGGGGGGGGTAGCTTTTTCGGATTTTTAAAAATCCACTTATCCTTTGGGTTACACACATCTCCAAATGCTGGGGTACAATTTGCAGATCAAAAATGTGCACAAAATATATATTTTATAGGGGAATGCATCCCCTATATAAGGAGGCGTAATCCCCTCACTTCACCTTGATTTGGGAACAGCTCCTTTAGCTGGGATTTCTGATTTAGGGCTTATCTAAACAGGCCAAATACCCCAGCTTGCCCGTTCCAGAATCCTGTAGTCCAAGCATGGACTGCAAGTCCAAGATGGCAAGCAAAGATGCAATCTAATCTCTAGGGTGTGACTGGGTGTTTTTCCTTTTTCTCTGCTTCCAGGTTTTCTTGAAAGGCATCAATGAGCCTTTGGCGCAACCTGATGGCACCATTATTGCCAGTGCCAGAATTGTGAACAACCTCAGTGCTTATACGTGAGTAGTGTAGCTTGTGGGGAAGGAGACTGGGAGAAAACATTTAAATTTAAAAAATTAAGAACTGCTAATATTGAGCCCTAGCTCCCAAGACAAGATCTACTCAAAATGAGCCTAGGGTGGCATTATCATTCTGTAAACATCCTGCTCTGCATTGAACTTGTGATGTTATAGAGAGGAATGACTCCTCGTATTGTACCTTTATTCTCTCTAAAGACATGAGATGAAGTCTCGACCGCCCGATGCTCCTCCTGTTCCTTTGACCCTTGTCAACTTCCCAGATCCCACAATGGAGGATTTTGATGTCCCACGAGTCAACAACCATGGATACCCTCAGGTAGTAGCTGAGTGTTACTAGAAATTGTTCCACATGGGAGAGATAATAGCTGGTTGAGTAGCTGGTACAACCTAAAGGCTAAGAGAGTAACCCTAACTGATGGCCAAGAGTGAGAAAAGTTGTAGATCAACCCAATTCCAGTTCCAAAGCCCTCCCCACTCATGCTAGCTGAGGTAGTAAGTTGAAAATGGCCTTATGGATGGATGCACCACTTTTCATCCAACAAGACACAACAGCAGATGGATATTAACCATGCTAGCACCAGGATGGTGTATTTACCTACAGCTTAACTCACTGAGCTACTCTAGCTCTTGTAAAGAAGGGACAAATCATCTGGAGGGATCAAGTGTCTCCAGCAGGTACTTGCCCAGCCTCTTTTAGAAGACATCCAGAGAAAGAGATCCTTTTTTAGGCAATTGGTTCCATTGCTGAACCACTCTGACCATCAAGAGGTTCTTTCTAATGTTCAAACAGAATCTACCCTCCTGTAACTTAAAACCAATAATAATAATAATAATAATAATAATGTATTACCTGCTTTTCCCCTCAGGATTGGGGCGGGGTACAACATCACAATATACATTACAATGTACAATACAGTGCAACACAATTCAATTGAATCCAGTTCAATACAATAGATCTGAACCTACCCTCTGGGGCAACAGAGAACAAACCTGCACCCTCCTCCCTGAGATAGACCTTGAGATATTTAAAAGTGCAATTGTCTCAACTCTCTTCTCCTCAACAGGCTGAGCATGGTGAAGCATATTTGATTGACTGCATTTATATCCCACCTTTTCTCCCAATATGGGATCCAAGGCAGCTTCCAATTTGATTTAAAATACAATTTTTAAAATGTGCAAATGTGTTTTTTTTTAAATTAAACAAGCAATCACATTAAGAACATTAATTTAAGACAGTTTTTAAAAGTAGTTAGAATATAATAATGATGATAAAATACCAGTACAAATACAACAAAGACCTTCAACAGGAACCTTACATTCAATGGCCTGGGTAAACTAGAGCAGAAGACATGGGAGAGAGACTTTCTGCCAGTGGAAAGAGGGTGTATCCATGCTTCGCAAATAATCCAGTTTGAAATTGGATTATTAGCCATGGCTCCTTCCTATGCAATCCTGGGATTTGTAGTTTGGTGAGGCACTAGCACTCTTTGGCAGTGAAGGCTAAAGATTGTGTAAAACTACAAATCCCAGGATTCTATAGGAAGGAGCCATGGCAAATAATCCAGTTTTAAACTGGATTGTTTGTGTACTGTGGATAAGGCCCTAGCTTCCCATGGGAGGGGATTCCACAGACTCTCTTTGACACACACAAGCAGTCTCTCTCCCATGTCCTCACCAAAAGTCCCTGTGATGGTGTTGGGACTGAGAGAAAGCCTTCCCCCAAAGATCTTAAAATTCAGCCAAGTTCATGCAAAGACATTCTGAAGTCATATGTGCACTATCTCTCACATCTCTTCCTTTCAAGTGGAAAGAAGCACCATCCAAAATTGATTCTCTTCCATTATTGCAGCTTTAAAAAATATCTCTCCCAGGGGGATGCACTGCAGGAGTGAAATATTAGCCTAAGGAGGAAAACGTTGGAGCCAAGTCCTATAAACTGTGGTTTCGTTTTGATATCACTGATGGCTCTTGGGTGAGGCACAGTGCCAACTAGAGCTGGCAAAAAAGATGCATAATCTCGTTAGGGTGTTATGAATGATTTAAGCGAGGCAGCTGGGCTGAGAGATTATATCCCCTTCCTCCTCTTCTCACTCCCTTCCTGTTAGTTTTGTTAAAACCTTCCAACGAATGTTGACTTTTTAGGGAATGGTTTCAGTGCAGCTTTAATGTGATCCAACCGATCAGATATGTGAAATGGAACCATTAAAATAGGTATTTTCCATTTTACGGATCTGTCTTGTGAGCAGAGGGAAACCACTCACTTGGCTACCTCAGTTTCCCTTTTGTAACAAGGAGAAAATACACACCCAGGGCTTGTCTAGGCAATAAAATGTGGATTGGTGCACAGTAACGCCAATTCGCAGCAGCTTTCACTCCAAGGTTTTTTTTTCTGGCAAGATTGCAGGCATGTGAAGCTATCTGCATTTGTTGTTCAAACAGGCATACCTGCGAATCAAGATGGCGGGCATGACAGAATTACTTACGTTTTTATTCTCCCCAAGTTGCTGCTGCTGAACAGTATTTTTTAACAAATGAAATCCAAGGTGCAGAAGTGTGATCTTCCACTTAAACACCCCCCAAAGACTGTTTTGTCACCCTAGCACACAATTACTACAGTGAAAATCCAACATGACAGTTTCAGGCACTGCCTTGCTGACAAGCTCCACCCCCGTGCATGTCCAACCAATCAGCTATCCACTTAGAGAATGAGCAGTGATGGAATTTGGTTGTCCTAACAAGCGGGAGTGCGCATTTCATCCCCGCAGTTTTTTAAAAACTTAGGAAAAGTCCCAAAGTCTCTTGTAGCATCGTTTTTGTGGTTTTTTCCCCCCCTCGCCTTCCGAATACCATGATTCAAATACACAATACACAACAATACACAATACACAATAATGCGGGATCTCATTAGGACAAATAGAATTCTCCTCATATTCCACAAGGAGTATTTTCGCTATTTAGACAAGCCCTCAGACACAGAGGGACATAATGCCCAATTAGTAGAGGTTATACGTACTGTGGTGGCTGGTTTCTCCCATGTCAATGAGTGATGAATCCACTCTGGTTTTTAGTGTGAACTGTAAAGAGGTTGTCCAGAAAGCACAGCAGAAGGTCTCCTTGGGTGATGTTTCCGGGTTGTGATTCTTTCTGCGTTGTCGTTCCTCTTCGAGACTTGTTCAGCGCGAGTTCTCAAATGAGGCTGCAGCATTGTGGATAGTGCGTCTCCATGCCTCCCGATGTGAGGCCAGGGCGGACCATTGTTGGTCATCAATTTGGCTGAGCCTGAGGTGCAGATCTTTTCTCACGGGCATGCTCTGTGTTAACTTCAAACTCGGATAGTTTCCCATGCCAGTGATCTTGCTAATGCATTGTGGGGACAAATGAACCCTGCTGTGATAGTGAGTTAATGCACTATTTTCTGCAATTATCATATCTAGCTGAGCCTCAGGATTCGAATCCCCACTCATCCATGGAAACTCACTAAGTGACCTTGGGCAAGTTGCACTCTATCAGTTTAAGAGGAAGGCAATGGTGAACTTCCTCTGAATAAATCTTGCCAAGAAATCCTTATGATAGGGTCCCCATGATTCAAAGTTGACTTGAAGGTCCATAACAGCAACAACAGGCAGGCAGGCAGGCAGGCAGACAAAAAGCACTTGTTAAAACCCCTTCCTGTATGAGCAGTCAAATCATCAAAGGTTTGCAGAAACAAAAAAGTATTTTCCTGCCACTGGAAAGACACTGCAGAAGGTGCCAGTCTAAACTCTCTGGGAAGGGATTTCCAGAGCATGGCAGCAACCCTCAAGAATGCTCCCACCCATGTTCCCACCAGAGGGCTCAGGTACCAAATATCTAGGAAAATGTAGCATCTTTCCCTACACTCCCTTCTTCCTGTGACTGGTCCAAAAATGCCTCATCTGCTCTGTGACTGTGTGGGGAATTGGGTTGGCACATGCCACTTATTTTATGGGGTGTCCATTATTTGGAAAGCTTGTACCTTACTGGACTGGCAGGTGTCCCTTATTATAGGGAATAGCCCCTATTTGGAGGTTGAAAAGCTTTTCCTATCATACTAGGATAGCTGTACCCGGCGTAACGTGCACCATTATAGTAGAGTTGAAAGGTTCACGTGGTTCAGCTACATGCTATTATTGTGGGGGGGGGATGTTGCATTGTTTTATATGTGGGTGGTGAGTGGCTGAGGGAGGGAGGGGCCCTTGTGAGGCTGGGGGTGTAGATGCAGATTGAGTGGCAGGGGTGGATTGTGAGGTGGAGTGGGAATTTGCATGTGGGTGCTGATTGGTTGGGTGTGTTTCCTGAGCAGCCAATCAGCACACTAGGAAAGGAAACATACCCAAGAGTTTTATATACTGTATATAGATAGATAGAGGCCATGATATTGAGAACGCAGCTGCGCTGGGCAGGGCATGTTTCTAGGATGGGGGACCATCGCCTCCCAAAAATACTACTCTACAGTGAACTCGCCACAGGTCAGCGTAGGAGGGGCACTCCAAAAAAGCGATACGAGGACTCCCTGAAACAACACCTCAGACTCGGCCAAATTGATCACCAACAATGGTCCGCCCTGGCCTCACATCGGGAGGCATGGAGACGCACTATCCACAATGCTGCAGCCTTATTTGAGAACTCACGCCGAACAAGTCTTGAAGAGAAATGACAACGCAGAAAGAATCACAACCCAAAAACATCACCCAAGGAGACCTTCTGCTGTGCTTTCTGCAACCGGACTTGTTTATCTCGGATTGGCCTTTTTAGTCATCAGCGCGCTTGCAGAAAGCGCGGGATGAGTCCTTCCTGAATCTACGTTTGCGAAGAAAAGCCAGAGAGAGAGAGGAGAGATAGATGGATAGATAGGCTGAACAAGATGCCAAAAAAGAAAAAGAATCCCATATTTTGGGTGTGGGCCCTTCATAAATGTGTGCATCATGTAATTTTATGAATGTGGACAATATACAGTTTTTACAGAGAAATACATGCTACATTAGCTGAAATCAATGCTTTCATTTGGCATTTCAGTAGTACAGAACCGTGTTAGCTGCCTCCTAATTGTCAACCCCACATGTCATGAATTTCAACTGTCCCTTATTGCTGTTTTGAAAGCAAAACTAGTGAGGAGGAGTTGGGGCGAGAGGCCATCTCTGTATGTCTTCCGTGTCAAAACCTTGGCTATGGTCAATGCAGGGAGAAGGGATTGAGCTGCAAAGGAGCTTTAGGAGCTGTTGTTGTGAAGGCTATGTTGTTGTCCTTGCGAAGGAGTTGTTGTGGTTTTGCTGTGGATTTGGAGGTCAATCACTTTCCCTGGGTGAATTATGTATGTTGGCTAATCATCTTTGATTCTTTTGCCACCTCAGCATGCCCCTTACAATTGTCACTCCCCATTAGTATCTACAGACAATGGTTCCAGTTTCACCTTCAGCAAAATGCCAAGGCTGACACAAGCTTGGCAGGGTTGAGCTACTCACACCGGGTTTAACCTCTTCTCAACCTGCTGTCTCTCCAAGCCTTGGTTATGTGACATGACATTACATACTGCAGCCAAAGCTTGGATAAATTAGCTTTTTGGACTACAGTTTCTCAAAATATCTTACCATCAAGCCCAATTCTGGGTGTTGTAATCCAAAAAAAGTAACTCAATTATTGAGTAGTCAGGCCGTATGATTTGTAGTCCAACACATCTGGAAAATGCAAAGTTGGGGAAGGCAATTTAAAAATTACTAATAGTTTGTTTTTGAGACAGCCAATAATGAAATGTGGCACTAGCGGGCCATGCTGAAAAGCAAACATATCATTAGCTGTAAATTTTGTGGATTCTTTGTTTAAAAGTATGAACTAATTTACAAATTAATTAACAGTGACACATTGAATGCCATTCATTGTGTCTTTGTTAAGTAATTTATTCATTGAGTCATTCATCTACTCCTACTAATATTATCAAAAACAAATTAATTTCCTCATTTTAAATACCAACAAGATTTTATTTTATTTTAATCTAGCATTCCAAGATCTGGTGGATTGGGCCCAGAGGCAAGCCAATGGGCAGTGATAAGCAATGGTGGCAGCTGTGAGAAGCAAGTCATCTCACTGAAAGCTTTTTGTCCAACAATTCTTCCAAACCTAGAGCTGGCACTGAATATTTTTTTAATTTATTTATTTATTATGGGAGTAAAATCCTTTTCCAATCCATGTAAATGCAACTCAAAATAAGCATAGGGACCCCCGAAAGTTGCGTTCCCCTGAAATCCCAGTGGCCATGCTGGCTGGAGTTTATGAGAATGATAGTCCAAAAAAGTAACCTTTTAAAAACTAAATTCTGAGTGAGAACATCATCACTATGATGAAGAGAAAGGGAGACAGCGGACAGTCTTGCCTTGTTCCATTTCTGATCTTTAACTTCTCGGTTTTTCCCCCATTCACTAACACTTGTGCATTTTGACCTTGATATATTTGATCTACCCATTTTGTAAATTTTTTTCCCATGTCCATTTTGTGTATTACAGTTTTCATAAACATCCAATTGATCTTGTCAAACGCCTTTTCGGCGTTTAAAAAGATCATGAACAGACTTTTTTCGTTGTGCACTTCGTAATACTCAATTGAGTCTATTATAGTTCTGATATTATTTTTTTGCCTATCTATTTGTTAAGAAGCCATTTTGATCTTTGTGTATAATCCCAGAAAGAATCTTTTTCAGCCTCTGAGCTAAAATGGACATGAAGATTTTATAATCACAATTTAATAGTGAAATAGGTCTGTAATTCTTAGGGTCTGTTGTATCTTTCCTTTCTTTTGGTGTTAAGGATATGTGTGCTTCTTTCCATGTTTCTGGAATCCCTTCTTCCTTTATTTTATTTAGTATCTTTTGCAGGGGGGTGACCAGTTCATTTTCCTAAGTTCGGAGTGAGAATAGTTAGTTACAAATGCCATTGCTTTAGCAGCTGGTACATAGGCAAAAAAGAGAGCATCTATTTCCCTGTGAACCTTTGGTACTGTGAAAGCAATATTTTTTTCCTATTTATTACATATATGACTTTTATTTTGAGCAACTGAAGAAGGTGGAGGCAAAAAAGTTTTGCTAATACATTTAAACACAGTTCTCTTTGTTAATTTTTCTCTGAAGTAAATATGGGAAGGTAGATCTCTACACTTTAACCTGGCTCTATCTTGATGGAGACTGAATGCAGCTTGTAAGATAAAGAGAAATACAAGTAAAAACATACCTAGCATTCTGTGAAAATTTCTGTTCTGTGAAAGCAATATTAACAGAAAGCAAATCCTCAACTTACCTCCAAAATGTACAGAAAACTGAGGATGCTTTGTCATGGCATTGGGGTATTAAAGGGTACTTTCCCTCCCATAGTGGGATTTCCTCAGAGATGGAACAATCATAGTTGCTAATTAAGCCAATATGTACCTTCCATGACCAAAGAACACTAAATGTAAGATACGTAGGTGAGGAAAATGAAATGCTATAGCAATCAGACATCTTTTTACCACTTGGAGGAGTATCACTTCTGAAAACATGCCAAATGTGTCATCTAGTTTGATTGCTCGTTCAACAAGAAAGTGCTCATAATATCTCTTCTGATATGCTAATAGGATGTGCTTCATCTTTTCCTATTGCTCAGCTTTCGCCACCGGCTGGGCCTCCTGAGCGACCAACATGGAACTCACCCTACTTGTTTCAAGGAAGAGATGGAGCCACTGCTTTCTCAGACGATACTGCCCTGGTGATTGAATACTTCAAATCAAGTATGCCTTTCTCTTTGGCCGATAACAGGGAAACATATGTCTTTCCCCATCTATTATAAACTAAAGGCATATGGATACTAGAAAACTCTTACAAGTATCATAAATCGCAGAGACCACCGTATTTATTGAAAGCAATGAGGGATACTTTCCAGAGTGTTGAAGTAACTAGTTCCAAGTAACTAGTTCCTTGTAACAAAATCTTTCTCCCCATAACTAAAATGTAACTACAGTTGTCCCTTCACATTTGCTAGGGTTTGGTTCCAGCCCCCCCGCCCATGGATACCAAAATCTGTGAATACTCAAGTCCCATTCTATGCAATGGCATAGCAAAATGGTGTCCCTGATATAAGATGGCAAAATCAAGGTTTGCTTTTTGGATTATTATTTTTTAAGAATATTTTCAAGCCGTGAATACTTAAATCCGTGAATGCCAAATCCGTGAATGTGGAGGGACAACTGTATTTTGCCATTTGTTTGTAACTTAAACAGGGATAATTTCAATTCATTTTCTAGTATAACTAGAATTTTTGGTCACTTTTGTAGTTAAGGAGATGGTGGCTCACTAAATGCTGGAAGATGAATATCTTAAGGTCCAAGCACTGACTCGTTCTGCTGAATTGAAAATATGTAGACTTTTAATAAATAAAATCAATAGTTTTCATGGTATGCTTGTACAGGAAATCCTTTATTTTAATAGGGCTTGCTATTATCCACGGTTTCACTTATAAACGGTAAGTTCCTGGGACATATCCCCTATGGATATGGGATGGGGGGCAACATGTACAGCTATCTCTTTGTTTTCATATGTGTGTGTGTGTGTGTTTTATTATTATTATTAAAATGATTTCTTGATAAAGAAGCTTATTGACATTTTTAAACAAAAACACAATTATATATACATATACATATATATATGTGTGTGTGTGTGTCTGTGTGTGTGTGTGTATTTATATCTAGCTAATAAATTAAAAAATAGTATAAAATTGCTTACATGGTAAAATTTCCATATATAATAGCAGTGTTATAAAACAAAAGATAAGTTGGTTTCAATAACCGTCAGCATATTTTAGTTTTGATATCTTTATATCCTTTTACCCAAAGTAATTCTATTTTGAATAACTTCCTAAACTTATCTGTCTTTCACTGGCATTTACCAAAGTAATTTTACTTAACTTTGTCCAAAAATTTAATTCTGACTCTATCTCCCAACTCTCAAGTCAATAGCTTGGATTTTGTTTGACCATATTGCATTCCATTGAACATTTAAGTGAGTTAATACTAACTCCATTAAATCAACTCAGTCCCACTTTTCTTTGTAAATATAAATCCCATCAATTTCCAATCTTTTTCAGCTTCATTCATTGTACTATGATTCATCCAAGCTGTTAGTTTATCCATTTCTTTAATGTCTTGAATTTTAAGTATCTAGTCATCTATAGTTGGTACAATGATGTACAGCTGTCTCTTTGAAAACTACTATGATGAACCCATCAAATTCGATGAAGGTCCACCTTTAATCCATAAAGTGAGACTCTGGCCTAAATACCCCAAAGGCACCAGATCCCATCTGATCCTGGAAGCTAAGCAAGGTCAGTCCTGGTTAGTTCTTGGATGGGAGACCGCCAAGGAATGTCAAGTGCTTTAGGCTATAGAAACTGGCAAAACCACTTCTGAATATTCCTTGCCTAAGAAAACCCTATGAAATTCATGGAGTCACCGCATCGTGACTGGCGACTTGAAGGCACATACACATAAAATGAATAGTTTTCATGGTATGCTTCTACGGGAAGTCCTTTATTTTAATAGGGCTTGCTATACCACCTCTAATCCAGCCTTCTAATCCATTGGTGTCACTTGGAAACAAGTTTAGTTAATGTGCAACTCTAAAATCCAAGGGTGATGTTTGGAAAGATTTTGGAAGCATCCCTATACAGTGTTGTTAAGGTTCATTAAGGAAAGCAACCAGCAAATTCTCTTTGATCTTTGGTTTCCTGCTGTGCTGTATTAAGAGACTAACTGATACAGTTTATCTCACTTTTCCACCCAGCAGGACCCGGAGAAGAGCTGGAAAGCAATCCCACACCCTTGGGTTTCTCTGTGCTGCCACTAACCAATCGGGTATATCGGAAGCTGGTGGCAGACAGCAGCAGGAATGGTGTCCGGATAGAAAACCTTCCCATCCAGGTGGGGATGGGCAGATCTGTCCGCTTCTGGTCCATGCCGGTTTCATACATGTTTATTCTATTCCATCCTATCTACCCGAGGGGGGGGGGAATCCAAAGTACCTTGTAGTATTGGCATCTCGGAGCAACAGTGATATGTCTAAATGGCTTTTCTGGTCTTGAAAGCCCCCATAAGTCTCGCACTTCTGATGGCAGCCGCGAGTGATTTATTTGCGTTAGTTCTTCACTGCCACCGTTTGTTTGTTTGTTTGTTTGTTTGTTTGTTTGTTTTAAAGTTGTCCCAAGGCGCGCTGGTGTGACAGAGCGATTTTCCAATTTTATAGGGAAGCAAAACAGAAAATATTCATCTACTCGAGGGGGGGAAATCCAAAGTATCTTGTAGTACTGGCATCTCGCAGCAGCAGTGACATGTCTAACCGGTTTTTCTGGCCTCGGAAGCCCCTATAAGTTTCGCATTCCTTATGGCGGCCACAAGTGATTTACTTGCATTAGTTCTTCACTGCCGCTGGTTTGTTTTTTCTAAAAAAAAATTCCAAGGTGCGCTGGTGTGATAGAGCGATTTTCCAATTTTATAGGGAAGCAAAACAGAAAATATTCATCCTGTTTTATCACCTTAGCAAGTGATCGCTAAGGTGAAAATCCAACATGGTGGCAGCAGGCGCTTGCCCTGCTAGCAAGTCCTGCCCCTGCTCTTGGCCGGCCAATATGCTTTGTGTTTCCCTTCACATTTCCTGTCATTCGATAGTCCAAATGAACAGGAATACGCAACCCCCTTGTGGTTTTTGAAAAAGTACGGGAAAATCTGTGAGGGCTTTTACCGCGTTGTTTTTGCCGCTTTGGGGCCCCCTCTTTCTGAATAGTGTGGATTGGCTCTGGATCCCATTTACACAGGTAGGATTCCCAGTGAATTCCATGAGGGGTATTTTCACCGTTTAGATGGGCCCCCAAATTATGGGTCAGAATCCTGTTCATGCCTTATGCATGTGTAAGTTTCCCTGCATTCAGCTTTCACATTCAGTTCAAGATCATGGATGCAGACTTGCACATGGGCAGCTCTCATGCCATGTGGCACAGTAATCAGTTGTGCATCCAGTTGCACATCCAAAAGCACATTTGGTACCACAGCACTATATAACACAACCAGTGCATAATCCAACATGTGAAGGTGAACGCTATGCTGTCCTGATGTAGTATTATGGCCAGAGGTCATCCTAGTGGAAGCAATCCCTGAGTGCTGGAAACAGCAAATTAGGGATGGAAATAATATTTTTGATTATTTATTCCCAAGTTGAACTTACTGGACATTCAGGAAACCCTAACAGAAAGAATAGACCCATGAAAATTATGCACAGTTTTCTCCTAGTATTTGACATCCCAAAATGCTTTGGAGGAATTATTCTTGGGGGGAAACACTTGGGGGTTTTGTGCAACCCTTCCCCACCCCACTTTCCTTTGGAGAAAATGGGTTTCCTGCATAGAAATTAATTGCTCCATAGCACATTGGGACATGTGAATGTGGAAATAATAACTGTGGAGGAATATTCATTTTCTCCTGCCTACAGGAATGAAGTAGGCAAGGATTTATATCTCTATAGGAGCTATGGCCTAAATCCTATTGCTGGTCCAACAAAATCCTATTGCTGGCCCAACTCATTAAATCAGCAGCTTTTATGTATGGGTTGACTTACCATTCAGTAATTGAGTTAATGGGTCTACTCTAGTTGGGACTAGCAATTGGCTATGGGCCCTTGACTGAAGTGAATTCTGCAGATTAAACCATGTTAATTGACCTTGTTCTCTCTGTGTTGTTTCCCCAGGATACAAATCTACGAACCACATCTGGAGAAATCCCAACGGTCCAACTTGGTCTCCAATTAATCAATTCAGAGGTGAGCAAAAGGAAACACCAGGAAAAGTCAATCTGCTGGTTTGATGGATTCCAGCTAGAATTTCTGAGCTCCTTAACTGAGTCCGGGTTGTATGAAACATGGTCACATGTTTCCCAGTTTTCCTCTGTGAAATGTTGGAGGGGGTGGTCATAGGATCAAAGAATCGTAGAGTTGGAAGAGACCCCAAGGGCCATCCAGTCCAACCCCCTGCCACGCAGGAAATCACGATCAAAGCATCCCTGACAGATGGCCATCCAGCCTCTGTTTGAAGACCTCCATAGAAGGAGACCCCACCATGCTTCAAGGGAGTGCGTTCCACGTCCGAACAGCTCTTACTGTCAGAAAGTTCCTCCTAATGTTGAGGTGGAATCTCTGTTCCTGGAGCTTGCATCCATTGCTCCGTGTTCCAATCTCTGGAGCAGTAGAAAACAAGCCTGCTCCATCCTCAACGTGACACCCCTTCAAATACTTAAACAGGGCTATCATATTGCCTCTTAACCATCTTTTTTCCAGGCTAAACATACCCAGCACCCTAAGTCTCTCCTCATAAGGCATGGTTTCCAGACCTTTCACCATTTTAGTCGCCCTTCTCTGGACATGCTCCAATTTGTCAATATCCTTTTTTGAATTGTGGTGCCCAGAATGGACACAGTATTCTAGGTGAGGCCTGACCAAGGCAGAATAGAGCGGCACTATGACTTCCCTTGATCTAGACACTATACTTCTATTGATACAGCCCAAAATCGCATTGGCCTTTTTAGCTGCCGTATCACACTGTTGGCTCATGTTCAACTTGTGGTCTACTGGGACTCCTAGATCCCTTTCGCACGTAGTCTCATTCAGCCAGGTCTCTCCCATCCTATATTTATGCATTTTATTTTTCCGCCCTAAGTGCAGTACTTTACATTTCTCCGTACTGAATTTCATTTTGTTAGCTTTGGCCCAGCTCTCCAGTCTATCCAGGTCATTCTGAATTTTGATCCTGTCCTCTAGGGTATTAGCGACTCCTCCTAATTTGGTGTCATCTGCAAATTCGATAAGTATGTCCCTAATTCCCTCATCCAAGTCATTGATAAAGATGTTGAATAGCACTGGTGTATTATTCTACCCTGCCAGTGTAAAAACACTATAAACAGCAGGCAGTCGGTCAGATGACTGTGCTGGAAACGGGATGCTCATGGAGTAATGTCATGAATATAGATGATAGTTTATGTATTGTCTCATAAAGCACTGAGTGCTCCCTCTTCCCTCCCTCCCTAAGCTCTTGTGAAGGAGGTAGTGTTAAAAAAATAGAGTAGCATTGCTCAGCCATGCTCACCATCAGCCTTTGCCTGTCAGTCCAAATTATCTCATAAAGGATGGAGAGAAGGGGCCTGCCATTCTATTGTGCAGTGAGAAAAGGTGTGTGTGTGTGTGTGTGTGTGTGTGATTAAAATAACAGGAGATCATCACTGCCACCAACTGACCCACAAATAACAAGTGTTGACATTAGATGAGGTCATCTCAGCAACTGACCTTCTCATTCCTTGGTTGAATTGCTAGCCAGTAAGGACTGAAAGAATATTTAAAAAATATTCTAATAAGTGATGGGTTTCCCAAGTTATCAGGAAACTCTGCTGAGAAGAATACTGGACAAGCAAGAATCATTAGAGTTAGAGACTTAAACTGTGTGGAAAACAAATAGAGGAGAAAAATGTGAATTTTCTGCACAGAAAACATGGTATTTTTGTGTTTGTGGAAAAGGCTCCTTCTGCACAGAAAATGCTGCTTTTGGTGCAAGAATCCCTACATGCATTATTATTATTTTTTGCACTGAATAAATCTGAAACAGAAAATTTATTTATTTAATTATTTATTTATACCCCGCTCTTCAGCCACAAGGCTATCAGAGCGGCTTACAAATTGTTTTAAGCAATAGCAGTTTACACATCTACACTGCATTAAGCAGTTTCCAATGTGTGTTAGCTAATTCTCTTTGAAAATTCTCTTTGAAAAGTGCACAGTTTTCAAGGAGTTTCACACAGTGGGGAGAAAAATGATCAAATTATTCATTCTTGCCTATGAGGTTCAAAACAATACCCGCAAATTGAAATGCCATGCAAAATTGGGCCTAGGGCCATTGGGTGCACCAGGTTACCCAGCCCTGCCCAACACTATGAAGAAGGTAGGACGTTTACCAGCAGAGGCCCTGTTGATCTTTTTCAGGGGATCTACTTTGGTTTCGGACTTCTGTACTCTATCTGCAAAAGCATAATCTGTTTGGACATTTGTCTAATCTGTCCAGGCCCATACCTTCCAACTGCCCTGATTTGACAAGGACAGTCTCAATTACTTCTCTGTCATTCTACTTTTTCAGCAGCCTTTAAAATGTCTCTCCTTTGCCCACTTTCCCCCATCATTTCTTCAAATGCTGCAAACTGAGTTCAAAGTGCAAAGGTAGCTTGTTATCAATCAGCTCAGCAGAATGGGAGAGGAGACCACGGGCAAAATCTAGCCCTTCCCAGTAGGCCCAGGCAAAAGCAAACTGCTGCAGCCTCTCCTAGCTTATGTGCTCTTCCACATTAATAACTTTTGTTATCTTCATCATACTCTGATGTTGTTTGGCCACAAATGTTTCTGTTTTTATCTGTGCTTTGGTTGAGGGTGCACAAATACAGTTTAAAGATAATGGATATGAATTTAAACCAGAACTTTATCTCTTGAACATGACAAATGTGTTAAGAAAGAAAGAAGAAATCCAACATTGGAGGATCATGTTGTACATGATAACAGCTGCCAGGTTAATAATAGCGCAAAAATGGAAACAGAAAGAACCACCAGGAATTAAGGATTGGCTAAGCAAACTGATAGATATGATTGAATTAGATAATTTAACAAATAGACTGCAAAATGTCCCAAGTAAAAAATCTTTAAGTATTTGGGTGCCTATGATAAAATACTGGGAAACGAATGAGGAAGGAGAAGAGATCCGGAATATATTACTATTATAGGAAATAAAGAGACAACTAGAATGTGATTTAATTTCAATAATGGGAACATAGCTAAAGGAATGGAGTGCTACAAAGAACAGGTATAGATGTTTAGTTGCGAAAAGGTAGAAGCGGATGGAATGATAACTTATAAGAAGTCTATTTGTTTTAATTCGGTTTGGTAATCTTGACTCACTTGGCATTGATGGAAAGGAAGTCAGAACAGGACATAAGAAGAATTCAAGGAATTGTGCGCAAAGATTAAATGTTGATGAATGTATACAGAATAGAAAATTTGGTGCATATGATGGATAAAATGTCAATCTGAGTTTTGTAATATAAAATATAGAATCTGAGGGAAAATATGATTTGGAATGGAATATATGTATTGATGTTATTTAATAAAAAAATAAAATACAAAAAATATCTCTATTTAAAAAAGAGTAGTAGGGGGTCTTGAAGATAAACATCAGGACTTAGCACCTGGACAGGCAAAAAGTAAACAGACAAACATACAGGTCATAGTCTTGGGTTACTGTGATAGCATGTGTTGCATTTATGTTTTGATTATAGTCATTAGTTCTAAATTTTCATCTGTAACTACCAATTGGCTTGTGCAAATTTTATACAAATCCGTGTCCTCTTTTGTCCCTTTTTTTTTTTAACTGATGTTTTTCTTCTGTTTTGGCAACAACTAAGTTGCCATCCTCTGAATGCTCTCCTCAGACAGACACTGACATATTTTCTTTTCCGACATATTTCCCAGCCAGAGGTCTTTAAAAAAAAATATCTCCAGCTTTTTAAACATCTGATACAATTTGCACTGCTGCTTTTTTATACTGCTGTTTTAATGTATCACAGCAGGGTTTTGTTGGTGCGTGGTTGGTGTGTTTTATTGTAAACTATGCTGACTGTCTTTTTCCAGGATGAGGGACTTGTGGCCCTCCAGATGCTGCTTGGCTACAACTCCCAACACCCTTGGCTCCTGCTGGTGGTGGCCGGGGCTGATGGGAGTTGAAATCTGGAAGGTCACAGATTTCCTCCTCCCTACTGGATGACCTTGGGCAAGTCACACTCTCTCAGCCTGAGAGGAAGACAAAGGCAAACCCCCCTCCCCGAACAAATCTGGCTAAGAAAACCATAAGTCTGAAAGGACTTGAAGGCGCACAACAACTGAATTTGAGTCACTAATCCACTGTATTTTACTATTATTCTTGTTGCTAACAATCTCTCTCTCTGGCTTTTCTTCGCATACGAAGATTCAGGAAGGACTCAAAATCCCACGCTTTCTGCAAGCGCGCTGATGACTAAAAAGGCCAATCCGAGATAAACAAGTCCGGTTGCAGAAAGCACAGCAGAAGGTCTCCTTGGGTGATGTTTCCGTGTTGTGATTCTTTCTGCATTGTTGTTTCTCTTCAAGACTTGTTCAGCGTGAGTTCTCAAAGAAGGCTGCAGCATTTTGGATAGTGTGTCTCCATGCCTCCCAATGTGAGGCCAGGGCGGACCATTGTTGGTGATGAATTTGGCCGAGCCTGAGATGTTGTTTCAGGGAGTCCTTGTATCGCTTTTTCGGAGCGCCCCTCTTACACTGACCCGTGGCGAATTCATCATAGAGTACTGTTTTGGGGAGGCGATGGTCCTCCATCCTAGAAATGTGCCCTGTCCAGTGATAACGGCGATGAAATGAGTTGCCGAGTGCTAAGAATAAGCTGGACAAGATGCTCTTCCACCCCAACACTGGGGCTCATGACTCAATAAAGCCAGGTTTGCTGTCATAAGAAACAACAAGGCTCTTGCGTTCCTTCCCACCACCACCACCACCAAGCTAATTTGGGACTGAACTTAAAGCTGGCAGGTTAATTCCATGGCTCTTTTTCCCCTGGAGATCCCCCATGGCTGGGGCAGGGCTGTCTGGTGAGGTACTTTGGAGTAATGGCCCAGGGGGGTCAGCAGAGAGAGAGGTTGGCGTATGATGAATTATTCACAGGGGTGTCGGTAAGTGCAGAATTAATCCCCTTCCTTCCAGCTGGCTAGCGCACTAAATTATCACTCCTAGTCATGCGGGAAAATGCTGCGGAATTCATTTAGCTGATTATTGTTTTGATCTAGGAACTGTTTCCCCCATCCCCACTCCCCTTATTCCAGCCTTCTCTTTCCCCTCCACCAACTACCCACCCATTAATGTATATACAAGCAAGGGAGGGAAAAGAAAATATCAGATGACAGGCACGGCTTCTTGATTCTCTTCTTAAAGCTTGTTTCAGCAAATCGGCCCCAGCAAACAATGAAAAAGAATGAATTTGTTGCTAGAGGGAAGCCATGTTCAATCATCAGTCCCAGCTTTGCATGAACTGGGCCATTTTATTTTTAACCTTTTGGCATTTGTAAGATTCCCCCCCCCCCAGTAAGTGAGTGAGTGAGCCAGGCAGCAGGTGATCAGTGCAAAGAGGAGCAGAGACAGAAAGGTTAGGAACGCTCTGAAACTCCATTTGATGGGTGTGGAAAGAAAGCACTGAAATCCATAAAGTCGAGACCAGCCAGTTATAGATTCCATTTAAGATCCTTGACTTCTCGGTTTATCATTTCTGAACCTTTATACTGGGGGACGGGCAGATAGCATTCATCCAGGTGTTGTTGGACCGCAACTCCCATCAGCCCTTGCTAGCCAGAATGGCCAATGTAGGCTGAGATCCTACATTGTCCAGGGAAGCATGAGAGTTTTGCGAGACAGAACCATCCCCAGGCTTCAACACCCCTAGGACTCATGGTTTTGCTGGGATAGCCCTCCTGAACTGCCATTGTTCTTGGTGGAGAGCAAGGGAAGGTGATCATAGCCAGACACAGACCAATAGCATTTTCCACCAAGATTTGCTGAGGTCCTCTGAAGGTCTCTGACAGTACGAGAGTGACGTTTATTCTTGGATGAAACCGGTGTAGGTATACGCATGCGCATTGAGAAACACCGATTACAGGGTTAGGCTCGCGATATCGCGCGAAGTCTAGGCATGCAGTTTGCGCATGCATAAAACAAAGAGAGGATGTGACGACAGCAGGTAAGGGGTGGAGTATGCATGCTGAGAAGTGTTAGTGATTGTACATGCGGCGCGCCAAGTAGCGCTATTTCGCCAACAAGCTGAAATTTGCGCATGCGTAAAATCAGGAGAGGATGTGACAACACCATGTAAGGGGTGGAGTATGCATGCTGAGAAGTGTTACTGACTGTACATGCGGTGGGCAAAATAGCGCAATTACGCCAAAAAAACGAGTGACAGGAGCGCTATGGGAGAAGGAAGTGCGGAGAGAATAGTCATATATTTGTGATCTACATGGCGAAATAATAACAGGATAGGGCATAGTGTGGTATACCTCTAGGAGACCTGTTTAAGGATACCCTATTTAAGTATTTGAAGGGGTGTCACATTGTGGCTGGAGCAGGCTTGTTTTCTACTGCTCCAGAGACTGGAACAAGGAGCAATGGATGCAAGCTCCAGGAACAGAGATTCCACCTCAACATGAGGAGGAACTTTTTGACAGTAAGAGCTGTTTGGCAGTGGAACACACTCCCTCGGAGCGTGGTGGGGTCTCCTTCCTTAGAGGTCTTTACACAGAGGCTGGATGGCCATCTGTCGGGGATGCTTTGATTGTGTATTCCTGCATGGCAGGGGGTTGGACTGGATGGCCCTCATGGTCTCTTCCAACTCAACAATTCTTTGATTCTATGATATGATTCTATGATCCAAATGCATCTTCAATCTCCTGTGCTCTACATCACGGAACGGCCATTCAGGGAGGCTATCCTGGGAGTGGGGTTGTGGGAGCTTTGGTCATTGCAGAGGGTGGAAGAGAATACCAATCCACACAATGACCAAAATAATTCATACACAGGCATAAGGTGGACTAAAACTTGTGCAAGTCATTGACAGGATGCCAGTCATAACCCCTGGTTAGGTCAGTGTAAGTCACCAACAGGATTCCAGCCAGGGACTTCCCTCTTCATCACAAGTGATGTTATTTTGGCTACTTAGTGATCAGCATTCAACACTGAACTTTGGAAACAGAAGGACCAGTCATATTAGCACCATGCAGTAACCACTAAAAGGCATATGTCCCTGTTCCAAGGAGATTACTATTAAATGCTCAACACATGGGGAGAGGGAGGGATGCCTTGGCAAGTGTAAACATGGGAACAATATGAATTAATTAGATTCCTGTAAAAGCCTGTCTGCTGCTCCTTCTTCCACTCCTCCTTGCCCGGTGACTCGTGCCCAGGCGCCAGGGGACCACCTCCTGGATTGCTCTGCTTGGATCCACCCCTTCCTCCTCATGCATTGGGGTCTTGCTAAATTTGCAGCATCCCCCCCACAAAGTGGCACGTGCAAAAATCCATATATTTGCATTTGCCAGGTGCGGTGTGTGCGCTTCCCTCACCCGGGAGACACTGCCAAGCTTTTCAAAGCTATTCAGGGGATTTAATTCATTCTAATAGAAACAACGGTCTTGTGATCCTTGGTTTCTTTCTTTTCCTTGCTAGCTGTCACTTTAAACTGTTTTATCTGAGTAACGTGCCTTGCTTTCTTTCTTTAAAAAAAATCTTTTAAAATACACAAAAAGGAGATCTTGGCTGTGAAATTAAACACTGTCGTGTGATGTGGCTGTGGAAAGTGACATCTGCTGACAGATTGCTAAGTGCACAGTGGGCTACGAAGTGGGGAGGGGAGAGGGGGGGAATATAAATTAATCGAATAATGCATGATGTCATAAAGCTGCCTTCCCCAACCTGGCACCATCCAGATGTGTTGGACTATGCTTCTCATCATCCTGCTGCCAGCTGGCTGGGGGTTATGGAAGTTGTTGTCAAATGCACCTGGGAGGGTCTGTGGTTTGACAAGAGGAATTTTTGACTGGGAAGCCTCAGAGTTACCTCTCCTCTCCTGACTGGCCTCCCTGAAGGGCTACACAGTGTTTGGCAGCAATCCAACATCCCTCTCAGCATAGCGTAAATATCCGCTGCAGAGATACGCTATCCGAGCACTACACAACCTCCAAAATAGCAGCATTGCATGACACATGTCAGTGTCTAGCTGCCATTGCACAATGCACAGTATAGGATGCGCAACTGCGTTGCACTCAAATGTGTCTGGGTAAGTAGAGTAAGGGCTCATCTAGATGAGCCAGAATATGCCGGCTCCCCGCTGGTATATTCCGGCTGCAAATCTGGTCTGTTCCTCCCCCATTACCAGCATGAAATGGGATGGAGTCCAGAATGCCACACTGGTCCATCACTGCAGCTGCCACTCACGTCCCGCTCTCTGAAGCCAGGAAGCTGGCCCACAGCACGTGGATTAGGCCCCCCTGCATGTGACCTTGGGACTCCTTCCTGGCTTTAGAGAGAGCAATGCAGACTGCAACTGCAGTGATGGGACAAGGTATGGGCTTCTGCAGTCACATGGGTCCCAATCCTCCCCCCCCCACTGGAACAGTTTTTCATGTGTGTTATAATACAATGGTGTAATGGGCTTTATCTCGTTGTAGTCCCATCTTTGTCCCAGGCATCGTGAGGACTGCCCAGGGGCAAAATGGGTCAAAAGCCCTGTGTCGTTGGGACTGCAAGGCTCCAAGACAAGGGGCAAGATGGGGTAAATAACCCATCTAGACAAGTCCTAAGTCTATGATAGCTTGTGCTCCAATTTCTTTCTCAGCGACATCAGAGTGGGATCAAAACAGTGTGGCCAGCCCACAAGAGGCCAGATGCATTAATGAGGAAGGACACACCAAACTACTATTTGAAGCAAAGAAGCCATGATTTATATACAGTACTGAGTTTAGGAAGGGCAAGACTACACTTGCTCCTCTCCTCTCCTCCCTGCTGAGTTGCATGGCAAAACTGCAAACCACCTTTGTACTTTGAAATTAATTTGCAGCCACTGAAGTAAGCAGAGGACAAAAGGAGAAATTAGGAAGAAGAGAGAGAGAAACCAGGACATTCTAGAGGCAGCTGAGAAAGTGGAACAGCAGGGGATTAAGCAGGGTTGTTCTTGTCTAACTGGGTCAGTAGGAGAGTGTGGATCAGTACTTTCAGCTACATCAGCTGTGGCCAACCTCCCTGCATTGGTTGTCTAGCTGATGAGTGGATTAATTGGCACATCAGAATTTATGGGGTTTAAAAATGAAATGATCCCCCTAGTTCTTCAGTAGTGTATTGGTCTAGCCAAGTTTGCTTGTAATATGTGCATAAAATCCAAAGGGATTACCGGAAAGAAAACAAGGGACAAAATTATTACAGGTAGTGAAAGGCTAGCGGATGAATAGAGCGGCGTGATAGATTTTCATTATCCTCCATCAGGTTCCTTTCTTTCATGATTCCCCCTCTCTTCCAACTCAGCATCCGTTAGAAACCTTGATTGCCACAGAAATTATAGAGGAGTGATAGAATGACTATTGAATGGGAAGGGACTGAGCTGGCCTCGCTTTGTTAGACAGCTAATGAGTGGGAGACAGCAAGGCCATGGCTAAGCGAAGGAGAGGCAGAGGGGGAGAGAGATGGAGAAATGAATCCCTTTGTGGAGGAAAATTTGTCAGTTTCCGCTCACATCTCTCAGGGGAGGGTTTAGGGGAAAGCTAATTGAATTAGCAGCACATGTGGCATTGCTGGCCAAGGTGCCCCATCTTTGCCACATGAAAGAAATGCAGGGGGGAGGGATTGTTGACATCATTTTCGGCCCACCCCAGACCCCATCTGTTCCTTTGGCGTCACATAATTCATAAGGAGCCAGATAAAACTGTTGCATTTTGCATGAACTTTTTGTTTTCTCCGAGAACGTCTGTGCAAGTCTAGGCATAATTGCCAATTGCTAGCCCAGGCCTTGCTCTCTCTTGATGCCAAGGGAGCTGGGCTGGGGTCAAGGGCTTCCCAGCCTAATGAAATGGTGCAGGCTAGCAAGAGGGACATCTGGCAGAGTTAATGGGAGCCCAGGTGCCTTTGGATCAGCTCATGCATTCTCCCATACTGTCTTCCCATCTCCTGAACCCAGGCTCAGAGGGACTCCAAAGTGGCTAAGAAGCCACAGACACAGTTGTGTCCTCATGATAAGGCCTAATCGACTATCACAGCCCCAAATCACGGAGTGGGAAATGGCATGGGCCACTTTGCCGCCAATCACCCGCAGCAACCAATTTAAGAAGTTAGGAACAGATTACGGGGAAATGACTAGGCCTTGTGTGCTAGGCACGCCGGTGAATGCAGAGAGGGAAGAGGGAGAGATTGGCCGCGCTGGGAAATGATTGAAGTTTTCACTCACTGTCTCCTCTTCAATTAGTGATCCACCTCTGTTTAGTTAAGGAGCAGCTGCCGGGTGTCACTGGGTTGCGCTGCAGATGATGATTTTCACGGAGAGCGGCTTCATAATAGATTTGTATAGTCATGTTGAGGAAAGGGAGGCCATCACTCCAGAGCCAATGAGAGAGTGTCATGCGGCAGCCTTGCCCCGATAAGAACTGAATTGTGATTGAAAGACCAGATAGCTTATTATTTCAGATTTAGGAGAATGCATTGTGTGTGTGTGTGTATGTGTGTTGTATGGGAGTTGTCCTTTTTATTGTTTTCTGGCAAGACATCTGTCTTGAATAGCAGATCAACAGGCAGATGTTCATCCAATAATGCTTTTGTTTGCCAGAATGTCAAAAAGCACATTAGCCCAGGGGTGGGAAATCATATGCCCAATGGATGGATGGATGGAAATCCTGGACTATATTCTGTCCTATGTCACAGGATCTCAGGGTGTCATAGGTGTAAAATCAGTTTAAGCTGTTGAAAACTATTTAAAATTGTAAATCATAAAAATAATTTTAAAAGACTAAAAGCATATCAGAGAGTTTAAGAAGTTGCAACAGTTTAAAAGGGGGTAAACATTTTGAAACTATGGGCCAGTCTACACGAGGGATTATAGTCCAAGTGCATTATTGCAAATGCGCAGTAGAGCTCAAGTGTCTCAATGGTATTTTGGACCACTTGTGGGAAATTGAGGTGACCCATCTTTTCCTTGTCTAAATGGAGCGGGATGTGAATCGAGATGGAGTCAAAGGGTAAATTACTGTGCTGTGTTTACCGTCCTGATGGCGTGTGCGCTTTGAGCTATTTTTAAAAAACTGTCAATCAACTTGTGCATGTGTGATCAACCACCTCTGTTGTCACATACTTCCTGTGGCATTTCCTGTTCCCGCCTCTTCTGCCTCTCCTCCCACCAACTTCCACTCTTATCTGAGAATTTGATTCAATGTGATTAGTTGTCTCAATGGGTGGGGGTGTGCATTTCCATTGGTTTCTTTTTTAAAAAAAGAACTTTGGGAAAAGCTTCAAAGGCTTTCCCCATGTAGTTTTTCCCAAATTTTGGTCCCTCTCCCTCTGAAAATGACGGACCGCTGCAGGACTTCATTTGGACACATGGGATTCCCCCCAGATTCTAAGAGGATATATTTCACCATCTAGACTGGCCCTATGTACACGTACATCTTGCAATAAATCAGTTAGGTCTCAACAGCTTTAATGAAAGATCATATCTTTACCTGGCACCAGGATAAAGCCAACATAGGCTCCAATTGGGCCTCCAAGGGAAGGACATTCCCCAGCTGAGGTGCCACAGCTGACAAGGCTCTGTCCCATGTCCTCAGATGATATATGATGGGGCACAAAGAGAGCCCCTCCAGCTAGGAGATAGATTGGCAACCTCTCCTTGCTAGGAGATATATTGGCAACCTTTGGAACAATATTATTAAATAGCCTTATCAACTAGCATGGTGATGACTGACACTTTTCAGGCTTTATCTGCACTGCAGAAACAATCCAGTTTGACACCACTTTAACTGCCATGCCTCAATGCTATGGAATTTTGGGGTTTGTAGTTTTGTGAGCTATTTAGCCTTCTCTGTCTGAGAGCTCTGGTGCCTCAACAAACTATAAATCCCAAGATACCTTAGGATGGAGCCAAGCAGTTAAAGTTGTGTCAAACTGGATTATATCTGTAGTACAGATGCAGACTCAGTGAAATGCAAAAGCAAGAAACAATAAAGAGGAACGTTAGCACGGTTATTTGTCCAGCTTCTAGTAAAGAGAGGTATAATGACTCTGGACATGATGAAGTTACCTCTGCAAATTAAAAATACAACTGCAAACTCAATGCAATGATCACATTGGGCTAAACCTGGAAGATTCTTAACACAAATATTCATTAGAGGTAATAGAGAATGGTGAGAGCCATCATGGTGTAGTGGTTTGGGCATTGCACAACAACACTGGAAAACAGAGTTTGAATCCCTGCTCAGCCATGGAAACCCACTGGATGACCTTGGGCAAATGACACTATCTCAGCTTTAGAGGAAAGCAAAACCAAACCTCCTCTGAACAAATCTTGCCAAGAAAGACCTGTGACAGGTTCACTTTAGGGTTGCCATAAGTTGGAAACAACTTGAAGGCACACAACAACAAACAACACATTGGTATATTCTGATAGCACTATTAATGAAAGATGGCATGCAATTTACATTTCTTAATGGACTAAGATTATTTTTTTAGACTGAACTTGGTGACTCCTAATGGCAAGACAATTCCTTCTAAAGGTTGGTTCCATGTGCAATTTCCAAGCAGAAAATCAGTAGGATGGATGGATGGACAGATTCATCCATCCATCCAATCCATCCATCCATTCATGGTAATGGTAGTGGTGGTTGCATAATACACTGTCTGAATATGGAAGATTGGTGTTACATCTCATGGTGAATAGATGCCAGTAGCTCTTTCTTCTTTGAATTCCTCTGGTCTTTTTACCCATCTGTCTACTTAGGTGGTTATCCTAACACCCTGTGTTTCTTGCAGAGACCAGATGTGTTTCTGACTTCATCAACCACAAATGGCCTTCCCCTCTTGGATACAAACCTTGTGGGGCAGCTTGGGACAATCAAAGAGCCATGGACCAGGCCATCCTCAAAAACTGAACAGAAGACCAGTCTCGTTCCAGTGCCTCACCCAAATGTGAGTGTCTCCTTTTTATTGTGTTTCACTCTTTGCACTGCTCACTGATGTTACAATTTCCCCCTAAGTAGTGAGCAAACCCAGTGTCAGTGCTGCTTGGATTAGTTTTTTTCAGATGAGGCACCAGGGAAATGCAGGGTACCTTTGAAATATCTGATCCCTTACCAGGGGTATACAAGGAACCATACTGGAAACATGCAGATTCCGAAGGCAACAAAATTGCTAGCCCTGTACCAATTTTGCAAAGAAACTGTTTGTTAGGTAGGCATGGAAGGCAGTTGGATGTTTCAACAGCATCTCACCTATTTACTCTGGTACTCTGGTTTTAATAACTTGTAAACTACTTTGAGTCTCATTCTTGAGAAAAAGATGGGGTAGAAATGAATACAACAACTTCACCACCAGCAGTAATAATAATGCCCAGAGGAACAAGGCAAGCAAAGGGAAAGTAGAGACCGTGACAAGAAGTAGGCGAACCCATTTAGGCCACAATCCTGCAGATTTCTTACACTTGCATAAGTTCCCATGTAGAAGCAATTGGCCATTTTTGTCCAACATAGAACATCTGCCTTCAGCTCAGGGTTGTGGACATGGAGTTGCACCTGTGGTACCCTTGCCCATGCAGATGTGTACAGTATTTCATTGCACATTCAGGTGTACAATGTTGCCATTCTAGGGTTGCACAATGGCTAACTCCACAGGCATAAAGTCGCACTATGCATCCCCAATGTGGGATCCAAGCCTTACACTGGGGGACCAACTCAGTCCATCTTGCCCCGTCTTCCACTCCAGCCACACACCCTGACTAAAAGCACCTGAAATTGGCACAGTCAGCAGATGCTGTATCCTGACCTCATTCAAAAACATGGGTTGGCTGTATCATGAGTTTCAAGGCTTCCAGTGTGATAAAGAGTATTCAATTCTGAATCCATTTACCCAATTCATTGCTATTACAGCTGCATTAGTCTTGAGGCCGCACGGCCCCCGACAGCCTGTACCTTTCAGCTCCACAAGTATATGGCTGACATCAGCAAAGCTTGGGTATTGATAAAATCATGCTACTGGGTTACCAGGGCCATTGCTTGCTAAGTGAAGGCCTGATGCACTCCATCCGTCTGGATTTTCTTTTTTTCTTTTTAAATAACATGTCATTATAGCTTGGCTATTAAATGCCCAGGAGAACATAGAAAAGAAAGAGAGGAACTAAGGGAAGAGGCAAGTGATTACAAGACTGTTATTTGAGAGCTTGTGGAGCACTTTAGAAATGCGAGATTTCCACACACCAATCGGTGCCCTTTTGTGGTAGTAGTCCAGTTGTGCCGAGCTGCCACACATCTGGATTTGCTGCAATTGCTGTCTGAATAAGAGGGCGGTAATTGCAGAGCTCTGTGGGACTTGCCCTGATCATAGCATGTGGGAAACAAAAATGGAAGCAGCAGAAGCAAAGCAAAGCAAGACAGGTATGAACCCGCAGGCAGCCACGGGCCTTTCTGTGTGTGTGTTGGAGATTGGGCTGGAGCTTGGAAAAGTTCCTTTTTTGGACTACAGGTCCCAGAATTGCCCAGCCCACCATAGCTGAGATGTCATAGTGGCTGGGGCTTTCTGGGAGTTGTAGTATTCGAAAGTAACCTTTCTGAAGCTCTGCATTGAGCTGTACTGAGCACTGGACTTTAGGGTGGGAATGCCTAGGGCCTACA
Source organism: Gambelia wislizenii (assembly GCA_030847615.1). Taxonomy (NCBI): domain Eukaryota; kingdom Metazoa; phylum Chordata; class Lepidosauria; order Squamata; family Crotaphytidae; genus Gambelia; species Gambelia wislizenii. The sequence continues at coordinate 36,835,702 of JAUMIR010000009.1, forward strand.
GCCAGTGTGGGTCTCCTGCCACTGCCTGTCCAGCCCCCAGTGCCTGCTCTGGATGATAAGACGGTCGCTGTATACCCTCCAACTGCCCCAATGTGGCAGAGACAGCCCTGAGTGATCCTCTGCCACCCCAGTTTTTCAACAGCTTTTAAAATGTCCAAAAGGTGTTATCTAGACAGTGAAAAATATGGTATTGCACCATTGTCTGTGTCTGTGGTTCCTGGTCTGGTTCAGCAGGTCCTGGCATGTCCACTGCTTCAGTCTCCGAGTCAGAGTTCACTTCCAAGTTCTGGAAGCAGGGCACGACAGTTTGCATGTTTTCTTACATGAACTGAAAGACAGTTTTGGGAAGCATGCAATGCCAAAGGGAGAAGGCTGAACTACCCGTCCTTCAGCCCCACTTCCCAGACTTCAAGGGCAGTAGTGTGAGAGCTCTGAATTAGTACTGGTGGTTGAGGGCTTCCATGCCAGTGGAGTGATGAATCTGCTCCAAGTTTTAGTTCAGCCTTCATGGGAGCTCTCCAAGGTTCTGGACTAATGGACATGTTGGTGTTCAGCACCTTGGATAGCTCCTTTGAACTGCAAAGCACTGCCTGGAGTGGATTCACCACTTGCTCAATACAGGAACTCCTAGCTACCACTGCTAATAAAATCAATTTTTATCATAGATCTTCCTCCCACCCCATGCCTGGTAGCACTCTTACAACCCTCATAACATCATCCTCATGCCAGTCCCCTCCTTCATGTGTCTCTAGCCCCAGAGCACATGCATTGATGTCCACATCTGTTCCCTGTTCGTTTAAGCCCTGAGTCGCTGATTGAATATGAATGTCTTGAGGGCCTAAGAGAAACACTGCTTTGCCTTCCAGAAAGAATATATCCTTATGCTGTTGAGAAAATCCTGTTTGTTTACATTTTCTGCTACATTCCTCACCATATCACAGTCTGCTGCCTGCTTGTAAGCCTGTGGATCTCTGCGCTCACACGAAAAGCACATTTCTCATTCCATGTGATGGAATAAAGCTCGAAATAAAGCAAAAATAAAAATATCTCCCCCACTCCCTCTATCCCTCCCCCCACCCCACCCTTGGCCATTCACTCCATGGAGCATTATTGCTTCACCTTCCATTATATACAAGTTAGCTTTGACGGCAGCATAATAGAAAAACACAATAAACCACTCTAGCCTGCTGTGGAGAGGGAGTCATTTCCCCAGCAAATGCCATGTTATTCATAAGACAAAGAACACTGTAGGTCACTGAACTGAGATTTGTGCTGGCTGAGTCAGGCCCACACAGGATCAGGCTCCACACAGAGATAGATAGATAGATAGATAGATAGGTAGATAGGTAGATCCATTTATTGAATTAGTCTACCAACCATTTCAAACAATAGCAAATGATAAAACAATACAACCATACATCCTACAATATAGTTCCATTAAAAACATTGCCATGTCACATTCTGTTAAGGTTACATTGAGCCAAAATAAAGATTTGGCCATCCAGTAAAGGAAACACTTTCCCTTCTTTCCACCTCTTTTCCTTTTAAGTTGGCAGCCTTGGATACAAAGAAGGCAACCTTCTGGGACACACAATGGTTAGAGCCACTCAAAAAGAATGTGGGCTTGTTCGTCATAGACTGTGTATATGCAGAGCCAAGTACTAGAGGACTTGGCATCTTATCTACTCAAGTGCCATTTATAGTCATGCTGTAGGGGCATTATCTGGGCCCTTTGTTGCTTTTCTCTGAATTTTTAAAAAAACAGCAAGGGGAATGCACACTCCTGCTCATTGGGACAAGTGATTTGATATTAATCGCTTTCCCATAGGATAGGAAGTGCAAAACTTATTGACCGGACAAGCGAAGGGGCAGAGCTTGCTAACAAGGCAAGTGCCCGCAGCGGCCATGTTGGATTTTTGCCTTAGCGAGCAAGTGCTAAGGCAAGAAAACAGGGTGGTGGGGTTTTTTGCTTCTCTTTTAAATTAAAAAATCACTCTATCACACCTTGGACATACTTATTTTTTAAAAAATAAAGTTTGGCGGCAGAAAATTGAGGGAAGTACAAATGCAAGTAAATCATTCACAGCCGCCATCTTGTGTGCAAAGCTTATGGGGGCAGAAATATTGTTAAGACAAGTCACAGCTGCTGTGAAATGCCATTACTGTGGACTTTTTCGGACAAGTAAAATGCAACGGAAGCAGCCTCGCCACGTGGCGAGGCTGCTTCCGTTGCATTTTACTTGTCCAAAAAAGTCCTACGAGTCACTCCGGGTTTTCTTTTGCCTCATATAGACAAGCCTATGGTTGAAGTTCATTCAGCACCATGTTGCGGTTAGTTCAGGAAACAATGGCTTGGTCTGCCATTCCTACATTAGCCTTCTGTTTATACATATACAGACCCCTAAAGACCAGATTTGATTTTACAGGGGAATCAACAGATCTGTATCTGTGTAGCATCAAAGACACATGTCTCTAAATGCCCTGGCATCAAGCAAATCTTGTGGGCATTACACTTACGAAGCTTTCAACACATCTATTTCAGTTTTGTTGCTGTTGTTTTTAATTTTACAAATTAATCCCATGTGCAGTTTGCAGCCTCTCATTGTGCAATTTTATGTACATTCTGGCTGCTTGCTGATATTTTTACATAGCTTAATGCCCTTAAGCAATGCAAAAAAAAAATCTATCTAACCACATTTTACACCCAGATTGCAAATGAACTGAATGAGAACAAGTGTTGTTCAAATGGCATCGACTCAAAAGATACAGAAGACAGCCTAGGAGATTTGAAGGTGGTCTTCTGTTTGTGCATGTGTGCCTTGAGTGTGAAAAGTGTGCTTTCAGAGGAAGTAGCATGTTTCCTGAATGCCCTCCTAGAATTCGGATAGTTCCACATTCTGGACTATCACGCCCAGAATCCACCACCCAGCATGGCAAATGACCTGGCTATGGGATTTTGGTAGGTGTAGTCTGATATAAAAAAAAGTTTGTATAAGAAGCCACAGGTGTTTTACTTTCTAAGCAAACTCATCAAATCTGACTTATTACTCTTTATTTTATTTTTTTAAGGAAAAAAAAGTAAATGTGGTTTTATAAGTCTATGCAACCTAGTTGGCAGTTACTGGCTTTATTTCCTCAAGTGTCCAGAACTGAACATAGACAGTTTCGTTATTTGGTCTTGAATCACAGCTGACACCGTGTATGTATTTGCGGCTATAGATCAGGGATGGGAATTATGCAGCCCTGCACATGTCATTGGATTGAAACTCCCAGAAGCCCTATCCAGTATGACGAGGGGTAAGGAATGCTGGGAGCTGCAGTTCAACAACACCTGGAGGACAGCACAGTTCCCATCCCTGCTGGAGATCCTATCCTAAAGCACTAGGCTATGGTGGCTGGAGAGGGTTCACTCCCCTACTGATAGGGAACCACTTGCTGCAATTTGGCACTGCTGCTCTCTTCCAGTTTGTTCTCAAGCTCAGTTCAAGGTCCTGGCTGTGACCTACAAAGCCCTAAATGGCCCAGAGGCAAAATATGTAAAAGATCACTTCCTGCACTATGAGCCTGTCAAGAATTGGAGATTTTTCAACAGAGATTCTGCTGTGTTCCACCCTGGAAGGCTAGGTTGGTATGTACCCAAGACAAAGCTTTCCATCTAGCAGCATCTCAGTTATGGAACTCTCTCCCAAGGAAAGCCAAGTTGGCTCTGGGTTTTAGTCTGAACTTCGGAAGAACTATCCAAGTTGTGCTGAACTCTATCCTCCAAAGCTAACTCCTTTAAAGTTTAGACCAAAACATGGATGGATTCTGCTGGTTCCTGGCCTATTGTGTGTGTGTGTGGGGGGGAATCTCCTCTTCATCCCCCATATCAGATAGCTTAAGAAGTGTCTGGAAGCCACCAGCTGCTTTTGCCCATATGGCTTTTGTCTTGTAGAATTGTTTTTTAATTTTTTAAAAATTGTTTTAAATCTACTTTTCAAGAACGGACTTATTTGTGATATTGAGCATCACTCTGAGGTCTCTGGTGGGGCAGAGAAAGTGATATGTTGGTGATACTGGTGATGGAGAGGTAACTGAGGCATTGTGAAGGGTCATGTCAGGCCAGGTTGCTCATCAGTGAACCAACATTTATTTATTCATTTACATTATAAAATATTTTTATTCCACCACATATCAAAAGATCTTGGGGTGGAGTACAAGCAGCAAAATAATTTTAAACAATTTTAAAAGAATTTAAAAGTACAAGTCACCTGCCGTATCTGTGGGGGATACATTCCCAGACTTACCACAAATATTTGAAACCACAGGTAATAGTAAACCCCAGAGTCGCTCTGGAAGACCTAGGAAATGCCTAGAGAGGCCACCTCTCTAAGCATCTCCAGCATGACTCTATGGTAATGCTTAGAGAGGCCATATTTTTTGACAACAGATAATTGAAACTGTGGGTACGGTCCTGCACATATGGCTGGCGGGGGGCAACCTGTAACTTAAAACTATCTGACCCATTTAAAAACAAATTTTAAAACAGTGTACAATATCTCAGAACTCCAGGACTCTCAGAACAACCTTGAACCTAGACAGCCCATGATCTCTCGGCTTTAAAAGCTACAGTCAAGAGCCAGGTTTTCACTTGGGACCAACATGAGGGCAGCGTAGCAGCGGCAAACATGTGTAAAAGAAAAGGAAAAGACAGGAACCAGTTTCTACTTTTCTCACTTCTGAAAGTAAATCCTTTCTCCTTGCCCTGAAGAAGTCACCATTTTCACTTGCCCTCCTGGAAGAATGACAGAAATATATCCCCACTGTCCTAGTCTGAGAATGAACCCATGAAAGTAGGGGTATGTTTTTCAGCTTAGGTCAAGATTTTTATGTTTCCTTCTGTCCCCCAACCAACTCCTGTCTTCTCTCCAATAAAGAGATGTCTTGCACTGCGGGCGAGACAAACTAGTTGTTTGCATGGCTTATCCCCAGCCCAAGCTGCAATTGGATGTGTCATACTCCAAACCTACCTATTTGTGACTTGGGCACTGAGGGTGCCAAATCACAGTTTGCAGTCATGATGAAAAATACAGAACGGGAAGTGTGCAGCAAGAGCCAAGACAAAGAGGAAGAGAAGCAGCTGGCGTGTGAAGCATGCCTGGGGAGAGCTCTTCATGCAGGCCACTGCAAAGCACCTCTGAAATTTGCTTGCTCCTGCTATCTCTTTGCATGTGTGGATTCGACAGCGAATATACTGTCTGAGTTTAAAACAGCAGTAAAGACGCCCAGGCCTATCCAGATGACTTTTTAATTAATGCTTTGTTATTGATTGTTTTAAATTTTGTTTTTTAATATGTATTGCTTGGAGACAAATGAGTGCTGCTGCAAATTTGCAATCATGCACACAATTCCACATTATATTTTCTCGTCTAGACAACTCTTTGGATTCCTTTGTTCTGTCTCCCCCCACACACACACTTTTCAAACCTAAGCATGAGGGGATGAGATCACCAGAGAGCTGGCATATGCATCTGTACATTTTGTTTGTTGGCATTCCTCCCTTACTAACTTCCACTGTGAAACAGCTATAAGGACACTCTGAATCTGTATCACTCTCAACTACAAGTGACAACAAGTGCTTCTTCAGTTACATGCACTGTTCAGCCTGTGAATGCCAATGTTTACGTAGTCAAACCATTACCAGCCATATACAGAAGAGGAATTATCAAAAGGCCCGGAGAAACGTCAAGTTTTGCAGAAGTGTTTTAAAAACTTTAAAGGAGAATAAATCCTAAGAGAGGAAACCTCCGAGTGCACTGCTGGCTGAACATAATGGTTGTTGTTGTGCAGCACATTTGGAGGGTACTGGGTTGGGAAAGGCTGATATGCTAGCCTCGGAGTAGAACCTCACAATGGGTCTTTTACTGGAGCAGGAATATCTAAAGTTCCATTGTGTCAAGTTAGAACATCGTGTAAGGGTGGGCCATTCTATCTACTTATGGCCCCTTTCTCATGTTTTACTCATAAAATATTTGTTACAATCACCTAAAGGCACCAGAACCATCTGATCTTAGAAGCTAAGCAGGGTCAGACCAGGTTAGTACTTGGATGAGAGACTGCTAGCGAATACCAGGTGCTTGCTGTAGGCTATATTTTTGAGGACGAACTGGCAAAACCATCTCTGACTATTCCTTGCCTAAGAAAACCCTTGAAATTCATGGGGTCACCAAATATTGACAGGCTGATTTTCTTATGAAATTATTTGGTGTGCTCCATTATCCAAAGTATGTTTCTAATATGCTCCTTAGTGCCTCTTCCTTGACTGAACCCAGCTTGGACATCTGGCTTTGCTTGCTCCATGTATGGTAAAAGTCTTTGTTGCAGAATTTTGAGCATCACTTTGTTTGCATGGAAGCTTAATGCAATGGTCTTGTGGTTACTACAATCCCTCTAGTCCCCTCTTTGGGGTATTATAATATATGGTGAACATTTCCAATCTGTGGGCCATTATTTTGTTTTCCATATTTGTTGACAGATTTTAGTTAGAACTAGAGTAGATTCTGTCTCTGTAGCTTGAAGCAGCTCTATTGGTATGGCATCTGTTCCTGGTGATTTATTTCCCCCAAGTGATTTGAGTGCATATTCTACTTCACTTTCTAAAATTGGAGGTTTGTCTTCAAATGGTTCAAAATCTGACAACACTATGTGAAGGGTAAATTTAGTAGTTTTCTTTATGGGGGGGGCATGGGATCTTGAACAGTGAGAGGGAAAGGAGTTAACTCACTCACGCTATGGTCTTAGTCATAATCCTCAATCTCTTGGCTGATTTTAAAAAAAGCATATATGAGTGATATGATCATAGAATCACAGAGTTGAAAGAGACCACAAGGGCCAGTGATCTCAGATTTAATTTTACATGTAAGTTTGGCTCTACATGTGGAACATATCTGGCAAACATATTTGAATTAGGAAGGGCAAGGGTCAATCTGAGCTTGGGAAAGGTTTGGCATTTGGGGGATTACAGCTCCCAGAATCTTTCATCCAGTGTGGTGACTGGCTATGCTTGTCAAGGGATTTGGTCCTCTTTCTCTGGCTTTTCTTTGCAAACGAAGATTCAGGAAGGACTCATCCCGTGTTTTCTGCAAGCGCGCTGATGACTGAAAAGACCAATCCAAGATCAACAAGTCCGGTTGCAGAAAGCACAGCAGAGGGTCTCCTTGGGTGATGTTTCCGGGTTGTGATTCTTTCTGCGTTGTCATTACTCTTCAAGACTTGTTCGGCGTGAGTTCTCAAATAAGGCTGCAGCATTGTGAATAGTGCATCTCTATTTGGTCCAATAAGGTAGCTTTCCCAAGCTTTTTACTAAACTATCTCGTAAGTCTACTAGCCACTGGCAAACTTTCTGAAAATCAAAGACCACAGTGATGCTAACCTGCTGTTTGCCCAGCTTTCTGCAGGCACCATCTTTCATTCAGGCCCAGGCAAAATGCTTTAAACCTCCAGGTCATTCCAAGGTTTGCAAAGGAATTACCAGTGAGCTGTGTTTGCAATTGTCTTAGTGCCATCTAGTGGGGGATAGCTGTAGAAGTGGAAGATCCATTTAAAAACCTTGATTCCATTAAGAACACACCCCTTTCTGAATGTTCTGCAAATATCATATCTAATTAGAAATTATCAATTCAGCAGACATTTCGGGAGATTTTAAAATAGCTTGTTATAGAATAGACATGCTACCAGAAAAGAGACTTTTTATGCCATTTGATTCAAGTGGAATTGTTAGCCTGATTGTGTCCATTTTTATTGAGCACTAACTAGCAAAGTACCCAACTTTGCAAAGGTTGGACTAGCAGCAAGTGGTGGTTTCCTTGTTAGTGGGGCAGTGAATCCACTCCATGTTTTGGTCCAGACTTTAAAGGAGCTATCGAAAGGGCTGAACCCATTTTGAGATTAGGACGCCAAAAACCTGGATAGCTCCTTTAAAGTTTGGACTAAGATCTGCAACAGAATTGCCACCCCAATGGCATGGAAGCCACCGTTTTGGATAATGTGGCATATGCCAAGTAAAGTCATTTCTTGTAACTATGATCTTATTTATGGGAACTCCAGACAGAGGTTGTGTCAGTCTGTCTGGAATTGCTCCCAGAGCACCTTATCACCACTGGAACCACAGTCATTTTCTTTTCCCAGAGACATTGAACCTCAAATTGTAGGTCTCAATATTTCACAGTCTCTTTTCCTTCTATTCTGTTATTCCCCTGGGATAATAGTACATTATCAGTTTCACAGCCTATAAGGTGTTATCAGCTGGATTTATGGACCATCAATGATTTGGGTTCTGTCCAAGAATCTAGAAAAAATGCATTTTCATCATCATGATCATTACAGTATTATTATTGTAGATGTGATATTTATTATTATTGCTATTACAAGATGTAATATTTATTATTATTGCTATTACAAAAAGTTACACTATTTGCAGTATGCTGCATCATCTGACAATACTTCACTGATTCTGAGGTTCTTAGAAGGCATCCAATTCACTGATGGCCCAAAGAGCCAACATCTGATACAGTATGAAACCTGTTGCTGTTGTCCATTGTATAGTCTAGATACCATGGGAGGGAAACTCTGTCTCCATGTCACCAACCTCCAGACAAAAATCTATAGACTACACAATACAGTACAGATTATAATGATCTGAAGGGTTGGCCTAAGGGAGAGACATTCCTTTGGACTCGGCTTTTGTCCTTCCTTCTTTTAGGCAAATTTCTTCCAGTATCTCTATGAGAGCCCTTCTGGTATTTTTAAGATGACTGCCATATTGCCTCTTCACCATTTCTTCTCCAGGCCATCTTCTTCTCCTCATACAACTTGGTTTATGATTAATGTACTATAGTACTTAAATTACCAGAGGTGTATGAAACACTCCCTCTTTTCATTTCATTATGTTTCTCTGATTCCACGTTTTTTTTGGCGGGGGGGGGTTCCTTTTTTCATATCATGGAACAAGACTTTGGTGGAAGGGGAAAAGGTTCACAAAGAAGTCTTCCTTGTGAGTCCATTTTACCCAATGTATGCATTTCCTCCATGTTTGTGCATACTTTTCCCAAGCTGAATGCATTTCTAGCTGTTCAGATTGCAAAAGGTGCCGGTTACTTTTATGTACACTTTATTTCTTACAACACCCCCATAAGCCTGATAAAAATGTGAATTCTCAAGGCAGAGTGTGTTTCGCCTTGGAATGCATCTCAAGAGCTACAGAAAGGGTGCTTGTGTTCACACTGTTAAATTCAATGAAAATCTTCTCCAACCCTAATTGAGCAGTGTTTAGAGAAGATGTGGTCTGTGCTCCAGACTTTTCATGATGGGGAGGATGTTGTTTCGCTGAAAATGAGAACAGTCAAGTCTAGGAGAGTTTCGGCAGGGGTTTACTGGTCTCTGCTAATGGTTGTGCTGGTGTGTGTGTGTGTTTTAAAATTTCAGCTGTTTTTAACTTTTTTATTGTTTAATTGTGTTTTAACTTTTGTATTTTCTTGATTTTAACAATGTCTTTTTATTGTACACCCCTTTGAGTCCCAAACTGGGGAAAAATCAGGATAGAAATAAAGGTAATAATAATGAGGAAGAGGAGGACAAGGAGGTGGTGGCGAAGGCTGCTGGATTTAATTAACCCCCCCTTAGTCCCATATCCCATAATTCAAATACTTTGCTTCAGTGTCAACAGGTCCCTTCCATGTCAGTGGGGCAGTGAATCCACTCTGGGTTTTAATTTGAACTTTAAAAAAGATAAAGTATTACATTTGCAATGGCTTGTTTTAACCTTTGTAAGCCAACTTGAGTCTCAGCTTGGAGGAAAAGTTGGGGTATAAATATTATCACCATCGTCATCTCCAAAGTGCTGAACCTTTGTGAGCAATAGGGCTCAGCACCTTGGATAGTTCCTCTTAAGTTTCAACTAAAACCTGGAGTGGATTCACTGACCCTCTGACATGGAAGCCTTCAGCCATCATTGTTCACTCTTGCCAGGGCTGGTTTAAGGCACTGGCAGTGTCAGCATCCGCAGGGGGCTCCATCATTGTGGGGGCCCCGTAGTAACCCTCCTCCTGCAAAAACATTATTAGTAATCATCTGAATATCCTGTACTATGAATAGTTTAGGTAGAGTTAGGTTACATTGACCTAAGATAAACATATGGAGCCCCCAAAGTAAAGCATTGCAGGGCCCCCCAAAATTCCTTAAACTGGTCCTGACTCTTGCAACAAGGAAATGTAATAGAACCAGAGATTGGAGAAGTAAGCCTCCCCCATTGTTTTCCAACAAAATGCATTTTCATAATCCAGTCCTCTTCTCTTTTTTTTTCTGGGTGATTGTAGAGGCTTGTTAAGCAATTGCTACCACCTTCCAGCAATAATCATTCCTATTGTTGCTCTGAAAAGAAACCAGTGTGTATTCTAGGCCCAAGCTCGATGAGCAAAGCCAATTGGGTAAGCAGGACAATGGTAGGTAATGCATTCTGCGGTGCTGGATTACTCCAGCCTTTCTCTGAGGTTCTGCAATGTTACAGCCCTTAATCCCTCTGCTATTAGCCACCACCTGCCACACAGCTTGCCATTACCAAGGTGGAATTTCCTGCTCTTTTTGTAGCAGCTGCTTATTAATGGCACTTTAAAGATGGAGTCCAGCATAAGACAATCAGCAACAAGACTCACTGAAAAGGGAATAGATCCCAAATCTAGCAGAATTTCATGTGCATTTACGCTTGAGTAAGTCCTACTTGAACTCTGGCAACTCAGGAGGCTGCACTTTGAAAGGGAAAGAAGACCACACTCTCTGGGCATTATTGCTTGTGTGGACTGGGAGTGGAAAAGAAATCGCTTGGGTTTGCATTTCTTTAGGAAAACATCCATTTTTCTCCTCCCAAGACTGCTGACAAGATGGAGCAGTTTGCCCCAGAAATACATATATTTCTGAGACTTGTGATGCAATTTTGTGAGGAACATGTATGTAAAACCCCTCTGTACATTTGAAAAATGCATGCAACTAAAATGCATTGATTTGGAAAAGCAATGCACCAGATGACAGTTTAGTCAATAGAAACAATGTGTAAAAATGCATACAGTAAGAAAAATGTATAAGAAAAAAATGTATACGTTTTGCATATTACAGACTTTCCAGAAAGATTTGGGCCAGTATCATGGGGTCCTTTCGCACTACACAGTTATACTGAGATGATTCCACTTTAACTGCATTGGCTCCACCCTATGGAATCCTGGGATTAACAGTTTAGGGAAGGGCATTTAGAATTCTAAGTCAGAGAGCTCTAGTTCCTCACCAAAATCCAGCTATCAAGATACCACAGGATGGAACCATGGCAGTTAAAGAGGAATCATAGTGCTATAATTATGTAGTGTGAAAAGGCCCTTGTTGGTGTCTTATGTGTGCATAAGTTCCCCTAAAGAAGCAGTGGGACATTTTTGTCCAATGCAGAATGTCTGCATTTACTTCATAGTTGCAGAAGCAGAGTTGTGTACGTAGCATGTGTGCACATGCCAATGTGCATTGCAGATAGATGCATATTGCACATGTGGATGCACACACATGGATGTGCATTGAGCATGCACATTTGCATACTCTTTGGGTTGTGCATTCAGTTGTGAAGCATTGCAATTCAACACAAGGGTTGCATGGCACCGTCAATGCATTTCTTCACCAATGGGGATTTACGCGACATAACCCTGCTATAGGATCTCAGCCTGGGGCATTTACAAACTCCCAGGAACTTCCAGGAAATCCAAGATTTAGCCTTTACAGACTTTTTGGGGAAATTGTGAAGATACAGTGGGCCTGCTGTATCTTCAGGCTCAGGATCTGTGGATTCAACCAACTGAGGATTCAAACTACAATCACATATACCCCACAAGCTTGAAGCTGTTGTGTGCAGGAAGATTTTGGTCAGAGCACAAGGACAAGAGAATAGTTCTCTGTGCCCTATCCAAAAAGGGACTTTGAGGTGGTGGCTCCAAAGACAGAAGTGGGTGACCGGCATGGAGCCAGGGGAGAGAGTATTCTCTATGCTCGCGAGGCTGCAGAGATACAAGGATCTGTGAAATAGTGGGAATCCAACCCCATTCATTCCAATGGCAGAAATGGGCACCTAATGGGCTTCCTGGAGCCAGGGGAACATGGAGAATGCATGCCTGGTGGCTGGGGCTTGCCATCACCTCCACTACTGCCCTATGCGATATGATTAAGAGGGACTCACATCTCTTCCCACCAGCTCCACGGAGCATGCCAGCCCCCTGCTTCTGCCTTACAGCCACCACCTCAAAGTCCCTTTTTGGACAGGGCACATTCTCTTGCCCTTGTGCTCTGACCAAAAACCTCATGCACACAATCGCCTCAAGCTCCCGGGATGGTGGTGGCAGTGGCAGTGTTTCTGCATGTTCTTTCCAAAGGCAGAAGTGGGCAGCTGGCAGGCTCCCTGGGGGCAGGAGCACAAGGAATGCACACCTGGAAGCCAGGACTTGCTGCCGCCTACGTTGCTGCCCTACACCTTATTATTAATAGGGACTGAATCATCCATGTTTTTGGTATCCACGCAGGGTCCTGGAACCAAACCTCTGCAGATGCTGAGGGCCCACAGTGCTAGATTTGGTTCTTACAGACTTCCAGGACTGGACAGACTTCTAGGAATTGTTTTCTTTGTCACATGTGCCTTCAAAGTCCACAGGACTGTGGGGAGGGTGTAGGAATGGGTTCCAAATAATTTCTCATAGGTGCTACTAAGCTGTCACGGAGAAAAGATTTGAGCCTCATTGTGTTCTGCCAACTCAGCAAAGCCTTGCCAAGCCCTGTTGTGTTTGTCATGTGGAATCGTTGATTGGTGCCCGATTTACTGTTAATTCTGTAAGCGAAACAGACCTTTTAAAGCAATAATTAACAGCCCAATTGAAAGAAGCTCATTAGTCGTTGTTGTAGCTAGCTCGTTAACAAGCCCAAATTATTTTGTGCTAATTAGAATTCGACGCCAAGCAGAATGTGCTGGCCAAACCAAAGCAGACAAAGCAAACCAAAGGATGTATGGAAGAGCCATACTTTGTGCATCAAAAAGCTGGAGGGGTGGGAGTGGGGGAGATGTCTTAAAATTACTATTTTCTTGCTTAATTAACCAGAACACCATATTGATATAATCAGTACTGAATGAAGCAAGGCCTGGGGTTGTATTACTAACTGATTGGTGTTCTGTGAGTCGGTGAATAGACTGGAGATCTTGTCATATCAGTAAATAAAACCTATAAAGAAACAGACATGAAAATATATAAGCTAGGGAAAATGACTCGTAGGGTTGTGCAGGAGGGAGAGAACATTACATCAACACCTATAATGGGAGATGGGAGGAGGATAATGGGATTTCATGCCTCCATCAGCAGTAATTCTGTAAAAGCAAGGGGCTTTGGGCACTTGGAGAAGAAAAGGAAAATAAAAGCACAAGCAACTGGAACAAAATTGTCAGTATTATAAAACTGAGCCAAAGGGGCTGGCAGAGGGAAAGAAAGAGAGAGAGAGAGGACTTTTTTAGACTATGAGTTTTAAAATGTTCTTTTGCCGGCATAGAAAAACCAATTTCTATGCCAGCAAAAGAACGTTCCCCCCCACACACACACCTACGGTACCTCCTTTCCTGGAAAAGGCTTCCTGCCAATAAAGAGAAAGTGAACGGAGCCTTGTTCACTTCCTTGCTCAAAATCTCAGGTAATGTCATCACACGGGAAATTCAAAAATAAAAACAAGAAAACTACATTTAAAGTTGCACAAAGTGCACACACACACATTTTAAAAGTCCCAAGGAAGGTTAAAAAAAAAAAAGTTTGTCACTTATGTGGATGTTCCAATCTAACCCAAAAGTGTTTGTGTCGGAGAGGGCATTGTCAGGATATGTACGAGATTTAAAGGGGGCATCACATGCCGGTAATGCCAGCAAAAAAGCAGCAGGGGTATCTATTGACGGCTTAAGCCTTCAATTAAAAACAACAGGTTTTGGTCTGTTTTTAACCGTGAAAGGGCGACATCGTCTGATCCGCATGCCCATTCATGGTTATGTGGCATTGTGATGACACCGTATTTTCTGTGACTGATAAAGTCCAGAGAGAGAGAGAAGAATGACATGGAGATCTTAAAATGTTGGCTCCCTAAACCGCTCCTCATAGGGCATGGCTTCCAGACCTTTTACCATTTTGTTTGCCTTGTTCTAGACACGTTCCAGTCAATGTCCTTTTTGAATTGTGGTGCCCAGAACTGGACACAATCTTCCAGGTGAGATCTGACCAAAGTAGAATAGAGGGACACTATCACTTCCCTTGATACTCCTATTGATCTTTGGACAGGATCAGTCAGAGGCCATGGGAAGGTTCACCATGGCTTTCATGCCCCCCATTCAAGGCCATTTGGGAAAAGCAATCTCTCATGAAAACCAACAGGGTGATGGCATGAAAACTGGGTGGGAGGGATTTTCATCTCTCCCCCCCCCCCGCGCATCATCTAGGAGGGTTTCTTGCTTCCTTTCTCCACCTTATCTCTGAAAAACAGACCAAGCAGAGCTAGACTGAGCTAGGAAGCGTTTCCAACAGCTTTTATTTCCTTGTTCAATACCCTATCAGCATCTGGCAGCCGAAACTGCAGCATGGCACTGATGACCATCTCTCTGCCCCCTTCAAAATTACCGCTTTTGCAATAGGGTGGGGAGCAGGAGAAACACACCGAGGAAGAGTGCATCTCTATTAAACCGTCCTCAGCAGAGATTAAATGTTTTTCAGTCCAATCCAATTAACTCACAAACTGAATAGCCATGCCAGGGACGTAATATACCATCACCATCTTCCTTGGCATGTATTCCTCCTCCATCTCTTTTGTTCATCTACAAGGCAATGTCTTCACAGCTGTGTAGATGAAAGCAAATAGCTTGTGAGTTCACCTCTAGTTTAATCAGATAAAAGACAATTAATTACAGTTGAGCCAAGGCGGCAGGGGTGTTCAAAAATGGGAAGGGTCCTGATTTAGCATTCTGAAGGGCCCCCAGAGATCTATGCTATGGGAGCTCACATTCTCAAGGTTGTGTCCCCCGCCCCCACAAACACACACACAATGATACTGGCTGGCTGCCCTCAAGGTCAATATTAATGTGACCCATGAAATCTGTGTTTGATTTGGGGCTCTAAAACCATTAGTCAGGATTAATCAGTCTTGACAAAACTGCTGCAGTAGGCAGGGTCTCCTCCATCCCCTTACCTTGCAAAATGCATGGTTTTAATTTTACACTATCGATCAGAGAATTTATACTTTTAAGGCAGAACCATTGAGTAAAAAGCATTTGTAAATCTGCGTACAAGTTAGGTTCGGGGGGTAGGAGATCTCTTTGCCTGAACTGGCTGTCCTTGATTTAAAAACTGTAATGGGGTGAGTCAGGGCCAGCCCTAGACATTTTGCTGCCTGAGGTAAAAGTTAAAATTGTGCTGTCCCATTCGGTGGAAGTGAGTGGATCTGCTCTGGTTTTGCTCTGCACTTTAAAGGAACTATCCAGGGTACTGAACCACATCCCAAAATGCCCATCATCCTTTAAAGTTTGTCTAAAAGCAAGCAGGGATCACTAGCATTGAGGCCATGATATTGAGAACACAGCTGCGCTGGGCAGGGCACATTTCTAGGATGGAGG
Organism: Gambelia wislizenii; assembly: GCA_030847615.1. NCBI lineage: Eukaryota > Metazoa > Chordata > Lepidosauria > Squamata > Crotaphytidae > Gambelia > Gambelia wislizenii. The sequence goes on from JAUMIR010000009.1 coordinate 36,851,390, forward strand.
ACCATCGCCTCCCAAAAATACTACTCTACGGTGAACTCGCCATGGGTCAGCATAAGAGGGGCGCTCCAAAAAAGTGATCCAAGGACTCCCTGAAACAACATCTCAGGCTCGGCCAAACTGGTCACCAACAATGGGTTGCCCTGGCCTCACATTGGGAGGCATGGAGACGCACTATCCACAATGCTGCAGCCTTATTTGAGAACTCACGCCGAACAAGTCTTGAAGAGAAACGACAACGCAGAAAGAATCACAACCCAGAAACATCACCCAAGGAGACCTTCTGCTGTGCTTTCTGCAACCGGACTTGTCTATCTCGGATTGGCCTTTTTAGTCATCAGTGCACTTGCAGAAAGCATGGGATGAGTCCTTCCTGAATCTTCGTTTGCGAAGAAAAGCCAGAGAGAATAGAAAAATTAATATTATTATTCAAATTATAAGAAAAGAGTGCCCACCTAAACATTAGGAAGATTTTTTTTTTACTGAAAGCTGTTCAACACACTGTCTCATAGGATGGACTCTCTCTCTCTTTGGAGGTTTTTAAACAGAGGTTAGATGGGTGTCTTTCAGGATTGTTTTAGTTGTGTATTCCTGTGTAGCAGGGGGTTAGACTAGATGGCCTTTCTGGTCTCTTCCAACTCTACGATTCTATGATTCTAAGTGATGGGGCATAGAGGAGGGCTCCTCTAGTAGGTCTCAGTTCTCAGTATAATTCCCAGCATCTATCATGGGTAGGGCTGGTGGGTGATGCAATGCCACAACATCCGGAGGGCCATAGTAGTAGTAGATATTTATTACGGTCATAGACCATTAGGGTGGGCCCTATGACTCCTTTCCCTGCTCTGGAGAAAGCTGTCACACACTCTTCAACCAACTTGCAACCCTCTCTTTTTCTCAGTCTCAGAAAATATTGAGCTCTTTGAAGGCTTTCTCTTTCTAAGGGTGCTTTGGGGTGGTTGTGCTTCTGCCACCCCTGGGCTTCCTTCAAGATTGAGGATCCCTCCCTCCTGGGTGTGGAAGGTGTTGCTTTTGGCTATAGTATTTGGCCCAGGGGCTTGCTAGAATTTTGTAAGATATCCTGCTATCAATTTGTTACTCCTTCACATCTCTGTATCCCTTTTTTCATCAGTCAGCCCTTGGCAAATGTTATTCATGTCCTTCTTATCAGTGATGTCAACTACGTCAGTGATAACCTTGTAGTGGGTGTTTTGCTGTTTGTTTTTACATCCATTTTCTGCTTGGATTGTTCTCTTGTACTCTCTTGGGTGGGGAGATAGTATCTTAAACTCTCCTTCTAATACCCTGATAACTTCATCATATTCAGAAGCATGAATGTCTACATTCTCACAGGCCTTGAACCTTTGGCTTGTGATATCCCATGAGGCTAGCTTTCTCTCAAAACTAGCTGAGTGCCATGCTTCTGCTGATCAATACATGCCTTCCCAAACAAACAGCAGCCCCATTTTGATGGAAATGTCCTATATGCTATTTCACATATTTCTTAAAACAATGACATACTGACCTTATTCCAGTCCATGCACAGCAACCTTTCCAAGATAGTTGTGTTACAATGGCAATCATCCCAGCAAGCATGGCCTTTCTGGTGTTGTTGATGGGAATGGTAGTCCAACATATCCCGAAGGCTTCAGGATGGAGGAGGTTGGTGCACAACATTAGAGGCGATATGATAGCCCTGTTTAAGTATTTGAAGGGATGTCACGCTGAAGATGGAGCAGGCTTGTTTTCTGCTGCTCCAGAAACTGGAACACGGAGCAATGGGTGCAAGCTCCAGGAACAGAGATTCCACCTCAACATGAGGAGGAACTTTTTGACAGTCAGAGCTGTTCGGCAGTGGAACGCACTCCCTCGGAGCGTGGTGGGGTCTCCTTCCTTGGAGGTCTTTAAACAGAGGCTGGATGGCCATCTGTCGGGGATGCTTTGATTGTGATTTCCTGCGTGGCAGGGGGGTTGGACTGGATGGCCCTCGTGGTCTCTTCCAACTCTGCAATTCTATGATTCTATGATTCTATCAGATCTACACGGTTAAACAGAATGTCAGAAATAGAACAGTGTGGGTGTGGACTGGAATCTCTCGGACTGGCAAAGTGAGACACTGAAGATTGTTCTCACCTTCAGAGCGCATATTTGCTTTGTTTGCATTCCCTTGATACATTTGCCCTCTCTGCTCTCTTTGGATGCCTAAACTGTATTTCTAAGGCTCAACTAAGATTTGGACTTAACCGCAATGCTAGAAATGGGGACTGAAGGAGATTTGATGGAAGCGCAGCGGGGAGCCTTCTTAGGGGCTACTCCCAGAGTCTGGAACTCTGCCTATTAGTTTCCGGGCACAGTACAAGGTGTTGGTTATGACTGTTAAAGCCCTACATGGCTTGGGTCTAACATACCTCTGGGACTGCCTCCTCCCGTACAACCCTCCCTGTGCACTTCGGTCCTCTGGGAGGAATCTGTTACAGCCTATGAAAACAAGGCTGTCGGTGACCTCCCAGAGGGCCTTCTCTGCTGCTGCTTTCAGATTATGGAATGGCCTGCCGGACGAGATCCATCTTATTAGCACCTTAGACAGCTTCAAAAAAGCTGTCAAGATGGATCTTTTCTGGCAGGCCTTTCCCGAATAGCTATCCCGGCCTGAAGATTCGTCTGTCTTTTCCCTTAAGCTACCATCGAATTATTCCATTTTTTCTGTTTTTAATTATTGTATGTTTTTAATCTTTTTAATTTAATATTGTTTTAAGGGGTGGGTGGGTTAGGATAGTAATGTAATTATAGAATTTTTATGCTGTAAGCCACCCCGATTGCGTTGCAGAGGGGCGGGATAGAAATAAATATTATTATTATTATTATTATTATTATTATTAACTCTCTTCCTAGAGAAGCAACACTAACTCCTTTCTTATTGTCTTCATGGGGGCAAATGAAGTCCTATTGGGCCTTTGAGAAATCTTTATGGGGAAAGGGCTTTTAATAATGTGCTGAATTGTCCATTGCTATTTTTTTTAACGGATATGATTTTAAATTGTTTTAATTCTACTGATAGTTTAACTATATTTTAACTTGTGTGTGTTTTTAGTGGTGTGATTTTTTTGTATCAGTATCTGCTTCACTTTTTGTATGTGACCTTGAGTCCAGGGTTGGGAAAAACCCATGTTACAGATAAGTAGTAGTAGGAGGAGGAGGAGTTGTTGTTTGGAGAGGGCCAGTGGAAGCTGGTGGCTTGTAAATCAGTAAAATAATGAATCCCGGTTTCGTTGAAGGAGGTATCCAATGTCCTGAATTATATCTCCAAATTAGGCTTAGCACCTTGGATAACACCTCTGAAGCTCAGTCGAAAACCTGGGGTGGATTCAACATCCTGCTGACATGGAAGCCATTGCTGGAAGGGGCAAATGAGCCCCCCTCCATCACTACACCCCTGATCCTCCATCAGAGATTGCATAGCCATCCATTGGAGTTGCTATGTCCCAATTTGAACTTAGCAGTGGCTAGATGACTTCAAGCACATCCACAACTACAGTTCTGAACTCCATTGTCTACATTTTTACTTTGATTAGATAGATAGATAGATAGATAGATAGATAGATAGTTGGGGCGGAGGAGAGAGAAGGCAGCCTCATGAGACCACGTAAAACAATTTTTGAACTCCTAGTGCAGACATCTTTAACGATGTAAACAGATTAATAGATCCCACCATTTGAAATTCACCACAGACATCTAAGAATGTCCAACTAATTTGTAAAGTGAAGGAATAAATGGGTGAGTAAAAAAGAACACACACACGCACACATGACAAAGAGACTGAGAAGGAAAACTTCCCTGTTGCTTAGATATGAAAGGCATATGTGATTACTATGGGGAAAAGGAAGCTTTGAGTATTATCAAGTGATACATATAGTAAAAATCTAAATAAGCTGCAGGCTGGCTGGAATTTCAAAGCGTTTAAATCCCTTGTAATAATTACAAAGCTGTTTTTTTGGGGGGGTTGTTTGGTTTTTTGGGGGGGCTGCTTATCCAGTTTTCATCCATCAGACTACAGGGGAGTGGAAATTGGCTCTTTTTAAATTTTGCTTCAGACTAGAGGAAAAGACTGTTCTGTTAAGTCTGGCTTCTAATATTTGCGTGATGTTTTATGTCACTCTTTCCTTTCAATTTTATTACCACTCTCATGCACAGGCAGGTGTATTTTCTCTTCACCCCCTCCTTTTCCCCCTTTCCTTTCCTTTCCCTTTCTTTTTCTATTTTTGCATCTCTGTCTTTGATTCTATCAGAAGTTTCAATCACATTTTTTAATTGTTTACTGCTTTCGGTGGGTGAAGGATGTGGGTTATACATTCCAGACGTAAATACATAAAGCAGCTGTTGTTTAAAGCAGCCTTCCAAAGCACAGCACCCACCCTCCTAAATCGTTTGGACTGTAGCTCCCATCATCCATAGCCAGCCTGCTCAATGGCTGGGGATGATGGGAGATGTAGTAAAAAAACCCGATTGGGAGGGTGCCTGGTTGGGGAAAACTGATTTAAAGTGTAGGAACTGGGCTATTGGCAGTTGCAAGAGAGATAATCTACATTCTCTTCATCCATCCAACACTGAAAGGTGAAGAAAGCTTCCTTTGCCCGAGAAAGTTGAAGGTAACTTGACATAGATTTTCCTTGGTTTTTTTCTGGACTCTGAAGCCGTGTTCTGGAAGAACTGGCCAGGGGATTCTGTGACTGGCAGTCCAAAAAGGAATCTTTTCCCATGCTCTAGCCTGCAGCATTTGGGGGGAAAGGACCAGGGTCAGATGTTGTGTGCGTATCTGCCTTCACATCGCCTGTTGACTTATGGTGAGTCCGTGAATCTCATGGGGTAATCTCTGGCAAGGAAAACCTAGAGGTGATTTTGACAGTCTCCTTCCTCTGAAATATAGCCTGCAGCACCTGGTATTCATTAGCAGTCTCCCATCCAAGTACTAACCAGGGCTGACCCTACTTAACTTCCAAGATCAGCTAGGATCTGGTGCCTTCAGGGTATTTAGACCAGCTTCCTCGATCCTTGATAGGGCATCCCAAAGTTCTTGAATGAGGATTGTTCTTGGAGGGGGGGAAATGACATGAAAACTCCATTATTATTATTATTATTATTACTATTTTCCAGACCTCCGTTATTGAACTTGAACATAAGCCCTCCCGTACTGACCTCCTGAAGGTGAGTGTGTCTCTCGCCCATCAGCATGGCTGTCTCAGGTGGGTGTCTGGAGCAGAGTTCCCTGTCTGGATGATCTTCTTCAGTACTTTTGGCTCAGGTTGCCTTCAAGGAACCCATGTAGTTTTTTACTTGTATACATGTAATCACAGTGCATGGTGCTTTACAAACTACAGGGCAAAGTGTGGCTTTTACAGCCTCGGAAACCCCTCACCAGTCCTCCAAAGCCCTCAATTTTAAAAAATCAGCACAACTCTCAGGCATTTTCCACCCCAAAACCATACAGAAAGCCCCTAAAATGAGCAAAATCCACCTCCAGCCTCACATAGAAAGTCCCTCCCCCCACGGTATCCATGGAACCAATATCAATTATCCACAGCAGAAAAAATAAGTACACATACCATAGAGTCACTCTGGAAAATGCCTAGAGAGGTGTCCTCTCTAGGAATTGCTAGGTCCTCCAGTGTAACTCTATGGTACATTTGTACTGAAAGTCCTTTATTTTATAGGGTTTGCTATTACCCACGATTTCACTTATAAATGGTAAGTCCAGGAACATATCCCCCCATATGATAGATATTGGGGAGGAGGGCGACGTTTACGTAAAAGCACAAACTGACAGATTTCCTAATCCTGAAAGTGATCTCTTTAATTTCTTCATGGAAAATTGAGTCATACATGGGAAAAATCACAGCAGTGGATTGCCAGAAAACTGTGGGGTTGAAGTGGGACAGCGGGTCAAAACGTGTGATAATGGCAGCATCTTTTTATGTGATTTAGTTTAGGTGGTTTTTAATTTTATACTAGTTTAATATCTTTTTATGGGGGAGGGTGGGGGTGGGTGGTGCTTAGGGATTTTAGTCAACATTGTTGTATTTCAATTGTTGTAAGCCTCCCCGATTGTTTTTCACAGAGGGGCGGGGTAAAAATCAATTTTATTATTATTTATTTTTATTATTATTTATTATTATTATCTTTGAGTGACATCATTCTCATCTTATATAATATTGTAGAGTGATTTAATGCCTGGACCATAAATGGGCAGATTCAAGTTGGGGAAGGAAGCTACCCATTGCTTGGGGTGGGATTCTTTTTTTAAAAAAATCAGACATCACACCATCCAGAATTTCATAGATCAAAACCAGGACACATGTGGCCAAGCAACATCAGAGTGTGGTCAAGATGGCAAAAGTTATTGATGAGGAAGAAAACTCAAGCTAGGAGAGCCTGCAGCTGTTTGCTTTTGCCTGAGCCTACTGGGAAGGGAAAGACTCTTCCCCCTTCTTTCCTCTCCTATCTATTGAGACTTTGCACCAGTGGAAACAAGCTGTGGACAAAGGAGGAAAGAGAAAGGGTGATTGAGATGACAGAATTAACCAGGACCGTCCCTGCCAAATAAGGACAGTTGGAGGATATAAGATCTAGGACTGACATCAGGACTTGGGGAAGGAAGCACTGATGGGAAAGGGGCATAGGATGGCCTGTTCTCACAAACCTTCTAACCCATAAAGCAGAGTTTGGCAACTGTGTGGGAGCTAGGAGACATTTCCCATCATGGGCCACACACCGCATTCCTAAATGCCTCCCCTTTCTTTTCAATCCCTCTCAAAATAGCAACGAATCCATGTTTGCTTAACTTCCAGCCACCATTTTGAGAGGGACTGTGATGAAGATGGAGGTATTTGGTGGTAGTGGTGGTTTCTGGGGGTGTTTTGGGAGTGTTTTCATGTTTCTTCGCCTCTTTGGCGGGGGACTTTCTGTGTAGTTTTCATGTGAAAATAGCCTGAATGTTGTGCCAATGTTTGTTTTTAGAAAAATATGGGGTTGTGAGGCCTTGGAGAACTGGTAGGAGGTTTCGGGGTCTACAAAAGTGGGGTTCAGGAATCATATGTGGCCCACAAGCTACACTCCCCCCACCTGTGCCTTAGAGCCTGGACTGGCAGGGAGAAGTGCAGAGCAATTATGACAGATCTAAGTACCCAAGTACAAGTGATGTGTCCTAGCAAAGGTCATGGCAGAAGACATCTGAAACACTGAGAAGCCTCAGAAGTTAATTGAGTGTTTGAAATGTTAGCTGGGCGCATGGCAAGGAAGAGAGCTGAGGCAGCAAAAGCCCAGGGCCTTCAGCATCCAAGAGATCCAGCCTCCTGTGAAAAGAAGATGCAACAGCTTAAAGGAGGGAGTGATAACTTTACAAAGCATTTCCACCCTCTGTTATCTCCAACAAATTGCCTGGTAAGAACTCTGAGCCCTGGGAGTCAGAGATAAGACCAGAGGAAGTGAATGTCAAACTCAGAAACAGAGCCTTGATAGGAGTGGAGGGAACCAGGATGGGACTCAAAGGATATTAGTGCTCCGGGGCCGGCCCTGCTGCTAGGCAAAGTGAGTCAGCTACCTTGGGCAAAGATGCTGGGAGGTGATGGCTATGTCTTGGAAGGAAGAACTATGTACTGCCCTGTGTCCCCTAAACTAGCCTTGGGATAGATTGATGGAACATACAGTCCTAGCACCAGAGTTGAACTGCCAGAGGAGTGTACATGGAATGGGAGGGAGTGCCTCAGGCAGTGAAGTAACTTGGGGTGGCCCTCTATTCTTCTGTACAGTGGTCGCTGGGGACTCCCATGACCAATCCTCTCCAGATTTTAGACTTAACTTTAAAAGAGTTACCCAAGGTGCTAAAGGTAGTTGGGAGATAGGGTTAAGCCCTTTGAAGAGCAATTTTAAAATCCACACTAAAATCCAGAGTGGATTAAGAAACAGCATCAGAATGTTATGAGCTGTTGTTGAAATTCAGTGAACTTCATCAGATCAACCAATGGTCTGGGAAGATGGGACTAATATTCCATCTGGATGGCAGAGGTTCCCACCCTTGGGATAGATAGACAATACAGGTCAGGATGGATCAGTGGCATGATCTGGGTAGTAAGCACCCTCCTCAATACCTCCCTAGGTTCATTGGCACATTGAAGAAGGCCCGTTGAGCCTTTGCCTGGTATGCGGTGGTGCTAGCTGCCCCAATCTCTCTCCCAACCCTCCTGATTCTCTGTACATGTGATGGAAGTCATAAAGGCAACTTGCTCCTCCTAGCAGGGCTTCTGTGCCTTTAACAATTGCCTGATAAGATAAAAATCCAATGGGTGTAGCTTTCCATCCCTATACTTCTATCCAGTCCTTGGTAAGGGAGACCTGAGCACCTGGTTGCTAAGAGCAGCTGTGTTGTAGGAACAGCAGCAACCACACTGAGCTGTCAATGCGCCAAAGGAGCGGAGGCAGCACCTGAAATCTGGTGCATACACCTAGCCAGCTCTACCCAGGAGAAGATCTGGGCTTCCCCACCCCCCTATGCTCAAGGCTCCCTCCGTAAGTTTAGAAACTGGCTGAACCTCTCTTCTGTTTGCAATCTTCCACCTGAAGGTGTGCATGTCCGAGTCCCTGCAGGGCATGCCTGTTTGCTTTGTGGTTCCAGAGTTTTGCAGCTCTGTGGAGGTTGCCGTTTGGAAATGACAGGCACCTGGCAACCAGCGTGTTAATCTGAACTCTGGGGGAGAGCTGAAGCTACTATTCCTGCTCTCTGAATGCTAGAGGAATTTTTCCTAGCCTTGCCGGGGTGATTTCAGGCAGATCTCGCCCATTCAGAAATTGCAGATGACGTTATACTATCGGCCATTTTCTTCTACTGTGAGTAGCTGGGGCTGCAAGTGGAGAAAAGGGATTTTTTTAAAGACAGTGACTAGTGTCTCACATGTCAGGGGGTGGTGAATCCACTCTAGGCTTTAGCAGATCCTCACACAAGGCTAAACAAGTGGAATTAAAACAGGATAGGTTTTCCATGGATTTTTTTTTCAGGCTGTGAAGCCGTGTTCTGGAAGAGTTTATTCCTGACGTTTTGCCTGCATCTGTGGCTGGCATCTCCAGAGAATAAACTCTTCCAGAATATGGCCTCACAGGCTGTAAAAAACCACGGAAAACCTATGGATGCCATCCGTGAACACCTTTGACTTCACATAAAACAGGATAGTAGCACCTATGGCCGAACCTTATCACGCGATGCCATACGACTGTCCTGTAGCTGGCTTGTATTCAAACAGTTACTGTGGTGCCCTTTTAATTGATGGGAAAAGCCCATCAATAGCTCTAAATGTTGCTATTGTTCCACTGCTGGTCCTGGTGGAATAGGTCCCTTTGCTTCAATTCTGGCATTATAGCATTCAGTGCCATGAGGGGGCCTGATTCACCCCCTCTCCTCTTCTCTCTCTTCTCCACTGGCTATTTGAAAGCAGGTTAACTCCATGACTGTTTTTTTTCTTTTTAATTTTACTTTGCTGAATTTGTATACTTACAGCAAAATGATAAAAGAAAAATAGTTTAAATAATCTATTCTCCTTTATTGGTCTGAAACATGGGTCACCTATCGCCAACACTTACAACTCCTCGAACGCTTTCATCAGTGCTGTATATGCACAATCCTAAATATACACTGGACTGACTATGTGATGAACGTTGCTGTCTTTGAGCAAGCAGGGATCACCAGCATTGAGGCCATGATATTGAGAACACAGCTGCGCTGGGCAGGTCACGTTTCTAGGATGGAGGACCATCGCCTCCCAAAAATAGGACTCTACGGTGAGCTCACCACGGGTCAGCGTAAGAGGGGCACTCCAAAAAAGCGATACAAGGATTCTCTGAAATAACGTCTCAGGCTCGGCCAAATTGACCACCAACAATGGTCCGCCCTGGCCTCACATCGGGAGGCATGGAGACGCACTATCCACAATGCTGCAGCCTTATTTGAGAACTCACGCCGAACAAGTCTTGAAGAGAAACGACAACGCAGAAAGACTCACAACCCGGAAACATCACCCCAGGAGACCTTCTGCTATGCTTTCTGCAACCGGACTTGTTTATCTCGGATTGGCCTTTTCAGTCATCAGCACGCTTGCAGAAAGCGCGGGATGAGTCCTTCCTGAATCTTCGTTTGAAAAAAAAAAAGACAGACAGAGAGAGAAAGAGAGACTAACACAGCAAACATAAAAAAAAAAAAAAGATAGGCACAGAGTTAGCCTGCTTTTGAATAGCGAGGAGCAAAAGAGGAGGAGAATTGGGCACTGACTGCTGTGACGCCAGAACTGAGCAAAGAGACTTATCATGCCAGGGGGACTTTCAAAGCAGCACAGTCACACGAAAGAAGAGAAGTGTGATAAGAAATGCTTTCAAAGCAGTATGTTTTGAAAATTGCCCTTCTCTGGACATGCTCCAATTTGTCAATATCCTTTTGAATTGTGGTGCCCAGAACTGGACACAGTATTCTAGGTGAGGTCTGACCAAGGCAGAATAGAGCGGCACTATGACTTCCCTTGATCTAGACACTATACTTCTATTGATGCAGCCCAAAATCGCATTGGCCTTTTTAGCTGCCACATCACACTGTTGACTCATGTTCAACTTGTGGTCTACTAGGACTCCTAGATCCCTTTCGCACATAGTCTCGTTCAGCACAGTCACACGAAAGAAGAGAGGTGTGATAAGAAATGCTTTCAAATCAGTATGTTCCTTTTTCCTTTCATAATGTGATTGCCCTGAGACACTAGCCTCATGTGATAATCTCCTTAATCTAAACTGTAATTGAGCTATCCAAGGTGCTAAATATCAGTGGTACAACTATGATGGTAATCCCTTGTCTTCTTTCTCACAGCTCCCAGAAGATGAGTTGCCGTCCCATGAAGCTGTGGCTGAGATCCTGCCAGAGAAAGATTTTGTCAGGTATTATGGGAACATGTGATCTATCGGGACAGATGACTAGCAGATGAATCTTATAGCAGATGAATTTTCTAGCAGATGTGGTACAGTCTGCAAGAAGTTAGCAGGATCATGAGGGCATACAAATCCCAGAATTCCATAGGACATTGCCATGCCAGTCACAGAGGAATCATGTGAAAGCACCCTAAGGTGTGTTACCAACATGTTAATAACATGCGCCTCATTCCATATATCTGATGAAGTAGACTGAGTCTACGAAAACTATAGCTGGCATTCTCTGAGGATGCCAGCCACAGATGCAGGCAAAACATCAGAAAGAAACTATTCCAGAACATGGCCTCACAGCCCAGAAAAAAAACCAAGGAAAATCTATGGATGCCAGCCATGAAAGCCTTTGACTTCACATCTACAAAAACTTATGCTACAAACTTCTTTCTCTCAGTTAGTCTCAAAGGTGCTGCAAGATTCCTTTGCATACTTATAAAGACTTAACACATCTATTTCAGATCCCGTCTGATCTTGGAAGCTAAGCAGGGTCAGCTCTGGTTAGTACTTGGGTGGGAGACCACCAACAAATACCAGGTTGCTGCAGGCTATATTTCAGTGGAAGGAACTGGCAAAACCACCTCTGAGTTTTCCTTGCCTAAGAAAAGTTTATGATATTCATGGGGTTGCCATAAATTGACAGGTGACTTGAAGTCTCTCTCTCTCACACAAACACACACACATTGCTAATCTGTCATGCATGAGGTAACATACAGCCAGTAATGCTAATTTGTCAGGGCTTTTTTTTCCCCTTAAGAAATTAAAAGCAACAAGGAGGTCTGATGCATCAGTTATTGTCCCAATGTGGGATGGGTCACACTAGCCATTAATGTGGGATGGGTCATCCGAGCCACCATGCTATTGTAGCCAATGTTTATGACCTGTTATTATGGGTAATGCCTTTCCCAATGACCTGGGAGTCAGTGGGAGAATGGGAGTGAGGAAGATTCCACAAAACTGACACATTACTTTGTATTTGGCAGGCCAATTGTTGAAGAGGTCCAGGAGATGGTAAGAAAACTAAGGATTATTCTTGATCTTTTGCTGGAGGAAAGGGTGGGAATCATAAAAAAAATGAATGCCATTGGTGGGACAGTGAAGTGAAGTAAACCAGTATGGCAAGAAAGGGAGAAACGGACCTTGTATAACATGCTGGATGGTTTATGGTTTAACTTTTTACATAGTTTAATGATTTAAATTGTTTATGATGCCTAACTTTATGATGACAGAGCCACATTGCTGATGTCATAAGCAAATCTTTTTGTTAAAAAAAAATTGAACTCAAAGTACCCACTCCCCATTATCTTGAAGGGTTTACCAATCTGGTTTACTTCCTATTTTTAATCAGCTCTAAAAGCCCTAAAATATGGCAAAATTGTCAGGGTGGGGTTCCAGTTTGGAGCAAAGTGCTGAGCCGGGGGGCGGGGGCTTGAGAGTTTCAGAAATGTCCTTTTTGGGCAGTGGACTATACTTTGTCCACTCCTGGCTAAAATGCCCTCAATCTGTCTAGCTGTCTAACCCTCACTCGGCAACCTCAAGGCCTTTGCTCTCCCATCTGGAGCATTTTAATCTTAAAATGAGACTTGGGAGATTTTCACATGGGGAAATTATTCCCCGGGGAGATCGGGACAGAAATGGGGCTGTTCTGGAAGCAGCGCTGCATTTCGCATGCCCACTTCCCTCTCCCGATCTCCCGTTGTCCTGACGCTGTGCTCGTTCTATTTCCCTCCCGCTAGGTTCCACGATTTTTTATTAATGAGAGTTCATCATTAATAAATAGAAATAGAACGAGCACAGCGTGAGGACGACAGAAGATCGGGAGAGGGAAGGGGGCATGCGAAATGTGGCGCTGCTTCCAGAACAGCCCCATTTCTGTCCTGATCTCTCCAGGGAATAATTTCCCCATGTGAAAATCTCCTTGGACTGTGTGGTGTTCTGTAAAGAATGTTGTATTTATCAGAGAAATCAAGGTGAGGTATGGCTATGTATAAAATGTAGAGTCAATGTAATAAGGTAAGTGATCTGTCCAGAGGGGGTGAAAATATGGAATATGTTGGGAGTGGCTGGTGATTGGCTGAGTGTTGGAAGGGATGTTTTAAAAGGTTGCTGGATGTCAGGGTCAGCGATAGAAATTGGTTAGAGTTAGGATATAAATTATAATAATATTTTTTTATTTTTAACCCGCCCCTCTGCTCGGCAACCGGGGTGGCGTACAGCAAGTTAGGGATATGAGTTAGAGAGACGTGAGTTTTGGTGTTAGGAATACAAGAGAGAAATGTGAGTTGGAGTGAGTCAGTCAGTTAGGGCCAGTGAGGATGCATTAATAAGTAACCTTTATTGTTATGTTCAGCTTCTGTTTAATAAATCATTTCTGTATTATACACTTGTACCTCTGAGAATGCTACGCAGGGATATAGGATATAGGAAAGCCTTAGTTCAGATCCATGGTGTCTGTGGTGGCAACAGTTATTCAAGGGTGGTGGTGTTCAGTGGGAAGATTAGATGAATAAAGTCTCGCACAGGAACCACAAGGCATCTAGAAAAAAGTCCACCCAGTTGGTGGAAGAGGTGGGATAGGTAGAAGCCCCACAGTCTGCCCTTGTAGTAAAGTAGAGCTGGATGAAATGCAGCCTTCCAGATGTGGTTAAACTGCAGATTTCAGCATCCCAGCCAATACAGCCAATGGCTAGGGCTACTGGGAGTTGCAGTCCAACTGCATCCATCAGCCTGCACTTTACCCGTGATGGACATTTTCCTATTTGCAGCACAGGACTTCCTCAAAGACTAGACTACCCTTTTTACAGTCCATCACTGGCAGGACTGACCTCTGTAAGGTAGACTCCATGGCCAGCCTACCCTGGATGTGCATCAATGTTGTCTTCCTGAGATGACCCAGAGGCCTTTGGCTCATCTGAGGCCAGTGGAATATATCCAAGCAAAGCCGTCAGGGCAATGCAGGCCTCCACATCATCTCCATGGACAGAAAGAGAGTGGCCCCCATCAGATTCCAGGAAACCAGTCTCCTTGGTCTATAAACAAATAATCTCTGCTTATCTCTTGACATCCTGCTGAAGGCTAGGCAGGGCAAGGCCAGGAGGAGCCCATGAGGTCATCCTCTTGGAACAGACACAGCTCTGTCATGGTCGTCCTTCTCAGAGAAGCTGCCTCTCTTCCCCACGGAGCTATAGGAGCATCTGCCAGAGGCAAGGAGTCTGCAGCTTCTCTTCCTCCTCGCAGAGCTTGGAAATGTTACTTTTGGAGAGACTGCAGCTCCTATAATCTCCTAGCTTGCTGCTTGGTGACCGTGCTGGCTTGGCGAGTCTGTAGTTTTCCCACCACCACCACCACCACCAACAACAAAATTTTTCCATTGCTGAGCAGGTGTTTAGGGCTTCTTTGCCCATGTGGATGAACTGCAACTCCCAAGAAGCCTGCCTGGCAGAACCAGGGATAATGGAAATTGCAGTCTAACAAGGGCTGGGGGACCAGATGTCCCCCACATCTGGTCTAGCCCATCTATGATAGTTTAATTGGGGGTGAGGGGTTTTAAAACATTACACATCCAACCCGCTTGTGAGGAGTCCTTTTTCTCTTCCTGTATGATTTTTAACACCTTTGCCTGATGAAGCATCATGTATTTGTGCATATTTGGTTGGCCCAATAAAGGTCTCACTGTTTTGTGGATTTTGGATGTTATTGTATTTACTGGATAAGTTAGCTAAACTTAGGTTGCATGTACAAACTCAAGAAAAACCACTTCTATTTCCATGGCTTCAGTGTGCTTGGCACTTTTCTTTCCATTTTGCATATGCTTTCTGACCAGCATGATTTCTCTTACAACTGATCCCACAAGCCTCTTTGTTTGCAAAACACTTGCCTTTCACTCTGAGATGAAGCTAGGCAGGGAGTGGGGTGAGGAGGCACATAAAACAGTTGGGAACAAGAAGGCAAGGTCAGTCGCATGCTGTATCTCGGGCTTTCAGGGAACCAAAACAGACATGAAGCAAGAGATTGGCATGTAGAGTCAAGCCAAGGCTGAGGCTGGGGGTGGAAATGGGCAGGAAAAGCTCTGCAAAACTGCTTCGAATCAAAGTACAGGGCTGTGAGCCAAAGGAGTCACTCTAACATGATAGATAATGCACAGCAATGAAGGGGATCGAGGGGGGTTGGAGCAACTCCCCTCTCCAAAAAGTTTACAGCCAGGGATGCTGGTGATACCCACCCTAGAAACTACTGGTATCAAATTTTTCCCTAGTTTTGAAGGAATGGCTTCCTTTTGAGGCCAGACAGTCTTATCTCAACAGGTGGGAAGGATTTCCTACCCTTGAAGCTTCCAGAGATAAATTTACATCTATCCCTGAGGAGAATATTGGCTGCAATTCAGTTGCTGCATGCCAGCTAGAGCAGGCCCATTGAATTAATTGTTGAATGGTGGGTCAACACATTTGTAAATCCAGTCAATTCAGTGGCTCTACTTTAGTCAGGGAGAATAATAGGATTTAGAAGTTGGTGTTGTGGTTTGAGTGTTGGACAAGGACTGTGGGAGGCCAGGGATCAAATCCCTGCTCAGCCTTGGAAACTCCTTGGGTGACCTTGGGCAAGGCATGCTCTCTCAGCCTTATTGGAAGGCAATGGAAAACTTCCTTGGAATAAATCTTGTCAAGACAACCCACGTGATAGAGTCACGTGATTTGGAAGCACTAACAACAACAAACAAAAGGATTTAGACCACTGGGTTACTTTTGATGATGGAAATAAAAGAGAATCATAGAATCATAGTGTTGGAAGAGACCCCAAGGGTCATCGAGTCCAACCCCCTGCCCTGCAGGAATACACAATCAAAACACTCTTGACAGATGACCATCCAGCCTCTATTTTAAAACCTCCAAAGAAGGAGACTCCACTACACTCCCAGACAGTACATTCCACTTCCAAACAGCTCTTACTGTCAGGAAGTTCTACCTAATGTTTGGTGAAATCTCTTTTCCTGTAGTTTGAACCCATTGCTCCATGTCCTAGACTCTGGAGAAGTAGAAAACAAGCTTGTTCCATCCTCAATATGAAAGGGGACAAACACATTTTTGCATATGCAGATGCTTAGAAGTACATCTCTATTAAGTCTGCCTTGTTGAAAAACTGATGTTATTTTGTATATTATTGGCCACCCAAAATCTACCAGCATGAAACACATTAGGGAACAAGTGACTGATAGGGTAATGGAGGGACCTGACCTACTGAAACTCCTGCCGGGTGGATTATGTTTGATTCACATATCACTAGTTGCAATATTTGGAGCTTTATAGTTTTGGAGGGAGACAAAGGCAAGAAAGGCTGGGGAAATATGATCAAGGTATACAAGTAGCTGGGGTGAGCAAGCATGGAAGACAGGAGCCAAATTTCCATACTCAACTCCCTCCCATGTGGCTGCACCACTCCATCCTTTCAAAATATAGTACAGTAGGACCCCTGTATCCACTATTCATTATCTGCTGATTCAATTATCCATGGGACACAAAACTGCAGACTTACCATAGAGTCTTCCTAGAAAATGTGTCCTCTCTAGCCATTTTCTAGGTCCTCCAAGGCAATTCTGTGAAATTTTAAACTGAAAGTCCCACTATTATCCATGGTTTTCGGTATCCACGCCCCCCTCCCCGAACCAATCCCTAGCAGATAAGGGGGTCCTACTGTACAGGTCACCACTCATTTACATGGGATTGGTACTCATGGTTTTACTTACCCACGGTCATGGGGAAGGGTTGTTCTATGCATCTGGAGAACCATAGAGTTGTGCTGGAGGTGGTCTTTCTAGGCATCAGAAGGTCCTCCAGGATGACTCTATGGTCAATTTCTGCAAACCATTAAGAGCAAACATGCCAGACAAAATGGAAGGGGGCTTGCTCTCACAAGAGGCTTGTTTACGAACCATTGCTTGAATCCTGTTGGTTAGCACCAACTAGAATAGATGCATTGAATCAATTGTTGACTGGTGAGTCAACACATAAATAAATCCCACTGAGATATTCTAGTCAGGATTATCAATAGGATTTAGACCCACGAGTCCTTTTCTTTGCTTGTTGTGGCTGACAGGAGACAGACAACTACCGCGCAGCTTTACAGAAGATGGCTGATGATATCCTCTCCCTCCGCCGCCATGTCACCAACCTGGAGGCTGAGAATAGCACCCTGAGACGCAACCTCGCCATGCACGAAGACGTAGGGCGGGTCCTGTTCCATGACATTGACTTGGACGTCATGACCAAGGCAGAAATAGTTGACAGGATATGTAAGGAAACTCTACCTCTTCCCTCTACCACACTGTTGTAAGCAGGGAAACACGGATGGGAAAGAGCAAAGTTCTCTTTGAGGGGAAGGAGACAGCTAGAAATTCTATTTCAGATGGGGTGAGAGCCTTTGGGTGGAGTAGAAAAAATCAACAGTCTCCTAACCTCTCTTTTATTGAAAACCTGCCTTATTTGACATCCTTGATCGTTATTTGAGCTTGGAACACTCTGGGGAGTCTGAGAGTTGTCCTTCAAAAAAGTAACTTTTCCAAGATCTGCAGGAGAAAGACTTCTTTCTCTGGAGTGACACAGCTTATCTGAGATGATGGTTGCAAGGAGATGAGCTACAGGGGGAAGAATTTGGCAAATACTCCTTCTCTACTATTCCCTGCCTTTCATGTCTCGCCCATGTGGGCTTCTCCCCATGTTTAGCCTTATAACAACCCCATGAGCTAAATCAAGCTAAGAGTGGTGACTGGCACAAATACACGGTCATTTGGCGATCTGAACCTGGGTCTTCCCCTACTAGCCCTTTCTGACCACTTTTACACCACACTGGGATCTTGACCCTCCATTGCTTTGCCTCTGCTTGAGGCAGAACTGAGCTTAAACAGACAGGTTGACCCCCTCACAGACCTCCATTCAAATTAGAGGTGGGGAATATGTGGCTCTCTGGATATTGTTGGACTCCTGGCCATTGGACATGCTGGTTGGGGCTGATGAGAACCACTCATCAGCCCCAACCAACATGTCCAATGGTCAGGAGTTATGGAATTTGTGGTCCACCAACATCTGGAGGACCTCAGGGCATTCCCATTTCCTAATTGAACTAGTAGTAAGAAATGATGAGAACTTCCCCTTCCTAAGATTTTGTGGAGCTGCTACTCCAGTCAGAGTTAGACAATAGTGGACTAGATGGTAGAATTGGTAGAAGTTGCCTCCCATAAAGCAGCTCTGTCCATTCTTACCTTTGCCCCTTTGAATTCGGAACTGGGGCACACACCCAAGAAGCTCTTTCCATTTCACCTGAGAAAGAGCATTCACCTTCAGGTAAAGGAGCAAAGGCTGGGCTTAGTATGGTTTTCCTTGGGCTCTCCATTTTGTTTCCTCCTTTTTAGTGGCCCTCAAGCAAAAACTGGCAACTGGAGCTCGGGAGATGGCCAGGATGAAGGATCGGGTGCAAAGGCTGCAAAATGAGCTCATTCGGGTGAGTTTCTTCTTGTGACTGCTCTCTTGACTGGGAGCTGCTGGTGGCTCCCAGTCAAGTAGGGTGGTGAATCCACTCTGGGTTTTAGTCTGAACTTCATGGTGTTGAACCTATTTTGGAGATATGGTTCAGCACCATGGACAACAATTTTTAAATTCCATCTAAAACTTCTGGGATAATCCTCCTGACCTTTTTATTTAGGCTGACCTTTCGCTTTTACTTCATGCACCAGAATGGGTTATGGTGTGCTTTTATGTTTTTTTATTATTACATTTTAAGCTTGTTTTAAACTGTTTCAACCTTGGGTTTTTAATATAATTGTTTGTTTATTTTTTTAAAAAATGTTTGTGGTAATTGCTCTTTAGCTGAACTTGGTTTTAATTTGTTGTGCAGTGCCTTGGGTTCTGTGCTGAGAGAAAGGTGGAATATATATTGATTGGTTGGTTTTTGGACTCCAGCTCCCATCAGCCCCATCAGATTGATTGAATCTGTAGTTGGTTCATTGGCCTCAATGATATGGAAACCACCAACATATTACATTTTTTATTTATCAAAGAGTATTGTGGGAAGCTGTCTACTGAGCTAGGAAACCCATGTGGGTTTTGTAATAAAGATGCATGAGCGAGTTACCAATTGACCTGTCTTCCAGAGCTTTCTGGGGAGGGTGCTATCAAGGGGCTTTTCCTTTCTAGTGTAATCTTTGTATTCTTCTATGGGGATCCATAGCTACAGCTTGGGAAAGTGATCTGTGGCAAATCTGCGGCAGCCATGCTAATTGTGGATTTCTGGGAGTTGCAACTCAAAGTTAACTCATCCAAGGTTCTCCACAAGGAAGTCCTTCCACATTGAGGATGCTGGTCTGCCCCCCCCCCTCATTGCTCTTTGCTCCTCTCCCACCAGAAAAACGACCGAGAAAAGGATCTAGTGATGCTACAACGAGCTCATCAGCAGCAACAGCTGGTGCTGAGGAAATACCAGGCCAAGATAGCGAAGATGAAAGCGCTGGAAGATGCTGTGAGGCAGCAGGAAAAGGTGGGTGAAACCAGAGCTAAGAAATGTCAAGTCACGATTCAATAGCACAATAATGCAATTCATTCTCTTGTGGCAGTAATGAGCATGAGCTGTGAGCTGAAACTCAGTGCCAGGGCTGGCTCTGCCCTTATGTGGAATGGACCAGTCATCTCAGGTGACAAATGCTGGAGGCAACAGTAGCATTCTCCCAGATGTTCCTGCTGCATTTCCCAGCTGTTTCTCTGGGCTGGAGACAGAAGGATATATGTCACCAACCTATCCTGGGACCTACACAAGCCTGCTGTCTCACATGTGGTGGAGTCAGAGCTTGGAAATGTTGTTTTGTTATACTACAGGTCCCAGAATCTCACAGACAGCATGCACTCATGAAGAGAGATCTGTGGGGGGGGGGAGTTGTCAAATAGCCAAGGTTCTAGGAGGATGCTAACCCATTGCTAGTATTGAAGTAGGGATTCACCTGCCATTCCAGCCAGCTTCTGTACAAGGAACGAGGAGGAACCACTGGTGGTCATGTCACTTGGGCAGTAAATCCATTCTAGGCTTTAGAATCATAGAAAGAATCATAGAGTTGGAAGAGACCACAAGGGACATCTAGTCCAACCCCCTGCCATGCAGGAATACACAATCAAACCACTCCTGACAGATGGCCATCCAAGGTACACATGAGCCAAAGCCAGCCAATTTACCTGGGCACATAAAATCCCACAAATGTTTCTCTCTTTCCCTGGCAGGAAAAAAAAAATACAATAATAACAAAATTAACATTTAACTGTATATTGCACTTTCATGACAGCATCCTAAAGCCAAGATCCAATAGAAGGATTGTGCATCTCCAGGTTACAGCAGCTTGGCTACACCATACACTGCCCATATATTGGACTGCAACTCTCCACAATCGATCCCACAACTCACATAATGCTGATGTGCACTTCTGTTGTGCAACAGTCAGTAGGTCTCCCATCAAAGTGCACAAGGGGATGAGCAAAGCCTTGAAAAAATGGAGCCAATTGCACAATGGTTGTACCAGGAGAATTCCACTTGCACAATCATAGATCCTTGAGCTGTGTCCTAACACATGCAGCCACAGTTAAGTAAAAGGTGCTTACATCACACAAACAGGATTCTAGCTCAAATCTGCTGCCTGAAAAGGTCACCTCGCTCTGCTTAATAGGGTAGCACAGCCCTACATATACAAGCAACCAAGGAGAGGGCCTTCTCATCTGTGGCCCCATTATTCCATTCATTTCTTAATTACCTTTCAGGGCTGTAGTCTTCCCAAGGCAACTTACAGAATGGGACCAACTTACAAGGTGGGGAAGACAGCCCTTTTCACCTAGGAGAAAGTCCCAGTAGACAGTCCTTCCCTCTGTGGCTATTTGGCCTTCCACTGATGCCCTTGGGCGTCGCTCAGGTGGGCAAGCAGTTGCCATCTGGGATATGGCACAGAGCAAAAGAGTTCATGCCCATCTTTGCACATAGTGGTTCCAGTCCTGAATGCTGCCCTCCTCCCATGATTGCTTCTTGAACATCCATCAGATATGGTCAATTGGGTTTAGTCTTGTTGGGCTTTAATGGTGTTAAAGATTTGTTGCCATCAGACATAGCTCTTGCTAGTATGGTGGTGAGCACACAGGGCCAGCCCCAGCTGTTTTGCTGCCTGAGGCAAGGGATGAAGTGAAGCCACTAGCTCCAGTTTCGGAAACGAACTAGAACAGTGGGTGAATTTTCCTTTAGTGATGGTTATGGGATGGTGTCCTCCATTTTCTTTGAGGGTATAACGTAGTTTAAGGGTACAGCCCTGCCCTCCAATACAGGGAAATGGTTCAGGGACTCAGGAGAAACAAGCCATATGCTGCCACCGCTGACCCCCAGCATGTGCTGATGAGGTTGTTGCCTCACACTGCCTAATAATAAGGGCAGCCTCAATCTGGGAAGTCCTGGGATAAGATGAAATGAAGGTCCTCTCCCTTCTTGGCTGAACTCATTCCCTTCTTCAACAAAAGGTGATTGAGAGGATGGAGCGGATGTTGGAAGAGAAGATGAAGGATCGATTCAAAGATGCATCTTTGTCAGACTTACCCCGAGGAACAGGTAACTGGTTTGCAATTCATGCCTTTCCTACAGTTGAAACACCCTTCCTGCTATTCAGAGAAAAGCTTGGACACATTCCTTCTTTATTTAGATTAAGGGCTTGTCTAGACAAGAGGATATAATGCTGATTCCTGAGCATTATTTCAAATTTGCAGGAGCGTTCATTGGTCTCCATGGTGTTTTGGTAAAATTGATAGTACATGAAGCTATCTGTATCAGAAGTGCACAAGCCTGTGAATCAATATGGTGGCCAAGTAAATTAGCATGTTATTTTCCTCCACACATTGTCGTGGCTGCACAGTATTCTCCTTGAATTCTATGAGGAGTATTTTCACAGTCTAGACAACCCCTAACTCTGGGTCATCTACACGAGGGGAAAAAATCCAAAATACCTCATAGTATTGGCATCTTGCTCAGCAGCAACATATCTAAATGGTTTTTCTGGCCTCGGAAGCCCCCATAAGCCTCGCATCCCTGATGGTGACCACGAGTCATTTACTCTCGTAAGTTATGCACCGCCACCAGGTTGTTTTTTTAAGTCATCCCAAGGTGCGTTGGTGTGATAGAGCAATTTTATTGTTCATTAGTCCAAAAGAACAAAAATGTGCACCCACCTCGCAGTTTGTGAAAAAGTATGGGGAAATCAGCAAAGGCTTTTGCCCCATTGTTTTTGCCATTTTGATCTCCCCTCCTTCCAAATAGTGTGGATTGGCACCGGATCCTGTTTAGACTGGTAGGATTCCCAGTGAATTCCATGAGGGATACTTTCACTATTTAGACGAGCCCTCTCTCACACAGGCCCCTATGGCCAGTGGCCCTGCTGTCTGGGAGATTCTCAGAATTAAAGCCCCAAAAGAAATCATTTCTAAGTTCTGAGCAGAGATAGAGAAACACAAGGGCATTAATTCCATGGGTTACAGCACAAGATAGGCCAAATGTGGGTAATTTACCATGCATTATTGATTTATTCAATTCCCATCAATTCAGTTCAATTTATACCCTGCCTATCTTCCAATGTGGGACCCAAAATGCAGTCAATACTGGCATTTGGGGGGCTACAGCTCCTAGAACTCCCATGGCCAGCGGCCATGCTGGTTGCAGTTGTAACTTAACAACCCCCACCAGTTTGTCTGTTCCCTGTCTGTAGCAGTTGGTCCGTCCGTCCTTCCTTCCTTCCTTCCTTCCTTCCTTCCTTCCTTCCTTTTGGTTGACCATCTTTCCTCTTTCATGTGGCCCCCTAGGTCCAGGTGACAGCTGGTCAAAGGATCTCTACTCCACACTGCTGATGGAGAACATGAGGTTACGGGATGAACTTGGCAAGTCATCTTACCGCTCCCCCATCATACTTCAGCAGCAAGCTTTACCAGTAAGATGCCTCACATCAGCAAGTGTTTCTCATGTGCATATAAGTCCTTTAGCAGAACTTTACGAATGCTATTTATTTATTTATTTATTTATTTATTATCCACCACTCCCCAAGGCTCAAGGCAGGGTACAACATGAATGAAAATACAATACAATGCAATACAGTATATGGCATAAACTCATTTAACACAGAGATAAAAACACATAAGATTAAAACAAACATTACATTAAAATCATTCATAAACTTAAAATACCAATTTAAAATTCATAGATTAATATCAACTGGGTAGGCCTGCTGGAAGAGAGAAGTCTTTAGTGATGTTTTAAATTCCAACAGCATGTTTAGCTGATGGCTTAGTTAGTCAGCTGAAATGTACTGAATGTACTGAAAGAAGGTCCCAATTAATCGGACCGTGGATTGTTATTTGTACCCAGTCAGGGTTGGTTTAAGGCACTGGTGGTGTCAGCATCATTGTGGGGGGCCCTGTAGTAACCCTCCTCCTGCAAAAACATTATTAGTAATAATCTGAATATCCTGTACTGTGAATAGCTTTGGTTGAGTTAGGTTCCATTGACGACCTGAGATAAACATATGGGGCCCCCTAAATAAAGCATTGCAGCCCCCCCCCCCAAATTTCTTAAGCTGGTCCTGTACCCAATGTGCACATTTTAAAAATGTAGGTGGCAAAGGACATCTCAAAAGAGGCATTCCTTCCTCTGAAAGGAGAGACTACCTCTTCTGATATCATCCACTTCTGAAGAGTGTCAGGGTTATGGATTATCTTCATTTCAAGCGTCTTTGCCACTGAGCTATTGTATGGAATTCTGTTTCTCATCTCCCCCCGTGATGCAGTTGTTGCTGAAGGCTGCAAACTTCTCCCCCCACCCTCCATGATGCTTTGCTCTTTTAGTCTCATGAAAGTCTTTCTTTGCTTCCTACAGGATGCTCTTTCCTCTGGCACAGAAAAGCTGTCCTTAATTTCCAAACTGGAAAAGGCTGAGGCACGCATCCATGCTTTGGAGTGCCAGGTAATGACCCTCTTGCCTCCCTGATCACTCCTTCCATGAATTTCTCGTAACTCCTACTGGGTTTTCCATGGTGTCCTTCTGAGGCCTGAACTGGATGCAATCAGAGACTAAACCAATCACTCTCTAATTTCAACTTTCCCCCAAACCCCCACATGTATTAGAGTTAGACAACAACTATCATAATCCCCTAGCTATGCTGAGCAGCTTTGGACAACTAGGTCTATCTGCCATTTTAGTTTCACACAAAGCCTTCAACGTAGTGCTGCATCAAGAATGCTAGATACTGGTGGAAGCCCTGACTGTTCAGGAGGCCACCAATAGAAGTAAAAAAAAAGTTTGTCCATGAATGTGTGAATCAGCTCTAAGTGTGCAAACCTGGGAGATACCTATTTATTTGACTGACTGATTGATTGATTGATTGACAGTTTACCTTTCTCCCAAGATGGGATTCAACGCAGTTGAATCGGAGCTTGGAAATGCTGCTTTTTAAAAAAGTAACCAATTCCAATATCAAGGCCCTCCAAAAAAATATTCTATATTATTGTAACAGTTTTAAAAATAACATTTGCTTTCTCATTATTTCAAAGTAGAGCTTGGAAAAAAATCTCAACTACTTCACAGGCTTGCCAGGAGATTCTAGAAGTTGTAATCCAAAACATAACTTTTCCATGCTCTGTTCCAAAACAACTAAGATACTCACCATTTCAATGGTTTGTTTTAAAAGGGACCAGAATGCTACAAGCTGGTGGCCTAATGTAAAAAATAGTTCCAAAGTAGCTAGCCCGTAATCCCCCGTAACTAGGTAAAAATAACTAGTTACAAATATAGTTATGCACTGTTACCACTGAATTACATTTACACTAGACGAGGCATTAATTTGTCCTTTGTCATTCTACAATCATAATGTAAGTTAGTTATGCCATAGGTATTGATAAAATAAATAAGTAACCTGGTATCTGTAAGCTCTGGCTGGATTTTGACAGGAGTTAACTCTGCTTACTTTCTTTTCAGAAAGTTATAGGAGGAGATATCCATTCCTTCCTTCTGCCCTCTCTTCTCTGGCCAGTAACTTGACTGTGCAAGGATCCCCTAATGCCATTAAGGTGTATTCACCTAGAATACTGTGTCCAGTTCTGGGCACCACAATTCAGAAAGGATATTGACAAATTGGAGCGTGTCCAGAGAAGGGCAACTAAAATGGTGAAAGGTCTGGAA
Source organism: Gambelia wislizenii (assembly GCA_030847615.1). Taxonomy (NCBI): domain Eukaryota; kingdom Metazoa; phylum Chordata; class Lepidosauria; order Squamata; family Crotaphytidae; genus Gambelia; species Gambelia wislizenii. Next base: position 36,876,608 of record JAUMIR010000009.1, read on the forward strand.
ACGATGCCTTATGAGGAGAGACTTAGGGAGCTGGGTATGCTTAGCCTGGAAAAAAGACGGTTAAGAGGCGATATGATAGCCCTGTTTAAGTATTTGAAGGGGTGTCACATTGAGGATGGAGCAGGCTTGTTTTCTGCTGCTCCAGAGACTGGAACACGGAACATTGGATGCAAGCTCCAGGAACAGAGATTCCACCTCAACATTAGGAGGAACTTTTTGACAGTAAGAGTTGTTCGGCAGTAAGAGCTGTTTGGCAGTGGTACACACTCCCTCGGAGTGTGGTGGGGTCTCCTTCCTTGGAGGTCTTTAAACAGAGGCTGGATAGCCATCTGTCAGGGATGCTTTGATTGTGTATTCCTGCGTGGCAGGGGGTTGGACTGGATGGCCCTCATGGTCTCTTCCAACTCTACAGTTGTATGATTCTATAATGTCTTGAAGTCAGAAACAGAAGCCTTTATGTTCCACATTGCATCTTAGCCTCTTTGTACAAGCACATGTGTGTGTGTGTGAATCAGCTCTTTTAAAAAGTATTAGCCTAAGATGTTTGCGTGTGTGCTCCTTCAAGGTGCCTGTCAACTTATGGCGATCCCATGAATTTCATCAGGTTTTGTTAGGCAAGGAATCCTCAGAGGTATCAGTTCCTTCATTGGAAGCTTAGGATACACTGGCTGGTTATGCTAAACATTTGTTTTCCTTGTCACAGTTGGAAGAATCTGCTAGAAAATGGGGACGGGAGAAGCAAAGCTATAACAATCGGCTTCTAGAACAAGATCTGGGATTCGTCCGATCTCCATCCTCTCTTATACTCCAAGATTATTTGCTGGTGAGTGAGGGGCCCATTATAAGCATCATTATAATTATGTTGACCTGGCTAAAGTACATGGACATTCTGGGCACCTGTGATGGAGAGATCTGTGTGTATAGGACTAGCCCAAGACATTTTGCTCTCTAAGGTGAAAGACAAGATGAAATGCAGATGTGGAGCTCAAATATTCACTCTGGGTTTTAGTCGAGACTTTAAAAGAACAATCCAAAGTGGCGAAACCTTTCTTCCAAAAAAGAAAGGCTAGCTCCTTTAAAATCTGGCCTAAAACCCAGAACAGATTCACCATCCCACTGACATCAGAACCAAGGGCCACCACTAACACCCTCCCACCCCATCTCCACATACAAAAGCTAACCAGACTGGCAGTTGATGCTTACTTTTTTAAAACTACAACTCCCAGAAGCCCTCATCCACTGGCCATGCTGACCAGGAGTTCTGGGAAGCTTTGACTGGGGGAGTAATTTTTCCAAGCTTTGAGGTCAACACTGATGGTGAGACATTGTCTTCCACCACACCAGAGGGTTGTAGTTAGCTCAGCAGGTGGAGAGCAGACAGGGTGGCAAGGACATATCTGCTTTTAGACAGAGGAGAACAACTAGGATGGCTCTGAAGGAATGGCTGGACAGATTCCACAATTCCCCCCCCCCTTAACATTTGGTCCTGAGGCAGCTGCTTCACTTAGTTTCATGGTACATGATGACTTGCTGTGTTTCAAAGGGACCAGACAGATCCCCTTCCTCTCTGACTCAGCTGAGCTCAAAACATGTTGCTTTTTGGACTACATTTCCCAGGATGCCCTAGCTGGAAATGCTGGGAATTCAAGTCCCCCAAAAGTAAGTTCTCCAAACTCTGTAAAAATGTCCTCAACTGCCTAGGATGCATCAGGCCAGGTCCAAGACTTATTCGGACAACCGTTGTTTCTTCAATTCAAAGAAGCACCATAACTCAGAAGATGTAGTCCTGAGTACTTGTGATTTCTCACGGCCTTTTCACCACCAGAATGTTCTTTCCCCCTCTTAGCTACAGGTCGTCCTACCGGTGAGGACATGGGGGCATCATTAAGTGTTGGCGATGAACAATGTTGAGCTGCAGGGCATAATCCACTACAGTATATAAAGAAATGGGGAGAAGCAAGGTGGATACAAATGCCTAGAGAAAGCTCTTTGCGTTCCACCTCAAAAGGAGACATACATGTATATTACTTAGAGTCATACATGCATAAGTATATTTAACAGGATTATTAATAGATTTCCAGCTATTGCACAGGCTTGTGTTGTTCATTGAGAGTGGTTGCAGTGTAGTGGGTAGAGTGTTGAACTAGGACAGAAGAGATCTGAGTTCAAATCATCACTCTGCCAGGACATTCAGGGTATGTCCATGGGTCAATTGCTTCCTCTGAGCCCAACTCACCTCACAGGGTTGTTGTGAAGTTATTGTGGTGTGTGTAGCAGGAGGTGGGGTGGAAAATGTATGCCAACCAGACCTCTTTGAGGAAAGAACAAGGATAGAAATACAGCAATGAATGAAATTAAGTTGTGCTAGATCCAAAATAGATTTTGGGATTGCACCAAGGAAATGAAGATGGCAGCATCCAACCAAGAAGAGCTGGTAGGCAGTTGTGGTGAGCTTCCCCCTTGAAAAATTTCAGCTCCCAGAGGAAATTCAAAAGAGCAGAATTGGTTTTCTCTCTAAACACCCAACTCCACTGCACACATATATTTGGTGTGAACTTTCAGACTGACAGGCTCAGTGCTTGGAAAAGTTCTCTTTTGCACTATAACTCTCAGAATCCCCTGACATGGCTAGCTGGGGCATTTCTGGAGTTATAGTCCAAAACCTAATTTGGACTCAAACTCATTCAAGCCTACTTTGATCAGGAGGCTGTAATCTTTTTAGCTCATCCTTGCACCCTGCTCCCACACCTATAGGATGAGAAGGAAGGGAGAGGGGATGAAGATGAGAAGATCAGCAAGGTCCGTACAGTGAAGAACAAGTAGCCTGGCGCTGGGCTGGCTCCATTCATAGGTCAGTGTAAGGGCTGTTCAATTGGTGGCCCTCCAATTAGTTTTAATAGGAACTTTTAAACCCCTATCCAAGGTGTCAAGCCTGTTTGAGGAACAGAGTTGAGCAGCTTTGGACAACTCTTTTAAAGCTAAAATCTGGAATGTCTTGATCACCCTGCTGACATGGAAGCCATCAGCTGCCACTGCTTTGAAGGCAGGAAAATTATCATTTTCCCTGCAGGTCTTATCCTTTCTGCCTATAAGTACAAGCATACTTATAGGATGGAAGGCAGGTGTTGAGAATAGCAGCATCTTTTAAGTCCAGGTTCAGATGACCAAGAATTTCATTTTCATTCATTTTGGAAACACCTTCCAGTTGTGGGTTTTTTTAAAAAAAAATCTTCATATTTCAGAAGGAAAGAACTTGAGTTTTTTTGTTTTTGTTTTAAATTGAATATGGGAAAAACTGAAATGGACAGATTTCTCCCCTTCCCTAGGCTTCCCCAAGAGGTGATTGCTGCATTTCCAGCTTTTTCAAAGAGAGAAAATGACCCTCCGTATCCTTTTCACCCATACAGAAACACTTATTGGCTTGCATTGGTGGATCCCCAACTCAGCCCAACTTAGCTAACGCACATTGGAAACTGGTTAATGCAGTGTAGATGTGTAAACTGCTATTGCTTAAAACAATTTGTAAACCGCTCTGATAGCCTTGTGGGTGAAGAGCAGGGTATAAATAAATAAATAAGCCCTTTTTGACTACGGCTAAGTACTGCATGGTCCACATCCTATTGCTTAGCCCCAGCTTGAGTAAACAGATTAAATCACTTGTTGAGTAGTGAGTCAACACATCCATAAATCTCACTCCTCCAATGAGTCCACTTTAGCTGGGACTACCAATAGAATGCAGACCTATTCATCTCAAATAGCAATCCAGCCCTCTAAACCCAAGCATGGGCAAAATACAGGCCATGCCCCACATGTGGCTTCCAGGGTCTCCCATAAGTTTTAAAAAAGGACTCAAAATGCCCCCAAATGCCACTCGAGGGGGTTGGGACATTCTTGCCACTGTTTGGTCCCTCTGTGCTATTTTAGGCCCAGGAGAGGCTTTTAAAAAAATAACCAGGGAATAAATAGGAAATGAAGTCCCGATCATTTCCTGCTATAAGAAAAAGGCCTAACTAACAAGTTTTGGAAAGTCTTTAATACTGTAAGAACAAAGTTCGACATAGCTGGAAAAGGAAGTGCTATGTTATTTCTTTATTTTCATTCTCTTTTTTTGCTTTGTGCATTTCTTTGTGATTCTGTTTTGTCTATTGTATATTTTAATGTATATGCTATTTCTTTGATGAAAATAAAATACTTTTTTTAAAAGAAAAGAAAAAGAAAAAGGCCTTTCCTGAGCCTAAAATGGCCGGGGAGGGGGGTTAAAAACGTGGTCCTTGGGGGACTAATGCAGCTTTCTAGTTTCTGCCAGTGGCTCACCTCTGCTCCAAATTAACCTTCAAAATGGGAGGAAAACCAGTGGATCAGACGGGGATTTTAGTCACCTTATTGATGTCTGTTTTCTTCATTTTCTCAGAAGACTCATCCAAATTCACAAATGCATGCCAAGAAGCATCAGAGCCTCCATCCTCTACCATAGCTCTGCAGGACCTGCGATATTTCACATATTATGTCGGGACAGATGACTTATTGCAAAATATATGTGCCCTCCAACCCCTCCAAGTTTATATACCTCTTCTCCAAGAGGCAAGCAGAATACCAGCCTTCCTGAAACGCTGTATTAAAGTCTTGGCACTGGTTTCCTGAGCACTGTCAACTTGCAAGGTCAATGGATTCCAACTAGTAGAGATATATCTGAGAGAAAGGAGAAAGACCAGAATTGGAGGAGCACAGGGGAGGGATGGTATCTTGGAGAACCACTTGGTGCTAGCCCCAAAGCAAGTTTAATACCTTGGATAGCACCTTCAAAGTTTGGACTAAAATCCTAAATGGATTCAGCACCCCCAGGGATTTGGAAGCCACCACTGAATAGAATAGACCCACCATCCACATTCACTGCATTCTGTTATAAAATTAAAGAAGAGTAATGGAACCTGTGGCCCTTCACATGTTGGTGAACTCTAGAGTAGTTGAACTAGAGCTCAACAGAGTTCACCCGTAGGCAGCCTAGCAACCAAGGCTGTGTCACTGGTGGAGGAGTTTGTTAACATCTGGAAAATGGTGGCATGAATTCTCTTGTACTTCCAACTAGAATAGACTCGTTGAATCAAATGTTGAATAATGAGTTGACACTTAGGGAAATCCCCTTGACGTAAGGCTGTAGTTCTCGATCTTTGGTCCTCCAGATGTTTTGGGCTTCAGCTCCCAAAGGGCCCAACGAGGATAGCCAATACTCAGGAATTCTGGGAGTTGATGTCCAAAATATTTGAAGATTGAGAACCACTGGGTTAAGGGGTCTAGTTGGAAGTAGAAATAGGAGGCAGGTCCAAAGGTTCCCCATGCTTTCATGAAATCATACTTTACATTATGTGGACAGGTCACGGAGTCATGAGCTTTCTCTTCCCTTCTTTTCCTCTGGTGGAAACCTTTGCTTCCATTTGCCAACTAGTTTGGCGTTATGTGAACACACAATCAAGTGGGGACCTCATGCATCAAGTGGGCACCTCTTGCACCAAGTATGTGCATGCACCTTTCATGTTCATCACATGCACGTTGCACAGGCATCAGCAAGCACAGGGGCACCACATGTGCAACTCCACTTCCACCACCTTGGACTGAATGCAAGCATTCCACATAGACAAAAATGTCCAACTGCTTCCACAGGGAAACTTATACATGTGCAAGACACCAACAGGATTCCAATCCAAGGGAGCATTGTAGAATTAGGCAATGTGAGAAAGAGCCATGGTATGCTCATGAATTCCTTTCCCTTTTCCACCAGGGGCCAGCCTTCCCTTCTTTGGAGAAATTTCTCTATGAAAGCACCTTCCTAAAACTGATAGCAAGGCCCACAATGATGGATACAGAACAGATGCATGCCTAAGGCAGTCTTCTGTAACCTGGAGCCTTCTAGATCAGTGGCTCTTAACCTTTTCTTTACCAGGGATCCCCTTTAAATATCTTTTGTTGCTGCAGACCCCCAAGACTTAACTCACAATTAACAACAACATCCATTAAACCTTCCCTCAGAGATATTGGAGGGAGAGGGAAGACTTTTATCCTGCATTTTCCTGCTAGTTTGTGGCTGGGGTATATTGAATGGCAATGTGCAGGTTAAACCAGCCAGCCTTTGCCTTGGCTCCTAAAATGTGGTCATTCCGCTGCGGGGAGGAGGTAGGTCAAGCAACTTTCAAGCCTTCATGAACCCCCTGTGAGGACATCACAGCCCCCTGGGGGGTCCACAGACCACAGGTTAAAAACAACTGTTCTAGATGTACTGAATTGGTCTGGGACTCCCAGCCAACATTATTCCATGGGGATTGTGGGGTTTCCAGTTAAGCCTGTCTGGAAAACTCAAAGAGTTGTGGGACGCTGGAACAAGAGTGAGAGTTTATGCATTGCTCCAAAATATATCATGAAAAAGGACAACAATTTTACATCAGATTTGCTTCATACAATTTTATTGTGCATAGATAAAAAATGCAGAAGGCTTACTATAACTGAAGTAGAAATACAATACATTTTCCCCACACACATACTGGGGAAGACTATGATCGGGTGACTTGCACACCTGCCAGTTCATTCTGTTCTCCAGGTCTGAAATGTGGATGGGTAACTTGAAGGTCCCTGCCCTTTCATCTTATGGCTTGGATTTGGACTTGGACCGAACAGATTTTCATATAAACCTTAATGACCAGGTCCATCTCTAGGACTGTATTGCCAGAGGGGAAAATGCCCATACTTGTGAGCAGTGGTTGGGATGGAAAAACCAAAGTGGGCTTAACAACTCCGCATGGAGCTTTGCCCTTCTCCTCCCCAGTTTCCAGTTTCATCCTTGGAAGGTAGCTCAGCCTTACCATTCAGCTCAGAGAAAAGATCAGTCAGCTGCAAAGCTCCAAATTTAAAAGGAAGAAATCACTGTGCTAAAGCAAATCTGAATGCAATAAAACTTTTGCTACTGGCGGGGTGGGGAGACTCTGCAATTGGAATGCATGTTTATTCTTTTTCAGTACTATATTCCCCACTCCCAAGCTGATAAATCTCTATTAATGTTTTCTCCTCTCCCAGGCTGCATCCGCACTGCAGAAATAATCTAGCTTTACACTACTGTAGCTGCTGTGGCTCAATGCTATGGAATTCTGGGATCTGTAGTTTTGTGAGATATTTAGCCTTCTCTGTCAGAGAGCTCTGGGGACACAACAAACTACAAATCCCAGGATTCCATAGCACTGAGCCATGGCAGTTAAAGCGGTGTCAAACTGGATTATTTCTGCAGTGCAGACGCAGCCCCAGTCTCAGTAACATTTATACACATTTAAGACCAAAATAGTGAAGAACTGAGGCTGCACAATCATAGAATTATAGAGTTGGAAGAGACCACAAGGGTCATCTAGTCCAATCCTCAGCCATGCATAAGCACACAATCAAAGCACCCCTGACAGATGGCCATCCAGCCTCTGTTTAAAAACCTCCAAAGAAGGAGACTCCACCACACTCCCAGGCAGTGCATTCCACTGTTGAACAGCTCTTTCCATCCAGAAGTTCTTCCTAATGTTTAAGTGGAATCTCTTTTCTTGTAGTTTGAACCCATTGTTCTGTGTCCTAGTCTCTGGAGAACAAGCTTGCTCCATCCTCAATATGACATCCCTTTAAATATTTAAACATGGCTATCGTGTCACCTCTTCACCTTCTCTTTTCCAGGCTAAACATACCCAGCTTCCTAAGCCACTCCTCATAGGCATGGCTTCCAGGCCTCCCACCATTTTGGTCACCCTCCTCTGGACATGATCCAGCTTGTCAACATCCTTCTTGAATTGTGGTGCCAGAACTGTACACAGTGACTGTGCCAATGTTGCCATGTACCTTGGAAGGCGCTCTCCAACATGGCTTTGGAACTATGCTTAAGACTATAAGTCTGTTCATGGCTGACAGCTTTCCTGTTTCTGACTTTGCAATGGGACCGTTGTGGTTGTTGTGTGCCTTCAAGTGATTTCTGACTTACAGAGACCTTAAGGTGAACCTGTCACAGGGTTTTCTGAGGCTGAGAGTGCGTGACTTGACTTTGCTGGGGACTAAACTGTGTGATTCACTACCACAGGATGTCAGGATGGCCACCAACATGGGTGGGTTTTGAAGGAAAGTAAGACAGTTCATGAGCGGGAAGTGTTGCCTTCATGCCCTGCTTCCAGAGTTTCCAGAGGCATTTAACTTGCCGCTGTGGGGACAATTTCTGGCTTGCTATATCAGGGCTCTTCTTCTGTTCTTAAGGGTGATTTTGTCCTAGCTGAGCTCTCTTCTAATACTGGAGTTTCAAGAAGAGATAAGGAGTGGGGTGTGATGGGCTTGTATAGAGAGATTGTATTGATTGATAATAGATTGTATAGAGAGAAGCCATAGAGAAGGGAATGTTTAGCAGCATCACCATCATCCACATATGTGACATCCTGCCCAAAAATCTGGCCCCACACCCATTATTTCTCCAAAGACTGGGGCAGACACAGCTTAAAATATTCAGTCTGGAGAAAGTGGGTATGAATTTTGCTTCCTTTATCCCTAACAGCAAAACAGGATTTGAAAACACAGCCAGTTTATGGCCAACATATGGTCCTGCAGATGTGGTTGGAGTGCAACTCCCATCATCCCCAACCAGTGGCAAGAGCTGATAGGTGTTGCAGTCAGACAGCATTCTCCACCCTGTTTTAAACAGCTCTTGCCCTATACCAGGAATGGGCAACTGGTAGCCCTTCAGATATTGTTGGACTGCAACTCCCATGAGCCCTAAAACTACAGGAACAGGGCCGTGAACTATAGGGCAATAAGCACTTTCCTTTGTTTTGTCTGAATTGTGTTGTGTGACCACCTAAGAGCTGAAGAGCTTTCCCATCCAACCCAGCCCTCCTCAAATCATTCTTCTGTATGCTGGTATCCAATTGGTATGTTCAGGAATGAGCTGGCATCAGAACCATAAGGGCGTTTACAGACAGCAATGGGGACAGTCCAGCCAGGTTGTTCCCATCCTCTCTCTCTGAATGCTTTGGAGAGATTCTGCATGATTTCCCTGCTCATGGATGGGAGTCCAGAGGCCGTAGCGTCAAGTAGATCAGCTTGTCTGGGATCAGGATGAGATCAAATTTGGTACCAACTTCCACTCCCCTCTTAGTTTCAATCTTAAAATTATCCAGCATCTGGAAATAGAAAGAGAGAGATGGGTTTCTTTTTAAAAGCATCATGGAAAAGAGAAAGTGAGATGCAATCCAATAAATTCTCTAGAGTTTCCAAAGCACTTACCACACTCCAAAGTAAAATGTCAATGCCGCTGGAAGGTTCTGTCCTCTGTGCTACCTTACCGCATGATGTTCTTCCAGTCTTCTACCATTCCAGTCCCATGGGAGACCGAAGTAAAACAGTGTCTTTTTGCTATTGTGGTTTTACCTCAGTCTCCTATGGGACCGGAATGAAAGAACAACATCACAAGAGGACAATATGCAGGCCCTTTTTCAGACAATCAGTTGCAAAATAAGACAATAAGCAGGCACTTTTAAGATAGACAATCAGTTGCACAGTGTATTCAAGGGTAGTGTAGCAAAACAACTATGTAATTATGTGAGTGTAGATTTACTTTGCGCCAGTACATTGTACGATCTTGGCCAATGTCATCTTGTCAGGTCCAAGCATGGCTTTTAAAAAATGACATTGGCTGGGAAACACAAGCCTGCTGTACACACAATATCAATTGCCTATCGTGAGTGATGTCACAAACCCACCAAATTCATGCCCCATGCTGCGGATTTCTAAAATGCCACCTAAGGCCCCCCACAGCATGAGAGATTGGGAACCAGGGTCAGACTCACATGGATCAAGAACAGTTGCATCTCCAACTCTGCAATCCTGCGTCCAAGGCACTGACGTGGCCCAAAACCAAAACTGAGCCCTCGGAAATGTTTGGCGTCATGATTCAGCCACCTTCCTGGGTTGAACTGCTCGGGTTTGACAAAAAACCTGGGATCCTGACCCATTGCATGAATGCCAACCTGAACTAATGTCTGCAAAGAGAAGGTTGAGATGGTAAAGGTCACCAGTCAAGTTCTAGCAATGGTTCCCCTTCCACGATCTCCAAGATCACTGATGAAACAGGAGGCAGAGCTCCATCATTTTCTGTTTTTTTCCATTTACACTGAATTGGATCCAGATCACATCTTAGGGCTCCTCCAGACGGAGCAAAAGTTTCTGCAGGTTGTAGTATTTTTTGCTGTTGTTCTCATTGTTAGAAGTACAACACTTAGCATTGACAAGTCAAGAATGCCTCAGAGTGGGCAGTAGTAATAAGGTTAGATAGGGATAGATAGTAATAGGGTTAGACAGTAATAGGGTTAGGTAGTTTGAGTGACCCAAAGTGTCCTCCCTTCTGCTCTACCTATCCTGACCATTCTGTGATGTAAACAGATATTCTTGGGGATGTTTTTCCACTATTTCTCTTCCTGCCAGCCCTTTCCCAGCAATTCACTAGAATGAAGCTAGATTAGATCAGCACTCTTAAATAATTTTCCTATCATAGAATGGAATCCCTATAATAAAGCTTTTAGCTTGTTTCGCCAAGCCATAGGTGTCTTAGCTTCTTCATCAGGATTGCTAACAACTGTACACACTCTCAGTGGGCAGGGGACTGTCAAATTAATGGCCTGTAGCTGCCCTGGGAGCTTTTTTGACTGAAATGTGGGGTATAAACACTGAAAATAAATAAAACAACAGCCAGTCTGGAAGACCTCATATGTAGAGGATACTCTTTGAAATTACTGGGGTTTAAATTAATCATGACTAATTTAAGCCCCATTGTTGGACCCGCCAGATGTCGATGATGTACTGCTAATTTGCAGACTCTCCATAGGTCACCTATCGCCACCACTTACGACTCCTCAAACGCTTTCATCAGTGCTGTATACGCACAATCCTAAATATACACTGGACTGACTATGTGACGAATGTTGCTGTTCTTGAGCAAGCAGGGATCACCAGCATTGAGGCCATGATACTGAGAACACAGCTGCACTGGGCAGGGCACGTTTCTAGGATGGAGGACCATCGCCTCCCCAAAATAGTACTTTATGGTGAACTCGCCACGGGTCAGCGTAAGAGGGGTGATCCAAAAAAATGATACAAGGACTCCCTGAAACAACATCTCAGGCTCGGCCAAATGATCACCAACAATGGTCCGCCGTGGCCTCATCAGGAGGCATGGAGACGCACTATCCACAATGCTGCAGCCTTATTTGAGAGCTCACGCCGAACAAGTCTTGAAGAGAAACGACAATGCAGAAAGAATCACAACCCGGAAACATCACCCAAGGAGACCTTCGGCTGTGCTTTCTGCAACCAGACTTGTTTATCTCAGATTGGCCTTTTTAGTCATCAGCGTACTTGCAGAAAGCGCGGGATGAGTCCTTCCTGAATCTTCGTTTGCGAAGAAAAGCCAGAGACTGCTACTCTCCATCATAACTCACATTTGGTCAGGTTAAGTAGAGATTATGGGAAATGGAGTCAACAACATGGGCCATAGGTTCTTCATCTTCCTTTTGGCCTCCTTTGCCTCTCCATAATCTGAAAGCTCTCTAGGCCCTTACTGAAAGGATCTGTCCAGCACAAGGAAGAGTTAGGTACATTTTTGAACTTCACTTTCCAGAATCTTCCAGCCAGCACAGTCCCTTTTCCAAGCTCAGGACCAAACCAAAAGTAACTAAATAAACTGAAAGACCAGCCACGGGTCCTGATCAACCTCCCACTGCAACTGACAGTAGACAAAGAAATGGACTGAAACTTTCCCCATTAGCAGCCCTCATTATAGGCAGATAGAGATGGATGGAAGTGAGGAAGAGGAGGATAAAAAAGGGAGCTGATAGCAGCTGAGCTTGTGCAGAAAAGAAAAGTAGAGAAGGTATAAGAAGGGGGTGAAGGACAGGAAATTGGAGTGCTTTCAAAGTAGCAGCTAGATACTCAAAGCAGAGGCCAAGGAAAGAGAGGAGAGACCACAATCTGTAGGCTGAAGGCAGAGCAATGGGGCCCTCCCACTGCTTCACAGCTGTGTACCAGTACTGGCCTTGCTTCAAAGGACTGAAGCCTGTCCCTTAGCTGCCACACACACACACTTTCAACACTCCCACATTTCATGCTAAGTACAAAGCTAGAGGATCCAGCTCTCCCTATTTGCAGAGTATTGTCCCTATTTTCCACCCCCCCCCCGTCCCTGTTAAACTAAGGTCCCCAATTACAGTTGTCCCTCTGTATCCACAGATTTGGTATCCATGGATTTAAGTATTTACAGCTTGAAAAGATTCTTTAAAAAATAATAATCCAAAAAGCAAATCTTGATTTTGCCATCTTACATAAGGGACACCATTTTGCTCTGCCATTGCATATCATGGGACTTGAATATTCACCGATTTTGGTATCCACGGGGGGTCCTGGAACCAAACCCCAGCAAATATGAAGGGACAACTGTACTTCTTTTTTTGCCTTCTTGGAATGATTTTGGAGCAGCTATTAAGCCACTCAAGCCTACCTCACAGGGCTCTTGGGAAGGAAGTTTGTAAATATAAGAACCACAGTACCATTTCATGTTGATGACTCACCTTGGCAGGGATCAAATAATTCTGAAGGATAATCTCTTGCGTTATGTATCTTTGTATCGTCACTGCAACTGGGTGGAGTCTTGGCAGTGGGAGGAAAAAGAGAAGATCAATATGATCATGGATTAAGAATTCACACAGAACTAAGCCCCTCCAAAGAGCTCAAAGCCAGAGGTCACTTAACTTTAGCCTTGCATGGTCCTTTTTTTTTAAAAAAAAGTGGACTCTTCATCTTCTACCAAAGTGGGTCAAACTTACAGAACAAGCGAACCTTCAACAAATCTCTGAACCAAGGCGCTTAATGCTGTGACTGTGAAGTGGTGTTAGTAAGTATCTAGAGCAGTGGTTCATAACATGGCGTCCGCAGACCCCCAGGGGTCCATGATGTCCTCACAGGGGATCTGTGAAGGCTTGAAAGCTGTTCAGCCCACGTGACAGGGGTCAAGGCAAAGGCTGGCTGGCTGGCTTGGCTTGTGCATTGCCATTCAATCCGCTCCAGCTACAAACTTGCAGGAAGATGCAGAAGAAAAGTCTTCACTCCCCCTCCAGTGCCTCTGAGGGAAAGTTTAATGAATGGTGTAATGGTATTATTATTATTATTATTATTATTATTAGGTGTTGTTGTTAGGGTTTTCAATCTTGAGTTAAGTCTTGGGGGGGTCTGTGGCAACAAAAGATATTTAAAGGGGGTCCCTGGCAAAGAAAAGGTTAAGAGCCACTAGTCTAGAGCTTGGAAAAGTTACATTTTGGCCCACATAATTTCCTAGCCAGCATGCTAGGATCAGGGGACGCTAGGATCTCTGGTTCAAACCCCCCCCCCAACTTCTTCAAGCTTTGATAAATACAGGTAACCAATGAATAATACATTTAATAGAAAGGAAACCCCCTTACCTTAGTACTTCTTTGACAGTAGCTTTGACCAATGGGACAGATTTCAATACCTTTAGGATATCTCCCTGGGAAGCTGCTTTGGCAGTGAAGATCTCAGACCGCAGCTGTTCCTGGAGGGCTGGAGCTCGGGCTAATTCATACATGGCCCACTGGAGAGTTATAGAGGTCTAAGAAGCACACCAGGAGCAACCATCAATGTTGAGAGTCATATCTGACAATGGAAGCATCAAAGCACAAATGTGTTTTCCCACCATGGCTTGTGGCTTCCATATTAGTAAGGCAGTGAATCAATCCTGGGTTTTCATCCAAACATTAAAGGAACTAGCCAAGGTGCTATTTTGGAAAAATAGGGTTCTATAGCTGGAGAGCCAGCATGGTTTTAGTTTTGGGTTAGGACTCCGGGAGATCAGAGTTCAAATCCCTACTTACCCAGGGAAACCAAGTGGGTGATCTTGGGCAAGTTAGAATCCTCTCAGCCTCAGAGGAAGGCAAAAGGAAACCTTCTCTGAATAAACCTGTTGGTGAAACAGCCTCACACTCTAGATGGACCCTGAAAATCTTGCCAAGAAAACCCTATGATGGGATTGTCCAAACCGTTCATGTGTGTGTATGTGTCTTCAAGTTGCCTGTTGGCTTATGGCAACCCTATGAACCTCATACAGTTTTAGATTCATAGACTCATAGAGCTGGAAGAGACCACAAAGGCCATCTAGTCCAACCCCCTGCCCTGCAAAGATACCCAATCAAAGCATTCCCGACAGATGGCCATCCAGCCTCTGTTGAAAAACCTCCAAAGAAGGAGACTCCACCACACTCCAAGGAAGCAGCAGATGCCACTTCCAAACAGCTCTTGCCATCAGGAAGTTCCTCCTAATGTTTTCTCAGGAAAGGAATACTCAGAGGTGGCATTACCAGTTCCTTTCTCTGAAATAGAGCCTACAGCTCCTGGTATTCATTGGCAGCCTCCTATCCAAGTGCTAACCAGACTGACCCTGCTTAGTGTCCAAGATTAGACAGAATCTAGCTCCTTTAAATTTCAGATCTCTAAGTAGATTTCCGAGTGGATTCACTGTCCCACAGACATGGAAACCTCCATCTTTAATAGTTATATGACAGGTGGACCCACCATGTTTCTCATGCTGGGAACAGCCACAGCTATTGCATCTGACCAGTGCAGATAGGGATGAAATTTGTTTCAGTTCCTTTTTAAAGATTTTCCCAAAATTTACAGATTGCTTCAAATTCAGGACAAAAATAATTTGGGATAACAAAAATGAATATGGTTAAAACTGAAAATGATGGCTTTTCCTACCCCAATCTGCTACTCCACTCCTTACCGTGTCCACCCCTCCTGCCATCATCTCTGTTACACTGGCTTTGATGTCTTCTACAGCCAGCTTGTCCTGCATTAAAAGGCTGGACAAAACACCCATGTATTCTTTGGCATTCTTCCGGTTCAGGCGGAGGTCTCTGTAGATGTTCTGTATGCATTTGTCAGCTGGTGAGACAGAAAAAAATGCAGGTTGGGAAATGCAAATAAATGTACCTTGGTCCAATGGTGAAACCACTATGGAAGCAAAACCTTCACATCCTCATCAGACAAACAATAAGTGCTGGAGTTGTATATGACCACTGCGTACTATGTAGCACTGTAATGACATTGGTGCATAGCGAATTCTGGCATTACGCCTCCCTAAAACCCCACTTATTGGTAAGCAGCTGCTGGGAGCGACATGGATCCATTCTTCTGTTAATCGAGAGGCAGCTGCTTGACATTCCCACCTGTGAGCAATCTACGATGCAACAGGCAGAAAAAGGACCTGGTCACAAATCCCCTTTGGACCAGAGATTGCTCATGCAAGAAGAGGTGGGAACATCAGGCAGCTGATTCCTGATTGATAGGGGAACGGACCCCTGCTGATCACAGCAGCTGCTTACCGGTAAGTGGAGTTTACGGGACTTTCATGGTCCTTCCATTTCATGGTCCTTACATAGCCCCTAACCTAAGGGCTGCATAGGGATCATGAATACATAGCAGTTGCAAATTGGTTATGTACAGTATGATCCCCGTATCCGCTAGGAGATACATTCCCAGACTTACCGTTGATACCAGAAACTGTGAGTAACAGCAAACCCTATTAAAATGAATGATTTCCAGCCCAAGCATGCTGGAAGACCTAGAAAATGCCTAGAGAGAACACCTCTCTAGACATCTTCTAGGTCCTCCAGCACAACTCTATGGTCAGCTTCCAGTAGAAGCATACCACAGAATTGCACTGGAGCGCCTAGAAAAGGCATACAGAGGATGGCATATTTTTTTGGACATAGGTAAGTGAAACTGCCAACATAGGTCCCGCAGACACGGAGGGGGGCATACTGTCTTTGCAGTTATTCAAGAGGATTCCAGCCTTCATCTCTAACCAAGCTCAGGGGACCTGGTTCTATCAGGTTGCAGAAGAAGTCACATGTGAATAACACTGATTGGCTAATTTCAAGGGTCATCTATATGGGGTGAGGGATGGATTGCTCCACAGTAATAGCAATTCACAGCAGCTGCAATTTGTCTTAATGGTTTTATACTTTGCATGCCCCCTAGCCAATATGGTGGCCATGAGTGAATTACTCATGCTTTTAAATCTGCCGCTTAAGGTAAACTCCTTAAGCGTTTACCATGGTGTGCACAAGCGATATTTCACATTCACAAAAGAAAAAAGAGGGAAAAAAGGAAAAGATCACCATTTGATCGCCTTACCAAATGCTCGCTAAGCCGAAAATCCAACATGGTGGCAGCAGGCGCTTGCCCTATTTGCAAGCCTGAGACCCCATGCTTGTCCAGCCAATCAGCTTGCACTGCCTCTCCTATGGAAAAGCGCAGCGATGCAAATGTGACTGTCTTAACACGTGGACATGCACAGCCCCATACGGAGCTTTTTAAAAACTCAGAGAAAAGCCACAAAGGCTCTTGGGGTGCAGTTTTTGGAGTTTTTAGCTGCCCCCTCTTCCGAATACAACCCATTAATATGGATTTCTGTTAAGACAGATCAATTTCTCAGCGCATTCTATGAGGATTATTTTGACCATTTAGACAAGCCCTCAGCGCTGTCATGGAACCATCTCCAACATCATTCCTCCAAATCATCTTAGCAGCCTGAACAACAACCCTGACTGTAGCTTTACTTTTTGACAACAGCAAAAGAACCCAAACCTCTATCTGGGACCTTGGAGAGCTCAGGCAAGATGGTACATGGCCAGACAGGCTAATGGTCTAACTCCATATGGCAAGCCCTTGTGCTTACATATTCCAGTTTTTGGCCTTTACATTGAAAACATGCTGGAGTTCTTATGCCTCCCATCTTTCCTTCAGTTTGGCTCAAAGGGCCTATCTGTGCTTTTTGTAAAATACCTAAGCCTTTGTCCCAACTACAGAAGAAGACCCATAGACTCAACAGGACGTATGTGTTGATGCACCATTCAGCAATAGATTCAATGGGTCATTTCTAGATTGACTAACGTAAAGAACCTTGAGGGCTTAGTCTTCAGTCAAGTCTGGAAAAATAACTTTTTGGACTACAAACCCCATGGTCACTGGGTTGGAAAGTTCTTGGAGCTGTAATTCAAAAATTGCAAATACTACATAATACAGTTGGACCCCTATATCCACAGGGGTTGGGTAACAGTGAATGTCATTAAAAATAATGGTACTTCTAGTTTAAAATACCATAGAATTGCCTTGGAAGACCTAGAAAATGCCCAGAGAGGAGCCCTCTCTAGGCATTTTCTAGACTCTATGGCATGTGTTCCTCTTTTGGTGTCCTGTGAATAACAGGATTATTGGTTCTGTGGATACAGGGATATTGGTTCTGTGGATACGGAGGTCCAACTGTAGTTTTGTAATTCAAAGGTCACTATTCCAAGCTCTGATCGCCAGTCTCATCTCCCCCCCGCTGCTAACCAAATCTACTTCAGACACCCTATGCTATGGGTCCTGCAGCTCCTGCCTGGTGAGAAATGGACACTGGAGGACCTTTGAGGATCAATCAGGGCTCACAGGAAATGAGTGTGCTCACCATGTGTGAAGATGATGTCCCAGGCCTTCACATGATCCTGCCACATGCCAGAGTTGATCCAGCGCAGAAAAGTGGGCGGGATGTACAGCATCGGAGAGGTGGTATGGAACATCAGTGTGATGGCATCAATGAAACGTTGGTTCTCGGGGTCAATGAAATCCTGCAGAAGCCCCAGGCGTGTGCCATAGAGGACATTGCATACAGCTGTGGGCGAGGACAGATGGAGGTAACGCCTGGAATTGTCTATTTCTCTATTCACTCAGGGCATGGCTTAAGGAGGGATGAAAATCTAAACACTTGCACTGAAATCTTATTGTTGCATTTGTTGTGGTTGTTGTGTGACCTCAAATCATTTCCGACTGACGGCGACCCTGAGACAAGGTTTTCTTGGCAAGATATGTTTGAAGGGGGGGTGCCTTTGATCAAGCCTGGACTCTCACTGGAAGCCAAAAATGATTCAACTGGGGAGATTATTCTTTGGACACATCCTGAGAAGCCATGGTGGACTGGGAAAAAAGTAGTGCTGGGAAAAGCAGAAGGCAGTCAGAAAAGAGGAATATTGCATTACAAGTGGATTGGCTCCATCTGGAAATTACAAGCCCCAGTTTGCAAAACCTGAGCAAGGCTGTTGGAAATCTCTCATTCGTAGGACTGCCATAACTCAAAGCTGGCTTGACCGCACAAGAAGGGGAACATAAAGGCTTCAGCAGAGGCTTGAATCCTATTGCTAGTCCCAACTAGAGTAGCTAGTCCCAACTAGAGTAGCCAACACTGAATCATTGGGATTTCCTTCAGTGTTGACTCATTAGGTCAACAGTTGGTTCAATGCTCTATTCTAGTTCGGACTAAGCAATCAGATGAAGGCAACAGCCTACCTTTTCCACCTGTAGATATATTAAGCAACAATAGATTGGATTTGCATCTCTAAGATCCTTCTTCTACAAAACTGATGCAACAAGAGTGAAGTCGAAAGCCGTCATGGTGTAGTGGCTTGTCTATAACTCTGGAGACCACAGTCCAAATCCCTGTTCAGTTGTGGAAACCCACTGGGTGATCTTGAGCAAGGCACACTCTCTCAGCCTCAGAGGAAGGCCATGGCAAACCCCTTCCAAACAAATCTTGGCAAGAAAACCCCATGATAGGTTCACCTGAGGGTCACCATAAGTCAGACACAACAAAGAGTGACAGTCAGTACAACCTGACTTTGGAAAGTCACTCTTTGGAACTACATCTCTCAGACTTCACCCAGTAGTGTGGTAGGGGCCCTGGGGATTCTGGGTGCTGCAGTCCAAAAAAGCAACATTTCCCAGTCTTGTCTAATATCAATGACTTCTTGAATGCACTCACACTCAAGGGCGAAACGGAAGAGCTCATTGGTAAGGTCAGCTGTCCATTTTCCCTGCGGGCTCCGTCCAATCTGTAGGTGAACCCTCTTGACAAAATCTTCTCCCACCGTGTTCAGAAGAGGCACAAAGTTGTCAATCACTTTGAGAGACAAGGCTTCCTTGTTGAGAGCCAAGCGGTCCTGACGCCACCCTTCTCCATTCCTAGAAGGTGAAAAGAAGACATGCTAGCACGGGAAGATTTTTTGAAAATAATCCTCCCAGGATTTGGATCAGGCCTTTGTACAATCATTCTAACTCTAGGATTCTATGGTTTTAGTGTTTGTTTATTTATTACAGTAATTTAATTCATATCCCATCTTTCTCTTGATATGCACCCAAGGTGGCTTCCAACAAGATTTTTTTTTTCAATACAGGTTGAGTCTCCCTTGTCCATAATGCTTAGAACCAGAGGTACAGTATTTTGGATTTTGGAATATTTTGGATTTTGGAATACTTGCATATACATAATGAGATATCTTGGAGAAGGGACCAAAGTCTGAATTTTAATATCTTTTTATGGGGGAGGGTGGAGGTGGGTTGTGTTTAGGGATTTTAATCTGTATTTGTAATTTTTTTTTTTGTAAGCCACCCCGATTGTTTTAACAGAGGGGTGGGGTATAAATAAATAAATAAATAAATAAATATTATTATTATTATTTGCACAATATTTTTAATAACTTTGTGCATGAAACAAAGTTTGTTTGCATTGAAACATCAGAAAGCAAAGGTGTCCCTATCTCAGCCCCCCATATGGAGAATTTTGGATTTTGGAATATTTCGGACTTCGGAATTCTGGATAAAGGAGATTCAACCTGTACAACGAAAAACTCAATAATGAAAGGTTTTAAGAACATTAAATTAACTATTGTGTTAGAACCTGTAAGCCACCTATAAGCCACCTTTGACTATTCCTTGCCTAAGAAAACCCTATGAAATTCATGGAGTTGCCATATTTTTAAAACTTTTATATAATTTGAAATGGTAACATTTTTAATTGTTTTAATTGTTTTTAACTTTTAACTGTTGTATTTTTTAAATTGTTTTTTATGTGTTGTGAGCTGCCTTGGGTCTCATTCTGGGAGAAAGGTGGCATATAAATCAAATAAATAAATAGAAAGAAAGAAAGTCAACAGGCAACTTGAAGGTGTGTTCACATACATACACACGGACACACACACACCCTCCTAGGCCTTCACTGAGGCAATGCCACACTGTTTTTACAATCAAAATTAAGAGAACTTCTGCCAGCTCAAGATCTTGGTCACTTTTACATCTACCTGTTTTAATCTGTTCTGGGAGAAAAGGAGGACACCCACCCCCCATTAGGTCCCCCGTTAGGTCCCCTCAAAGACGGTTAAGAGGCGATATGATAGCCCTGTTTAAGTATTTGAAGGGGTGTCACATTGAAGATGGAGCAGGCTTGTTTTCTGCTGCTCCAGAGATTCGAACACGGAGCAATGGATGCAAGCTCCAGGAACAGAGATTCCACCTCAACATGAGGAGGAACTTTCTGACAGTAAGAGCTGTTCGGCAGTGGAACACACTCCCTCGGAGCATGGTGGGGTCTCCTTCCTTGGAGGACTTTAAACATAGGCTGGATGGCCATCTGTCAGGGATGATTTGATCATGATTTCCTGCATGGCAGGGGGTTGGACTGGATGGCCCTTGGAGGTCTCTTCCAACTCCTTGAATCTATGATATAAGGTAGAGTCTCCTTCTTTGGAGGTTTTTAAACAGAGGCTGGATGGCCATCTGTCAGGGATGCTTTGATTGTGTATTCCTGCATGGCAGAATGGGGTTGGACTGGATGGCCCTCGTGGTCTCTTCCAACTCTACAATTCTATGATTCTATGATCTTGCTGTCTCTTACTTGAGAAGCACTCCGTATGGCTTGTTACGGAAGTCACGATAGGCCGTCCAAGGAGGCACCATGAATCTCTCTGGGTACGGTCCTTCGGCCTTAAACACAGTTGCTGCATCTTCTGGATCAATGATGTTGACGCTCTCATAGCTGCCCAGTTTCTCACTGACAAGTAAACAAAGTTAGATTGGAGAAAGCGAGAGAGATGGATGGCATAACAGTACAGTTGTCCCTTCATATTTGCTGGGGTTTCGTTCCAGGACCCCCCATGGATACCAAAATCCATGAACAGTTAAGTCCCATTATATGCAATGGCATAGCAAAATGGTGCCCCTTATATACAATGGCAAAATCAAGGTCTGCGATTTGGATTATTATTTTTTAAAGAATATTTTCGAGCCGTGAATATTTAAATCTGTGGATACCAAATCCGTGGATACGGAGGGACAACTGTATATTGTTCCTCCAGTCTTACCCACCTGCCAGACTTCCCTTCTTTGGAGGCAAACAACTACAATGTATGAAGCTGCCTTCTATTGGATCAGGCCATTGGTCCATATAGCCCAGTATTACCAGCACTGAAAGGTAGTGGCTCTCCAGTGTCTCCAGTAGATTTTTTCCCTAGCCCTACAGGATATTATTTGGTGGTCCCCTGTCCATGTTTGTTTGTTTAATTTATATCTCGCCTTTCTCCAAGCACTTGATTCAAGATGGTGTACAACATTTTAAAAATGCAACACAATTTAAAAAACAAAAAAGGCCTCTTAATACAAAAGTTAAACCACAATTAAACTAATTGGTGCTTTTTAAAAATACGAGTTAAAAACTTAATTGTTGTTGTTGTGTGCCTTCAAGTCATTTTTGGCTTATGGAGACCTAAGGCATGGGATTGTTGTGGCAGAATTTGTTCGGAGGCTTTTTGCTTTTGCCTTCCTCTGAGGCTGAGAGAGTGTGACTTGCCCAAGGTCAGCCAGGGGGTTGCCATGGCTGAGTAGGGACTTGAACCCTAGTCTCCAGAATTGTAGCCCAATGCTCAAACCACTACATCATGCCAGCTCCACAAAACTGCATTAGAAATATGTTTAAAACATAATAAAATGAAAACACTTCACCCCTCTCTGATGCAACCAAATGCCTCCTTAAATTAAAAGCTCTCTCTGATGCTCTCTCTGCTCTCTCTGATGCAACTCTCTCTGATGCAACCAAATGCCTCCTTAAATAAGTGAATATCAGGAATCAATACTGTATGTGCAGAAAGCATTTGTGTGTTACGAATTTTCCATTGGGGAAGAGAGAGAGTGGGCAGTAATATTATAACCTGACTATTGTTAAATACACCATTGAAGGTACACAACAACAATGAGTTAGTTCATCGTTCAGCTATTGGTTCCATGAGTTTACCTTCTCCCAATAGAATTCATGCCACAGTGAAAACATACAAAAAGTTGACATTAAAATGCAATTAAACAATGAATAACTTTTAAAACAATTTGATTTGATGCTTACAATTAAAAATAATGAAAAGGCAGTCTTAAAAACTATACAATTAAAAGCAGTACAGCAACTTTCAAAAAGCCCATTCATTAAAAAACATTTCGTTCTCAAAAGTCCACCAAAATGTGACGGGCTTCCCCTGAACTGACTGCACAGAAATACTGTGCAAATCTGTTGATTTCAAGGATGAGTCCATTATCAATGTAAAGAAGACAGATAACCACAAGGTAAATGAACATTCAAAGGCATGATGAAGCCACCCTAATTAGGCTGCATCTGCATTGCAGAAATAATCCAGTTTGACACTGCTTTAACTGCCATGGCTCAATGCTATGGAATCCTGGGATCTGGAGTTTGTGGTGGCACCAGAGTTTTCTGACAAAGCAAAATAGCTCACAAAACTACAGACCCTAGAATCCCATAGCATTGAGCCATGACAATTAAAGTGGTGTCAAACTGGATTGTTATTTCTGCAATGCAAATCCAGCCTCAGTCAAAATGATCCCTTGAACAAACTGTTGCCCAAAGTCAGGGAACAGGGAATGCTGAGGATAGAAGCACCCACCACGTCCTAAAAGGAATCCCTTACCGGTAAATAGGCCCAAAAGTCTGAAATTTACGTATCATGATGTTATGGACATTATGAAAGCCCCCTTCCTTCCAGAAGAGATAGAGGTTGAACCAGTTGGATTTCCAGTTGCCTGGCAATTCGCTAAACGGCTTGGCTACTTTCCCTTCGAGAGGAGAAGGGTACAGCTCCTTGGAAACACCATGAACCTTGCGATAGCCAAGCCGCTGAACATCTTCTGGCCAGCAGAAAATCTTCCAGCTTTTTGGGATGCCCAAACTGGGCATGTAGAGAAGACACCTTGCTAGCATTCCAAGAGACAAAGAAAGAAAAGAAAGAAGAGGAAAGGGGAGAAGTAAAGTGGGACCAGGGACAGCCCAGCTCCCAGCTCTGTGGAGGCAAATCGCCTTCAAAGTGATATAAGTCCACTATGATCTGTTTCATATAGCAGCTGGGCTGTTCTCTCTCTCTCAAGGATTCACCCAGTAACTCTTTGTTCCAGCTTCCCAGCCCACCTTCCCTCCCCCCTTTTTTAAAAAAACAAACACTGATTTTATCCAAACCTACAAGGAAAAATACACACAAATTAAATCAATAAAGCAGAATTATAAATGCAAACTTAAACACTCCCTACACACAGGGCTGGCTTAACCATTCCGCCAAATCCGCATCTGCGGGGGGGCCCCACACCAGCAGGGGGGCTCATCTGGACCTTACCCTCTTCCTGGAAAAAAACCCCTGCCTGCTTTAAAAAACAACAACGAAGTCTCTCAAACTAGAAAGCCAAAGCCAAAGTGAAAGACAAAAACGGGACTTCTTTGGGTGGCTGATCCTGGAGGGAGTTTGTTGCTCCCTTTCCCCCTCCTTCCAGGATCATGGTCAAAGGCAAGTTGGAGAGGGGTGAGTGTGTGTATGTGTGTGAATGAGAGAGGGGGAGGGAAGGGAGGGTCACCTCTTGTTCTCCCCTGCTCTATCTTCGGAAAAGGCTTCTTTCTTTCTTTCTTTGCTCAAAATTCAGAATGACCTGGATAGACTGGAGAGCTGGGCCAAAGCAAACAAAATGAAATTCAATACGGAGAACTGTAAAGAACTGCACTTAGGGTGGAAAAATGAAATGCTATAGGATGGGAGAGACCTGGCTGAACGAGACTTGTGCGAAAGGGATCTAGGAGTCCTAGCAGACCACGAGTTGAACATGAGTCAACAGTGTGATGCACATGAGTCAACAATGTGATGCGGCAGCTAAAAACAAAACTATGTGCGAAAGGGATCTAGGAGTCCTAGTAGACCACAAGTTGAACATGAGTCAACAGTGTGATGCGGCAGCTAAAAAGGCCAATACGATTTTGGGCTGCATCAATAGAAGTATAGTGTCTAGATCAAGGGAAGTCATAGTGCCACTCTATTCTGCCTTGGTCAGACCTCACCTAGAATACTGTGTCCAGTTCTGGGCACCACAATTCAAAAAAGATATTGACAAATTGGAGCATGTCCAGAGAAGGGCAACTAAAATGGTGAAAGGTCTGGAAACCATGCCTTATGAGGAGAGACTTAGGGAGCTGGGTATGTTTAGCCTGGAAAAAAGATGGTTAAGAGGTGATATGATAGCCCTGTTTAAGTATTTGAACGGATGTCACGCTGAGGATGGAGCAAGCTTGTTTTCTGCTGCTCCAGAGACTGGAACATGGAGCAATGGGTGCAAGCTCCAGGAACAGAGATTCCACCTCAACATTAGGAGGAACTTTTTGACAGTAAGCTGTTCGGCAGTGGAACGCACTCCCTCGGAGCGTGGTGGGGTCTCCTTCCTTGGAGGTCTTCAAACAGAGACTGGATGGCCATCTGTGAGGGATGATTTGATCGTGATTTCCTGTGTGGCAGAATGGGGTTGGACTGGATGGGCCTCGTGGTCTCTTCCAAATCTATAATTCTATGATTCTTTCCCCCCCTCTCTCCCTCCCTCCCTCCTTTCTTCCTTCCCTTTCCTAACTCCCGCACAGATTCCCTCCAGCCCGTCTTTCCAGGTGCCCTTAGCATGTCCTTCTCTCCCCTTCCTCCCTCCCTTTCCCCCTTGGTCTTCTTCAGCTTCCTCCTCTTGCTGACAACTGAGTTCAACCTGCAAAAGGAAACTGTGTGTATTTGCCCATGTGCCTTGAAGTCATTTCTGACTAAGGCAAGCTTATCATGGGGTTTTCTAGGCAAGGTTTGTTCAAAGGGGGTCTGCCTTTGACTTCATTTGAGGCTGAGAGAGTGTGACTTGCCCAAGGTCAGCCAGTGGGTATTCATGGCTGAGTAAGGATTCAAACCCTGGTCTCCACAGTCATAGGGAAATGCTGAAGCTTCTACAACACTCTAGCTCTTTTAACAGAAGAATATAAATAAAAATTTGGAGTAATATTACTAGGAAAAATGGTTTTATTGTTGTCACTAAAACACCAGTATCCCATTAGTGCTTTGTGAGAGCCATTGGGCTAAGCAGTGGTTCTTAACTTTTTCTTTACCAGGGACCCTCTTTAAATATCTTTTGTTGCCCCAAGACTTAACTCAAGATTTAAAGCCCTAATAATAATAGCTAACAACAAAAACAATACAATTACACCATCCATTAATCTTTTCCCTCAGAGCCACTCTTGCTTCTTCCTGCATGTTTGTGGCTGGAGTGGATTGAATGGCAATGTGCAGGCCAAGCCAGCCAGCCTTTGCCTTGGTTCATGTCACATGGCTGTTCCACTACAGGGAGGAGGTGGGCCAAACAGTCTTCAAACCTTTGTGGACCCCCTGTGAGGATATCATAGAATCATAGAATTGTAGAGTTGGAGGAGACCACAAGGGCCATCCAGTCCAACCCCATTCTGCCATGCAGGAAATCATGATCAAAGCATCCCTGACAGATGGCCATCCAGCCTTTGTTTAAAGACCACTGGGCTAGAGAATGCTGGAAAAGGAACAATGCAACCAGACCTTGAGAAGGGTGCTGGCAGGGGGATTCTGAGAGGTGTAATCCCAAAGTAACTTTCCCAGGCTCTGAATGCAGCCTATAATCATAGAATCATAGGGCTGGAAGGGACTCCAACAGCCACCCCATCCAATCAGCTTCTGCCCTGCAGGAACACATAATCAAAGCCCTCAGGACAGATGGCCATCCAGCCTCTCTTTAAAAACCTCCGAAGAAGGAGACTCCATCACACTCCCAGGCAGCGTATCCCACTATAGAAACAGCTCTTACCATCAGGAACTTCTTCCTAATGTTTAGGTGGAATCTCTTTTCCTGGAGTTTGAACCCTTTGCTCCATGTCCTAGTCTCTGGAGCAGCAGAAAACAAGCTTGCTCCATCCTCAGTAGGACATCCCTTCAAATATTTAAACATGGCTCTCATGTCACTTCTCAACCTTCTCTTCTCCAGCTATACATACTCAGTTCCCTAAGTTGCTCCTCATAGGGCATAATGGCTTCCAGACCTCCCACCATTTTGGTTGCCCTCCTCTGGACACATTCCAGCTTCTAAATACCCTTCCTGAATTGTGGTGCCCAGAACTATTACTTCCCTTGATCTAGACACTATACTCCTATTAATGCAGCCTAGAATCGCATTGGCATTTTTTGCTGCTGCATCACACTGCTAACTCATGTTTAGCTTGTAGTCTACTTTCTTTTTTTTAAGGAAATCTACACCATTATGTCAATTGCTAATTAACAAAAAAAAATTGTTAGTGCCTATAATATAGTTTTTAAACTAAATTATTGGTGGCAAATTATGTAATACAGTAGCCCCCCCCCCCTTATCCACTGGGGATTGGTTCTGTGCGGGCATGGATTCTGAAAACTGTGGATAATAGTGAACACCACTGAAAATAATGGGACTTCTGGTTTAAAATACCATAGAGTTGCCTTGGAGGGCCTAGAAAATGGCTAGGGAGGGCACATTTTCTAGGAAGACTCGATGGTAGGTGTGCTGTTTTCTGTCCCATGGATAATGAATCCATGGATATGGGGGTCCTACTGTAATCTGAATATCCTGTACTGTGAATAGGTTAAGTTACATTGACCTGAAATAAACATATGGGCCCCCCAAAATAAAGCATTGCAGGGGCCCCCAAAATTCCTTAAACCGGCCCTGCCTACACATACCGACCCAATTGTCTTTAAGAAAAATAGTTAAGTCAGAGATCCATTCATTTAAACCTATGTATATGTGTATACATGTAGGACCAGCATGGTGTCATGGTTTGAGCATTGGACGGGCTGGAGACCAGGGCTTGGGTCCCTGCTCGGCCATGGGAACCCAATGGGTGACCTTGGGCAAGTCCCTCTTCTTAGACACGGCCTATTAAATAGAAGATGCTGACTCGTCAAGCACCAGATATCCAGTGCCAAATCTCCCAGCAATACTGGGGGATCCTTGTTGTCCACAATCTTTCCACAGTTGACCCTCAACATTTATGGGGGCTGGGGTGGAGGACCCCTGCAAAAGTGGAAAAACTACACATATAGGCCCGCTGTTGTTCTTGTTCTTGTTGTTTTACCTGAGAGAACACTTCTCTAGGCATTGGTAGGTCCTTCAGTATGATCAAGGGAAGTCATAGTGCCACTCTATTCTGCCTTGGTCAGACCTCACCTAGAATACTGTGTCCAGTTCTGGGCACCACAATTCAAAAAGGATATGGACAAATTGGAGCGTGTCCAGAGAAGGGCGACTGATATGGTGAAAGGTCTGGAAATGATGCCTTATGAGGAGAGACTTAGGGAGCTGGGTATGTTTAGCCTGGAAAAAAGACGGTTAAGAGGCGATACGATAGCCCTGTTTAAGTATTTGAAGGGGTGTCACGTTGAGGATGGAGCAGGCTTGTTTTCTGCTGCTTCAGAGACTGGAACACAGAGCAATGGATGCAAGCTCCAGGAACAGAGATTCCACCTCAACATGAGGAGGAACTTTCTGACAGTAAGAGCTGTTTGGCAGTGGAACACACTCCCTCGGAGCGTGGTGGGGTCTTCTTCCTTGAAGGTCTTTACACCGAGGCTGGATTGCCATCTGTCAGGGATGCTTTGATTGTGTATTCCTGCATGGCAGGGGGTTGGACTGGATGGCCCTCGTGGTCTCTTCCAACTCTACAATTCTATGATTCTATGACCATAGAATCACGCTGGAGGACCTACAAATGCCTAGAGAAGTGTTCTCTCTAGGAATCTCTAGGTCCTCCAGCATGGTCAACTTCCAGCAGAAGCATACCATAGAATTGTGCTGGAAGACCTCAAAAATGCCTAGAGAGAAAAAAACATTTAGTTCTCAAAAGTCCACCAAAATGTGACTGGCTTCCAGTCACCAGTCACAAATGCTAGTCACAAAATGTGACTGGCATTCCCCAGCATGGTCAACTTCCAGCAGAAGCATACCATAGAACTGTGCAGGAAGACCTCAAAAATGGCTAGAGAGAACATCTCTAGTAATCCACAAATGCTTAACCCACAGATGTGGAGAGACGGCTATACTTCTTTGACTAGCCATTCTCCTGGTATTCCTGTGTTTCCCGGCAACCTTGACCCCCTGGACTGGCTACCTTTAATGACTCCTTGTCTCATCCCTTTTGGGCTATGGATATCTGGACTACTAGCTTTCTGCAACAACCTCTGGACCTGACCCCTGTGCCAACCTTCATCTTCTGGGATAGCCTGTGCCCAACCTGGACTGGATTGACTTCCCTGTAGCCGCTTCCCTCAGGAGAATGGACCCTTGCTGCTGCTAGGCATAGCCCTCATGACTTCCTGCCAGCCAGGCACAGAAAGGGCATCCTAAGATATCATTCCATGAATAAGCTTGTCCTGAGATGTCTGTCCACGAGCTGCTTATTGATGTGGGGTGCCTTGAAATGTGAGCAGGATTACCTTATGATCTTTGCAGTCGCATTAGTCGGTGCTGGGTCATTAACCTGAACAGAAAGGCAATTTCAAGAATTAGCCAAAGCAAGTTCCCAACCTCCATTTGTCTGTAAGTCCTGGCTTCCTGCCCTTCTCCTAATTTTTTGTATAATCAGCCTTACTCCTCGGAGGTGGAGAAATTTCTCTCCCTGTATTTCTGGAGTGCTCTGACCCCGGAATGGGCCAGAGGAGATCTTCACAGAACTGGAGCTAAGTTCCTGATTCTGAGTATTCACGTCTCTTTGAGTCAACAAGAAAGCGAAGTTATTTGGGTATTGAAAACAACAACAACTACAACAATTGAAGGTTTTTAGATAATGGGCCAGAGAAACTCTGTGGTGTCTTCTTCATGCACACATCCCCACAGAGAAGCTATTGCACATTTTTGTTCAGTGCTGGATGATTATTACATTCAGTTCAAGGTTGTGGAACCATAACTGTGCCCGTGGTGTCATTGTGCAACAACGCTCAAGACTGAAGAGTCAAGAATGACTCCGAGTGGGCAGTAGTAATAAGGTTAGATAGGGTTAGCTAGCAATAGGATTAGATAGTAATAGGGGTTAGATAGTTTGAGTGACCCAGTGTCCTCCACCCTTGTTTACCTATCCTGACCACTCTGTGATATAAACACAAGGCCGAAGTTCTGCTGATGAAACTCAGAATTCCTTTATGTTTTAAAGGTAGATCCCAAGTGTCCTTCCCCATATATATATATATATATATATATATGCAATTCCTGAGATGAGCAGAGAAAACCACTGTAAGAAGATTAATTCTAATGACACTAGTGCTGCTGCCACACTGCAGAAATAATTCCGTTTGATACTGCTTTAACTGTCGTTGCTCTAGGGAATCCTGGGATTTGCAGTTTGTTGTAGCACCAGAGCTCTCTGGCAGAGAAGGCTAAATAGCTCACAAAACTACAAGTCCTAGAATCCCATAGCATTTCGCCATGACAATTCAAGCAATGTCAAACTGCATTATTTCTACAATGTGGCAGTAGCCTAGGAAGTCATCTATAAAACTGAGGAGCAATGGGATGATGCTCTAGGACCTACTTCATCACCCTTCTTCCCCTTCTCATTTATGGTTGGATGACTTCTGCACATTGGCATTCATTCTTCTTTAAACATGAGTTTCCAAGCATTGTTTCTGAGGGTCCAGTGGTGGAATGGAGAAGGGCACAAAGATTATGGGAAGGTTTGCAAAGTTGGGGTGGAGTGGGAAGAGAACTTTTCATGCAATAGTAAGTTTCTAATCTAACAGCACCATCATGTGGTAAGACAGTGACTTATGTTCACGTGAGTTGGGAATATCATTGGCTCAAGTCTTGCCTTCTATACATCAGGCAGAGGTGACGGTCACCCATGGGAAATCCCAGGCTTGAAATCAAGTTTCTGAAATATATACTTGTCTTCAAGTAGACTACTTTTATAAAGGGTTGGTTTTCACTGTTGTCATTGTTGTTGTTACAGTAAAACCCCTGTATCCACTGGAGAATACATTCCCAGACTTAACATGAATAGTAAAAATTGTGGATAGTAGCAAACCCTATATTTCTGGCAGAAGCATATGACAGAGTTGCTCTGGAGGACCTCCAGATACCTAGAGAGGTGTTCTCTCAAGGCCTTTAGAGGTGCTCCATCACGACACTATGGTCAATTTCTGGTTGAAGTTGACCATAGAATCATTTTGAAGGGCCAAGAAAATGTTGAGCCCCCCCAACACACACACCTTAAAAACAGTTTTGAGGTCCCTGCTGGAACCTCAACACTGTCACTCTTTTTCACCTAATCTTATTTCACCATACCACGTCTGAGGAAGAAGACTGTGAAGCTTCAAAAGCTAGCATGGTATATTTTGCATCGTTTGCCTGGCCCAACAAAGGTATACTAACAAAATTTGTTGTTGTTGTTGTTGTTGTTGTTATTTTACCCACCTCTCCCTATGGATCGAGGCAAGGAACAACAAATTAACATATAAACATAATGTTAGTTAAAAAAACACATATCAGTTAAAACGTATATCAGTTTAAAAGAAAAGACCAAGCCATTTTAAAACAATCAACACACAGTTTAAAATTCACACTTTAAAACCATCTGGATAGGCCTGCCAGAAGAGACTGGTCTTTAAATTCCAGCATTGTGTTCAGCTATCATATCTCTTCTGGTAAGCCATTCCAGAGTCTAGGGGCAGCTGAAGAAAATGTCCTCTGGGGGACAGTTGCCAACCTAGTCCTAGCTGGCTGGAGTAAATGCCCCCCAGAAGACCTAAGTGTGTATGGCGCAGATTGTACAGGAAAAGGTGATAGGTAACCTGGACCTACACCATCTAGGGCTTTAAAGGTAATAGCCAACACTTTGTCTCCCTCTCTGGCTTTTCTTCACAAATGAAGATTCAGGAAGGACTCATCCCGCGCTTTCTGCAAGCGCGTTGATGACTAAAAAGACCAATCCGAGATAAACAAGTCTGGTTGCAGAAAGCACAGCAGAAGGTTTCCTTTGGTGATGTTCCCAGGTTGTGATTCTTTCTGCATTGTCGTTTCTCTTCAAGACTTGTTCGGCGTGAGCTCTCAAATAAGGCTGCAGCATTGTGGATCGTGTGTCTCCATGCCTCCCGATGTGAGGCCAGGGCGGACCACTGCTGTTGATCAATTTGGCCGAGCCTGAGATGTTGTTTCAGGGAGTCCTTGTATCACTTTTTGGAGCGCCCCTCTTACACTGACCCGTGGAGAGTTCACCGTAAAGTACTATTTTTGGGAGGCGATGGTCCTCCATCCTAGAAACGTGCCCTGCCCAGCGCAGCTGTGTTCCCAATATCATGGCCTCCATGCTGGTGATCCCTGTTTGCTCAAGGACAGCAACATTCGTCACATAGTCAGCCCAGTGTATGTTTAGGATTGTAATCTGGCTGCTGTGTTTCAAACCAATTGAAGTTTCTAAACATGGTATAGAGGTAGCCCAATGTATAACACATTGCAGACGTCCAACCTTGAGGTTACCAGTGCATGCACTACCATCTTTAGGTCCTCCAACTCTTGGAAGGGGTGCAGCTGGTATAACAGCCGAAGCTGACAGTAAGTACTCCTGGCTGTCACATCTACCTGAGCTGCCATTTGGAATGACGGATCCAGAAGCACCCCTAAGCTGCGAACACAGTCTTTCAGAGGGAGTGTAACCCCATCCAAGACTGGTTGGCACACCTCCAACCCTAGGTTAGGACTCTTGACAGTACACACCTCCATCTTGTCTGGATTCAGCTTCGGTTTGTTTTTCCTCATCCTGCCCATTACCTCCTCCAGGCATTTGTTTGGAGGAGACACACTATCCTTTTTGAAGGCGTGGAGAGATGGATTTGTCAGGTTGTTTCTTGGGATTTTCCAGCCTACAATTTATCACTAGGTGGCAGGAGTTGTCCAGAGTTTCCACCATGAAAATTAGACTTCCTGATGCTGTGTCTATTTGCAGTCTTACCTGCTGGGTGTGTGTGTTTGCCATCAGCTGAGACAGGATCACTTCTCTCCTGCCACAGAAATATTTCTGACTCATGCTATAATGGCAGGATGCTTGCCCAAAGGGCTGTAGGCATCATCCCTTCTGGGTGAAACCAAGATTGAAAGATAGACTTCCGACTCTGCTTATGATTAATTTTAATCTCTGAGGTCACCTTTGAATAGAGATGGGTGAGAGATTTGGCTCAGATAATTTCTCATCAGATTATATCAATGGCTGGGATCCTGTTGGGCCGTTACAGATCTGTGACCTGGAGTTATGCACTTATGATTGTGATTTCCACAATGCTGCAGCCTTATTTGAGAACTCACGCTGAACAAGTCTTGAAGAGACAACGCAGAAAGAATCACAACCCAGAAACGTCACCCAAGGAGACCTTCTGCTGTGCTTTCTGCAACCAGACTTGTTTATCTTGGATTGGCCTTTTTAGTCATCAGCGCACTTGCAGAAAAAGCAGGATG
This sequence comes from Gambelia wislizenii, assembly GCA_030847615.1. Taxonomy (NCBI): domain Eukaryota; kingdom Metazoa; phylum Chordata; class Lepidosauria; order Squamata; family Crotaphytidae; genus Gambelia; species Gambelia wislizenii. Next base: position 36,909,371 of record JAUMIR010000009.1, read on the forward strand.
AGTCCTTCCTGAATCTTCATTTGCAAAGAAAAGCCAGAGAGAGGTTCATGGTCCCTGAACAACCCCTTGTCTAGGAGCTAGTATGTTGCTAGACAACTTGAGCAATTTTGGATGTTGTTGTTGTCATAATTGTTGTCTCCTACTTTTTCCCCCAGACTCAAATCAGCTTCCAACAGTTAAAAACAAACATTGACAAAATAGAATCATAGAATTGTAGAGTTGGAAGAGACCCCAAGGGCCATCCAGTCCAACCTCCTGCCATGCAGGAAATCACAATCAAAGCATCCCTGACAGATGGCCATCCAGCCGCTGTTTAAAGACCTCCAAGGAAGTCAGACATCTGTATCTACAGGGAGTTGGTACCTGGACTTACCATGGATAAGAGTGAACCCTATTACAATAATAGTATTGGAGGACCTAGAAGACATCTAGAGAGGATGCCTCTCTAGCCATTTTCTAGGAAGACTCTATGGTACATGTTCTTGTTTTGTTTCTCATGGATAACTGAAACACAAGTATTGGTTCCGTGGATACGGGGGTCCAATCATATAGACAAGAATCCCTCTTTTTTTCTTGTTTTAGCAGATAGCCCATTAAATGGTTATGTATATTCAATTCATTCAGTTCATTTCAATATGAGGTGGGTCAATCCTGCTGACTTTGGGGGGCTTGTCCTCTTGAACAGATCCCTCAACAGCTGCCCCCAAATGTTGCGCTGATGGTGCCACCAGTCAAAGAACTAAATAATGTAAAAGTTGCTTCTGAGACCGCATGGTGTAGTGGGCTGGGACTTTGGGAAACCAAGGTTCCAATCCCTGTTCAGACATGGAAACCCAGTGGGTGACCTTGGGCAACTCACACTCTCTCAGCCTTAGAGGGAGGCAAAGGCAAACAGGCGCGGAAGAAATCTTACGAGAAAACCCAAGGATAGGGTCGCCGTATGTTAGAGCTGACTTGTCTTCTTTCTTTTTTTAACTTTATATTTCAGAGTCAGGCTTCTGATCTTCCAGGTGTTTCCGCTAATGGGAAGTGACCTTCATCTTTCCAAGATGAACAGGAAGCAATAGAAAGAATGCGTCATTGTATCTGGAAGGGCTTTGGGGACACATTTATTTATTGGTAGGCTGGTGATGTCAGCAGGAAGGAGATCCTTGGGTCTGAATTGCTTTTAGAGGAAAGGGTAAAAAAAAGAAAAAAAAGGAAGAGGAAGAGGAAATGAAAAAACAGGATTAAAGAAAATGGGCTCTTTATCAAGAGTGATGAGTATGAATATTTATTTATTTATTTATACCATATTTATTTATTTATTTATTTATACCCTGCTCTTCAGCCACAAGGCTATCAGAGCGGCTTACAGATTGGTTTTAAGCAATAGCTATTTACACATCTACACTGCATCAAACAGTTTCCAATATGTGTTAGCTAATTAGCTAATATGGACATGGTGGCCCCAAAACATGAGGCTGCCTGAGGCAAAGGAGTAGACACTCCCCCTTTACTTCCATTCTGTCAACTGAAACCCAACCAAATTAGAAGATGAATCTTTGAGACTGGTGATGGGAAAGGGCCTTCAGCTGGAATCCTATGTTACCACCCACATTAAGTAATTTTGCCTATATAGTCAGACCCCCGTATCCAGGAGGGTTTGGTTCCCAGACTTACTGCAGATGCCAGAAACCACCAATAACAGCAAGCCCTATTAAATTAAAGGATTTCCAGTAAAAACATACCCTAGAGTTGTGGTGGAGGGCCTAAAAGATCCCTAGAAAGAATGCCTCTCTAGGCATTTTCCAGTATGACTGTATGGTATGTGTCCCTATTTTGTGTCCCACAGCAGTATTTTCCACAGGGATATATGTAAATATCTCTATGAATTTCAAGGTCACAGCATCCTTCTTACCTGGCCCCAAATGCTATTGAGACAAGGCTGGACATCATGAGGACGTCGCTTCTTTGCAACTAGAAAAATCTGATAACAATGGATTCCACGTTGGATTTTGCTGGCATTCCTAGTCAGAGCAGGGATGTTGCACTTGCCTGAGGTTAGAACTGATGACTTGAAAGGGGATTTTTGAAATTAGGGCCAAGGGCCTTCAGTGGCTGTAAGTCCACAAGTTGCTGACCCCGATAAGGTAAGTCAGCCCCTGATCAGGAACCCAGAAAGCAATTAGATAATTAAATCCTTGATCAAGATAATTCAGGTGTAGACTTCACCCAGGTACAATGAGGAATTATGAAAGAAATTCTATGAATATAGCAGTTTACTCAGATGACTGGCATGCAACCTCACTTGCTAGTCTGAGATTTCTGTGTATGGCGGAGGAGATTTGTTGATATAAAATATACGCAACTCTGACGTGGCAAGATTACACACACAATACACACACACACTCATTCTTCTTCACTCCCGCCTCGAGAAGTCCCGTGTAATTTTAGGCTGGGTCTTTGGTTTCCTTCCTGTTGACAGAGGGTGAGGCATCCATGCCTCATAGCCTAAAAGGGAAAGCATTTTTCCCCTGTCATAATGAAAGGGTCATATTCCTGTACGTCGTTTTCTAGAAATAGCAAAAAGAAAAGGCAACAAAAGATCCCTTTGGGTTTTCTAAATGCAAAATCTCTTGTTTCGTCTTCCTCCCAGTCATATGGCGGGAGCAATGTCATCACAAAAGAGATGTTGGCGTTACTTGCTTTTGATTCTTGGGGAAAGAGTTCGTCTGAGATCAGTTCCTCACAGCTTGGTGGAGGTATAGGTATCGGGTGAAGAGGGATGTTCAGACCTTTTAAGCATGGGTTTTCCTTCCAGTTTCTCTAAACAGACAGAGAGAAAGTCTGTGCCTGAAATTTCCTCATTCTATGAAAGGAGGAGGAAGAAAGGGCAGAGAGCTGAGGTTTCTTGCTTAACAGCTGTGGAATTCCTGCAAAAGGCATTGAGCAAAGAAGAGGCAGATCTGGAGGTGGTATTTAGTCTTATTATCGGTTATTTGTCTTATTATCATACACCCCCTGAGTTTCAGTGTACCAGGCATGCCTCCCTGAGAAAGGACAAGGCAGCTATTGATAATAGGAACACGATCTCTTTTCTTGATTCATCCAAACCAAAGAGTGAGTCAGTGCATTTTAAAAGCAGCTGTAAAATTGGGACAGCAGAGGATTAATTGGGACTGTCCCTGCCAAATTGGGCCATTTGGAGGGTATATATAAATGTAATATATAGCTAATTTCAAGGCAATGCTCTCACCCTAAGATTTCTCCTTGCTTAGATTGCCAGAGTGAAAACTTTAGTGCTTTTGGAGAAGGAGGCATTTCAGCAGGTGTTGCTTGTTACCCTGGTTGCTTGACAAGCAGCACCGACCTTCCCTCTTCTACACAACCATGAAAGGTGCAAAAGCCCCCTCCAGCTTTCAGTCTGGCAACCCTGCCTCCTCATCACCCTGAAGCCTGGAGAAGAGGGTCAAGGCCCTGAGATCTGGGACCCCTAATTGCCACGTGGCCCTACAAGGAAGTGGTGGCTGCAGGGTGGGACCAAAGACAGGAGCCGGGGAACGCTGGCCCTCCAGAAGTTTCGGAGTGGGAGGCCCATGAGTCTCTTTTTCCATGATGCATAGCTCTACGAGAGGAACTGCCACCAAGGTCACGGTGGCCATAGAGACAAATTTGGCTGGCTATTGTGCAGGAGAACAGCACAGACCTTGAGCAACCCTTCCAACAATGCTGATGCTATCAGCCTTTTCTTGTGTTGCTTATAATACTAACAGGAACTCTGAAACACAATAAACAAATGAAGCAATTGCTCCAAACAAGGAAACCTATTCATGCCAGGAATAGGAATTAATCCCAAGGACCAGATGTAGGTAAAACACAGAGCCAGCTAAGGGCATGCAAGCTATGCCAGCAAACAGAACTAATGAAACCAATAATGGCAGTGTTTTGGAACAGGGTCGAATATTCCATGGGACTGATAAGGGCGTTGCCAATGGGAGCCTCCTATTACTTCCTCCCATCCCAAGACATTCCTCCCTTGCCATAAAAGACAAAATGGTGGAGGACTGGTGTTTCTTGTCCCTGGGCTCCCAGCTATGCCCCTTTTTGGGAACCTGTTTTGATATGCTCTGGAGTGCCACTGTGGATTAGATAGACTCTCAGTCTGAGCCAGGAGGTCTCCGGGTACACTTTGGCCTCAAAGAAACCATGGGATGTGAGCTTAAAGAATGGTATGCGGTGTTCATGTGCGCCAGAGCATTTTCCTGTGCCCAGCCCAGCCCCACGAGACAGCTGCTACAATTTGCTGCATGTGAACACAGGAAGCCTGTGTGTTTGAAATGGCAAAGCCTGTGAGAGCAGGTGCTCTTGTAAGTAGTCACTGGTGACTTTGTTTGATATTATGCGCACAATCCTGATGCTCCTGCATGACTGAGTTTCCTGCCGACCGTCTAGAAAGGTCCCGTTGTAAAACTTTTTTTTCCTTTTTATGCCACAACTCTTTTGTGGTTCCCTACATCCAGCCCAGAGTGAGTCAGAGGCCGAGAGATATACCAGAGCCATTTTGCAGGAAAGGGTTCCCCTTGCCCCCCAAGCCAAGTTAGTACCTTAAGGCAGGAATGGCAAAATGCACCTCTTAAGACAGACACACACCCCAGAAGCACACCAAAGCCTCCCAGACCCTATTTTTTTAAAAAAAGAAAAAAATCAGGCTGATTTTCAGACAATATTTCCCCCTCCCAAAAAAACCCAGCCAAAACTGTCCAAAGCAATTGAAAAATGCAGAAGTTTAGTTCCCCTAACCCACTAAAGCCTCCCAAAAGCACCCCCCAAAAGGAAAAAAATATTCAAAAGTCCAATCACTGCTGGCACACTGAAATTTGTTGGTGTGGCCCATGGGATGGTCTCAGGGAAGAAAAATGGCTGCTGCCCCCTTTGCAGTTGCCCACCCTGACCTAAGGAGCATGTTCTTATATATGCCTGCCTGATAACTGAGGTCTGTTGGAGGGACCCTCCGTGTTCTACTTTGAGGGGGCAATGCACTGTGGGAGAGGGCCTGGTGGCTCAGTGGTTAAATCCTGGTCCTGCAGCCACAACGTTCATAGAATCATAGAATTGCAGAGTTGGAAGAGACCACGAGGGCCATCCAGTCCAACCCCCTGCCATTCAGGAAATCACAATCAAAGCATCCCCGACAGATGGCCATCCAGAATCTGTTTAAAGACCTCCAAGGAAGGAGACCCCACCACGCTCCGAGGGAGTGTGTTCCACTGCCGAACAGCTCTGACTGTCAAAAAGTTCCTCCTCATGTTGAGGTGGAATCTCCGTTCCTGGAGCTTGCATCCATTGCTCCGTGTTCCAGTCTCTGGAGCAGAAGAAAACAAGCCTGCTCCATCCTCAATGTGACACCCCTTCAAATACTTAAACAGGGCTATCATTTTAATTAATTTATTTATACCCTGCTCTTCAGCCACAAGGCTATCAGAGCAGCTTACAAACTATTTTAAGCAATAGCAATTTACACATCTACACTGCATTAAGCAGTTTCCAATGTGTGTTAGCTAAAACACACATGTGTGTTATCATATCACCCCTTAACCGTCTTTTTTCCAGGCTAAACATACCCAGCTCCCTAAGTCTTTCCTCATAAGGGTTTCCAGACCTTTTACCATTTTAGTTGCCCTTCTCTGGACATGCTCCAATTTGTCCATATCCTTTTTGAATTGTGGTGCCCAGAACTGGACACAGTATTCTAGGTGAGGTCTGACCAAGGCAGAATAGAGCGGCACTATGACTTCCCTTGAGCTAGACACTATACTTCTATTGACGTTGTGAGCTCAGTCTTACAGGACTCCAATGTTGACTCAGCCATCCATCCTTCCATAGGTCCCTAAAATGAGTACCCAGCTTGTTGGGGGCAATTAGCTAACACACATTGTAAACCGCTTATAGGGTGCTTAGCACTATAAAGTGCCATAGAAATGTAAGTGCTATTGCTATTGCTGTTTCCTGCTTTGGCACCCCAGCTGTGGAATACCCTACCCTTAGCAACCTGATTCATACCAACATCAGTGTAAACATAGCCTTTTACTAAAACCTTCAGACCCAAATTGTGTTTATCCCATTTGCATGAGTTTTTAGCTCCCCTCCTTCCGAATATGTCGAAATGATGCGGGACGCCATTAAGACAGCGTGTATTCTCCATATAATTTTCCACTCAGCAAACACATGCAGCCATGAAAGGAGTATCAGTCCATACTGCAACTGATTTTGACAAAGATTTTATTTTTTTTAAAAAAAAAAGCATTTCTAAAAATATTCCAACCACAATGCCATCACGAGGCAAAATACAAACAAGTGACACTACATTGCCCCCTCCCTTCATTAACAATATACACATTCGTTTAAAGTGCATGAGGGCAATAAAACCAAGAGGAGAAGGAAACCCATTAGAATTAAAAAGGAATGTTCAAAACATTTAAAACTGTAGTGCAACAGCAGTGTCTCCTTGGCTTGGAAAGTAAAGGGATGAAAAGACCCCTCTCTAGCCCCCCAAAAGGAGAACACATAGTTAAATTTCACAGTTTAATTCTCAAGCAGGCACCCCTTCAAGGATGGAGACATAGCGCAGTGGGGCAAAGGATAGCCAAAGGCTGGTCACATGCGCCTGCTATTGTGTGGAAACCACTCAGAATTGGTCAAGTGTTTCATGTGCCAAGCAATTCACCAGCAAGATATTTGCTCCTCAGGTCTGGGTGGATGGATTTATTTATTTTTAAGAGAACATGTTTGTGGGGAACGTTTGCCACCCTGGCCCAACAGCCAGCCTGCCACACACATCTTGCTTTGGAGACAGGAAAACTTGGGTTCATTATGAGAAATAGTCATCATTTGGTAGTCACTGCACATCAATTGAGGCCCAGTTCCAAACTGGTTTACTAAAGTTTTAACACCTGCCAGTTTCAGCTGAGACTTAATTTCCAGTTAAGCAGTTTTGTGATACATGTATGAGATGGTAGATAGACCCTTTCCCCCAAAATTCCTTTGCCTATATCACTGAAGGCTTCAAATATCTGGTACATATAAAACCCTCTACCCATGTCTGCCCATGAAGGTAAATGGACAACTATGCTGGCTCTCAAAACCCATTAGCAAAAAAGTAACTTTCCCCAAAATCTCCCACCGACCAATTATGGCCTAGTGCTTCCAGGTCATTCTTGCAATTGTCAGACGGGGTAAATCCTCAGCAAAAAAAATTACACAACAGGGCCTTCTCTGTGATAGCCCCAATTTTATGGCATTAACTGCTAAGGGACATGGACAGACCCAAGCTAGGTTTAAAGGAGCTTACAAGTGACACAAAAGAATGATTTAAATGTCTGCAAAATACAGGCATGGCTCTCCAGCGTACAAGCAGATCCAACATTGGATTTCAGATGGGAGTCCTCAACTGGAGATTCCAGGAATCAAATTTGAGACCTTATGCATTCAAAGTCCCTTCCCAGAGCATGTCTAAAATGAGATGATTTGCTGGAAAGCTAACAGATTGTGTGTGTGTGTGTGAGTGAGTGAGTGAGTGTGGATAAGGCAGACAGGTTTTGACCTCCCCTTTTATGTTTCATCTGTACATATCCTAACTTGCATTGAGACAGGAAGGCCATTGTTCAAAGGCTTGGAATAATGTTTAACACGCAATACAGTTAGTAGCTTGCAGCCAATGAGGTTTGTTTGTTTGGGTGGGTTGTTGCGTCTGAGAGCATCTGCCATTTCATGCATATTTTATTCTTTGGGTAGAGTTTCCATCACCTGTAACATTGTCCTGAGGTTTTTTGTCCCCTCTTCCTGCCCAGAGACTTGGTCAGAATTTTATTTAAAAAAATATTTATAATACAATAAATAAATAAATATCCTCCCCCACGCCCCCGCATTGAAACAAGACAAAGGATTTCCCAACATCTGTGACCTATCTGAATAGAAAGCTTCCCCTGAGCTCAGCATCTGCTCTAACACACAAGCAGAAGGGCAGGAAGTTGCACAGCCAACAATACTGGGCTGGTAAGGACTATTCTGCCATGTAGGCAAGCAGACTAAAAGGACAATCTATTAATGGACAAGACAGAACAGTAGTGAGCAGGGGATGCTCTACTGATGGACCACTGGCCAGAGCTTGGTGAAAGTTCCTCTTTTTTCACTACAAGTCCCATAATTCCCAGACAGCATGGGGACTGGGGGATTCTAGGCACTGCAGTGCCAAAAAGGAAACTTTTCCCAAACTCCCCACTGATCAATTTTCAGTGGACCACCCTAGCGCTCGCAGATATTCTTGCAGGTACGGTGAATCTTAATTTGATCCAGCAAGATGCTTCAATGTATCAAGAGTCATACTGGGAACTGCTTAATACCCATTGGCTTTGCAAACGTAAGACATCAGTGGATGATGAGGATTCTAATGAAATGGGATTAGGATGCATGCGGCCCTTGAGGTGCTGCTGGATTGCAATTTCCATTATTTGTCCCCTTTGACAACACTGCCTACAGCTCATGGGAGTTGCAGTTAATATCTCAGTGGGAATACATGTTCTCTAGCCTTGGAGTAGACTGTGCATGATTAACATCAGCTACTCTGCTGTGGCCATCAAGTCTGAGCCTTGGTACTTACTCTGAGGAACCTATCTAGCAAGCAGTTTTTGAGCTCTCTCAGTCTTTGACCACCGATGGTGTTTGGCCCACCGGTCTGGACCTCACCTTCTATTTCTTCTGAACCACCACACACCCATGTTTGGCCCATGAAAGCAGACCATCAACTCCCTTGGGTCCAAAAATCCAACCATCCAGAACCTGACCCCTGCTGATGGCCAACATAGACCTTCCCCAGACCCTTCCATCCCACCTCAATCATTCTCTCTACCCCACTGGCTCTCTAGATGTCCCACACAGTGGATAACCTGTGACCATCCAGATATTCTTGGACTCCAACTCCCATCTGCTCCAGCCAGGTCAAGTGTGATGGGAACTGAAGTGCAACATCCAGAAAGCCACAGGCTTCATACCCTAGATGCGTCTACGTCTTCATCAGTAGACTCTTTTGATGATACCCACCATCTTCCTGCCCTGGAGTCTTCTAAGATATTTCTACTGGGTTACAGCCCCTTTCTCTTCCAGTCACTTCTGCTATTGGCTATGGATAGCTGGCTTGCCACATGCAACGACAGGTAGCCGCCAAGCCCGGAAAAGGATTATACCTGAAACAACTTGCTACTGAGATGGAAAATAGCTTTTGAACCACAAAAATGAAGAGAAAGATAGGCCAGGCACTGTGTGATCACTGATGCTAGTAGGAAGCCAGAAAGTCATTCTTTACTGGATGACCAAGACAACTGCTACCATATGCAGCAGGCCCAGCCAGAAGGATAAAGATGCTTTGGTGGCCCAATCCGTCTGTGCCAAGCTCCTGAACATTATCTCAGTAGAGGGCCTGACCAGGTTCTCAGTCACAAGTGTCTCATTAAACCAACCCTCCTGGGAAATGCAGGAATAGGTCCCATAGAGGTCTTCCGTCATGTTGTCTATGAAGTAAATGCATTGATGGTGGCCAGAGCCACAACGTGCAACACTCCGGCCGTCATGGAACCAAGTATAATTGGCATGGTGGGACTCAACGGAGCAATTCAGGTAATAGCGGGAGTGTGCTGGCACGGTGATGTTCTCAGGGTGATTGGTGCTGTCTCCTGTGTGGGAAGGAAAGAAGAGTCAATGGTGAGGGAAAATGGCCACCCTTGCTATCCACACCCCCTGAATGGAACAGCATTCCTGGCTGTCAGGGAAGCGGTGTGGGCTGAACCACAGACAGGACCAAGGTGAACTCAATCTCCCGCTGTTTACTCCAATGGTGCCAAACGTTTGGGACTTCCGCTCCGGGGATTATCCACCATTTGCCTTCCTGGCTGAAGCTTCTCAGAACTGAGGTACAAAATAGCTGGAGGACCGAAGTTTCAGAATCACTGTCTTACACTATTATCACACTACACTGTTACAGTGCTATTACGTATTCCATTTTAGCTGCTGTGGCTGCCTCCTGTGGAATTTTGGGATTTGTAGTTTAGCGGAGCCTAAGAGCTCTCTGGCTCAGAGTTCTAAATGCCCCTCCCTAAACTGCAAATCCCAGCATGCCACAGGAGACAGCCACAGCAGCTAAAGTGGAACAACAGCACTGTAACAGTATAGTGTGATATAGTCTTAGGTCAATAGCTTTCCTTACCCAGGAGTGAATGAACCTAACAACTTTCCTAGGTGCATCTAATTCAGTGCATCTCATTCAGTGTGTTGCTTCTAACCATAACTGTCCAGATGATCTTGGGAAGTCAACAAACCAGGCCTGAAGGCAGGGGTATTGCCACTGAATGCAGGAACTCTATGTACCTACCCACACACCGTATCCTATAACAAAATCTCAGGGCAGCATACAAATAAAATCATGGTTAAAGCCATTTAAAACCATAAAAATAATTTAAATAGACTAAAAGCATAATAAACAAGATATTATCCTTTAATTTTAACTATTTATTATTATTCCTTAATAATGCGGTTAGTGTTAACCCAAAAGTCCCCAACTATTTACTTCAAAGTAGCTTTAAAGCTGTTGATTTGTAGTATGACCTCCATATCCACAGGGTATACCTTCCTGAACATACCATGGAATTGTAATACCACAGGTAATAGCGAACCCTACTGAAATGAACAACTTCCAGCCCAAGTATACCATACAACCATGTTGGAGGACCTAGAGATTCCTAGAGAGAACACACATCTAGGTATTTCTAGGTCCTACAGCATGACTCTATGGTCAACTTCCGATGGACGCATACCATAGAATCACACTGGAAGAGCTAGAAAATGCCTAGAGAGAACATCTCTTTTCAGATACAGGTAAGCAGGGTCAAGAGATGAAAGCAATGTCCAAGGCTCAGTCAAATGTTCATGGAACACAGCACCAGTGTAGCTTCTACCAAGAAGGTTGGTTGTCAGCCATGCCCTTTTGAAGGAAGTACTGGGTTATTTATAGCCCAGCTGAGTCTTACAGGTATTCTCTAATTGCTATGTGCTTTCTATAGAAATGCTCCGACCGCTTGTAAGCTTCCCTTTCCTGTCGACACTTGGTTGGGGTGAATATAGGTAAGTCTGCACTTTCCTCTGGGAGTTGTGGCTGTTGGACATTGTGTTTCTCAGAAGTCTGTGGCTGTTGGACATTGTGTTCCTCTGAGGGCTGTAGCTGCTGGACATTGTGTTCCTCAGAGGTCTGTGCCTGCTGGACATTGTGTTCCTCAGAGGTCTGTGGCTGCCGGACATCGTGTTCCTCAGAGGTCTGTGGCTGCCGGACATTGTGTTCCTCAGAGGTCTGTGGCTGCTGGACATTGTGTTCCTCAGAGGTCTGTGGCTGCTGGACATTGTGTTCCTCAGAGGTCTGTGGCTGCTAGACACTCTGTTCTCCTGGTTCTGGCAGGCTTTCTGGCCTTTCAAGTTCTCCTTCACATTCCTCCACTTTCAGGAGGCACGACATGACACTACTATGTTCCACCACCCTACCCTACTCAGTAATGTATATTTTTTCCCCAGCACTACAATGTAGCATTATACTGAATGGCCCTCTCCTTCGCTTCTAGCAAAACCCCCTTGCCACTTCTCTTCTCCATGAATAAAAGCAGACGTGGTTTTTACTTCTTGTATCTTCTTCACAGAAAATCGCTTTGTTGGTGCTGCTTCCTCCTGGAGCGACACAACAGAAAGGCAGAAGCCACCTCTCCTTTCTTCCCCATTCTTCAGAAAGAGCTACCCAGAGACACACCATAAAGTTGGGGTAAGCAAAACACAAGCCCAGGGCCACATCGGACCCCCCCTTCAAGGTGGTTTTTGCAGCCATTGGCCCTTCCAGACACCCTGTACCACCTATAGGGGAAAGTGAGGACCCACCCACCACCACCATCCCATAAAAATTCTTCCCCCACAATGAAATCTTCTATCAGTCCATACATTTCTAGCATTGCAGAGAGGAAGACGCTGAAAAGTAACTCACACCTCATCTATTTGCTATGTTCCCCTTTCTTTGGTCATCTTGCCAGCTCCTTTTCTTTGGATGCCTAAAATGAATTTCTAAATGCGCAACTGAAATTTTAAGTTTGTGCAATACTAGGAATTTGGGGACAGAAGAAAAAAATTATTGGGAAAGCTGAATTCTTATTTAGGGGGAGGTAAAGCCTTCATTTTGCCCTTCTTCCCATACCTACAAACTGTATGCCACTCTTCTTTCTAGCAAAAAAAAGGTGGATTGCTTTTCGTAGAAGGTTCTGGGAGTGTTAACTGACCTTTTCAATTGGTTGCAGGGCCCCTTTTCACTGTGTAACATCAAAACTACCCTTTTTTCAAAACCAGAAGTGGATTTCTGGCCACTTCTGGATTTTTATTTTATTTTTCGCATTTGAGGCCATCCAAAAAACCCCGGGAGGGTCACAAGGCAGAAAGTTAGCCCCTGCGCACACCCACCACAGTTGCCTAACCTGCTTAAACTGAATCAAACCACCAGACCATTTAACTCTGCATTGGCTTCTACACCAGTAATCCCTAACCTGCTCTCAATTTTGAGGGCAGATGAGAAGAAAATATAGAATCAAAGCTTTATGCCTTCAAGTCAACTCCAACATATACTGAACCTATCCTAGGGTTTTCTCAGCAAGATTTAGTCCAAGGAGGTTTGCCACTGCCTTCCTCTGAGGCTGAGAGAGTGTGACTTGCCCAAGGCCACCCAGTGGGTTTCCATGGCTGAGCGGGGATTTGAACCCTGGTCTCCCAGAATCCTAGTCCAACACTCAAATCACAACACCACACTGGCTCTAAGAAGCAACATAGTGTATATATATATAAATTAAATCTAAAATGGACAAGAAAAGTTTATTTTGGAACACTACCTTTTGTGTTGCTGTGGTCTGAAGATGCACAAATATCCGGAGAGACTTCATGAGTTAGCGCCTGCAACAGTGTCCTAAAAGGAGATGAAAAAAAAAACAGTCAAACATCATACAAATGTACACATCCAAAACATTCAAATAAGACAGACTGTATTGTTTTCACCGAATGCCTATTTGTGCAACTGTTTGCATTTGGTTGGATTATCTAAAACAGACAGGGTCTGGAAGCCATAACCTATGAGGAACAGCTTAGGGAGCTGGGTTGCCTGTCTAAACTGAAGGTTAAATATCCTTATCTGAAATGCTTGGGACCAAAAGCATTTTGGACTCTTTTCAGATTTTGGAATATTTGCATATACATAATGAGATATCTTGAAGAGGGTACCCAAGTCAAAACACAAAATTTATTTATGTTTCATACACACCTTATACACACAGCCTGAAGGTAATTTTATACATAGTATTTTTAATACTTTTGTGCACGAAACGAAGTTTGTGTAATTGAACACCATCAGAAAGCAAAGGTGTCACTATCTCATCTGCGCCTGTGGACAATGCTGGATTTTGGAGCATTTCAGGTAAGGGATACTCAACTTGTAATAAATTTAGCTGTTTAATGAAAACTGGGACATAACTGGCTTAGAAATTGTTACCTAGATTGGTATACAGAACAGGAGAAGAATGGGTTTATGTTGTCCATAACAACTGTGTTTCTAATGAAGGGGACTACAATTACCTTTGAAGAAGTTCATGATTGGCATTTTTTATTTTATATTTATTTATTTATACCCTGCTCTTCAGCCACAAGGCTATCAGAGCTGCTTACAAATTGTTTTTAAGCAATAGCAATTTACACATCTACACTGCATTAACCAGTTTCCAATGTGGGTTAGCTAATGTGTGTTCTGCCTAGGTAGAAGTAGGGGAATGATAGTATACAGATATGTAGCACCCAGTTTCATGCTCCAAAATTTATACATGCTACAAAAGCTATGCATTGAATTGATCCCGAAGGTAAAGGTGGATTTACACCTGTCAAAGGGCGTTATGGGAATGAAACAGTAGCATTCTGCAATGGTATAGTAGAATGTACCATATCAGGTGGCAGTTGGGGAAGGTGGAGAGTCATCTTTTTTGAATGGCACACACCATAAAAAAATAATAATCCCTGGATGTAGAAAATTAGCTCAGTAGAAAATAGGCTTGAACTCTTCTCCTTGACATAATTGTTTTCTGCTTACAGGGAGCTTTCAGATGGAAGAACATTCAAAAACTACATCTGCGGTTTGCGGCGGCATTGTCTGTCCTACCTCTTCATCTTCGCCACCTCATTTTGCTGCATGCATATCTAGGGCTAGAATTTGGGGTGCCGAACCAGGAGGTTGTCTCTGCCTCAAAGAAGAAAGCAATAATGAGGCATTTACAGGAAAAGGCATGGGCCCAGAATTTGCAAGGGTCAGCTACAGGATGAAGAGATGCAAGGAATGGCACGCATTAGAGGGGCTCACCTATTTCCATATTGATCGCGCTCATAAATAGAAGCACACGTGCCATCGATCCATCCACAGTGGGGATCTCTTGCTAGCACACAGCTCTCACAGTTGTCCTTGTACACTCCACACATGGCCATAGGGAATTGAACCACCCCGCTTGCAGAGGCCACAAACAGCTCATTCTGCAAAAGAAATTAAACCAGCTATCATTTCAATGAGTTCTCCCAAGCACGAAAACCAAGAGACTAGTTATCTGTTAAGTTCTCAAATGGATATTATACACAAGTCTCTCGGCACTCCAAGAAATTATGTTGTAATCTCTTTAATTTGTAAACCACCCAGAGTCCCAGAGGTTGTTTAAGATGACAAAAAAAGTCCACAAAGAATGCGGGCAGAATACCTTTTGTTCAGAAGAGCTCCTGCTGGGATTCGCCATATTGGGAAGGAGGTGGGCTGAAAACTCCAAATAGTTTGCAATAGCAGCATTCACTGTTTCTTGCAATCTTTTTTAAAAATTACACAAAAATGTGCATATCCGCATGTCTGGAGATTCCTAGAGAGAACACCTGTCCAGGCATTTTCTAGATCCTCCAAGCGCAACTTTATGGTCAACTTCCAATTAAAGCATACCATAGAATCACTCTAGTGGACCTAGAAAATGCCTAGAAAGAAGGTATTTTTTTGACACGAGTACGTGAAACCGCAGGTACTGTTTCCACATATATGGAGGTCGTACTGCCTGTTTGTATTTCATTAAGGGCCTAAACACCCTAAAGGAGTTGGATCCCATCTGATCTTGGAAGCTAAGCAGGGTCAGCTCTGGTTAATATGTGGATGGGAGACCACCAATGAATTCCAGGTACTGTAGACCATATTTCAAAGGAAGGAACTGGGAAAAACCACCTCTGAGCATTCCTTGCCTAAGAAATCCTATGAAATTCATGGGGTCACCATAAGTCAAGAGGCAACTTGAAGGCACACGAATTTCATTTATATCCAGCCATTGTCCCAAAATGGAACCCAAAGTGGCTTACAATATATGATCTAGCCAGGCTGGTGAACCTCTGCAAAAAATAAAATAAAATCATTTCCAAGGAGAGGCACCATCTTGTTCCTCTTCTGCCACGGGGTGAGGCACACTCTCCCCACCCATGCAAATAAGAGCAGTGAATGCAGAAGCAACGTTTTCCTTCCTTTTCAGAAAAAAAAACTTTTCACATGGGTCTCAATGGTATTCTGGATCAATGAAAATGATGAGCGTGATTTTAAAAATAAAATGAACGAAACCTCTTTTGTTTGCCTTCCCCTTCCTTTTGGAGCCTCTAGGGACTGCAAGACTGAGAACGCGTGCTTGCGAATCCAGCCATCGTGGCACCACTGTCTGTGTTTCTTTCCTTACACTCATTTGTTTATGACACCAGCGTGTGTTCTGAGACCTGGTTGTTCCAACCCACAAAGAAACAAAAAAACCAATATTTTCATATCGTTTTTCGGTTGACAGCTTTCCAGAGGTTCTATGTTAGATAATAAACAAGGCATTGCTTACTCCTGTTGTTGTGTGCCTTCAAGTTGTTTCCAAGCTATGGTGACTCTAAGGCAAAACTTTCACGGGGGTTTCTTAGCAAGATCTGTTCAGAGGGGGTTTGCCTTTGCCTTCCTCTGAGGCTGAGAGAGTGCAACTTGCCCAAGGCCACCCCGGTGGCCAAGTGGGGATTCCAAACCCTGCCCCCTTCCCAGTGTCCTAGTCCAATACAGGTCAACCCCCATATCCCCACGGATACGTCCCAAGACCACCACCCCAGTGGATACCTGAAACCATGGATAACAAGGAACCCTATTATTTTCATTGAGACCAATGCTAAAGCTGACCATAGAATCACACTGGAGGACCTAGAAATGCCTAGAGAGAACATATATTTTCGGACATCGATAAGTGAAACCGTGGATACCAAATCTGTGGCTATGGAGGATCGACCTTTACTCAAACCACTACACCATGTTGCCCCCTCTTACTTACTCTGGCATTGTCCAAAGCCATAGAGTGGATGGTGGCAGGAGATCGAAAAGGCTGAATCTCCAGGACGTTCATGGCACCTTCTGGTAACAGGACCACCTTATGGATGGTTCCTCGGTCTGCATAAAAAGGACAGAAGAAAGAATTAAGGATTTTCTGCTCCCTGAGAAGTAATGAATAAACATAATAAGTAAGTGCAATTTGTTACATATGGGGAAAAGTAAAAATCTTAGCAGTGATTAGGATACTTTTAATGGGAACATCCTTGTTAGCCCACCATCATCATTTACACGTTATAGGCAAAGCTGTTACATGTAACATTTAGTTAGTTAGTTAGTTAGTTAATATCCAGTTAATATCCAGCCTTTCTCCCAGCTCAGGATCCAAGGTGACATATGTTTTAAAAGCACACTACAGTAGGACCCCTGTATCCATGGGGATTCGGTTCGTGGACTTACTGTGGTTACCAGAAACCACAGATAACAGTGAACCCTATTAAAATAAAGGACTTTTTAAAACAATAATAAACATAATAAGAAAAAATAAAGGACTTCCAGTAGAAACATACGACGGAGTTGCACTGGAGGACCTAGAAGATGCCTAGAGAAGACACCTTTCTAGGCATTTTCCAGCAGCATGGCTATGATATATGTCCCTATTTTTTCAGCCACAGATAACCGCAGGTATTGGCTCTGACGATACAGAAGTCCAACTGTACAATTTTAAAACTTAGTACAAAAGTTAAAACAGTTAAGCGAAATTTCTATTTTTTAAAAAAACACAAGTTAAAAACAAGTTTAAAACAGCATTAAAGAATGCTTAAAACATAAAAATAAAAGAATAAAAACACTACCACCCCAGTTAAAAGTTTTATCTGCTGTAACACACTAAAAACGAAAAGCTTCCTTAAACAGAAAGGTTTTTACCAGCTGGCAAGAAAGGAATCACCGGGAAGGGTGTTCCACAACTTAGGAGCAGCCACCAAGGCGGCTCTCTTTCTCATAATAATAATAATAATAATAATAAAATTTATTTATACCCCGCCCCTCTGTTAAAACAATCGGGGCGGCTTACAGAATTTAAAATACAATACAAATAAAATCCCTAAACACCCCCACTCCCACCCTCCCCCATAAAAAAAACATTAAACAAATATAAATTAAAAACAACTAATCTAAAATCACATTTAAAACTATAAATACAATAAAATATAATAAATAAATGGCCAGCAGCCTAGAAGAGGCCAGGATCCCCTGAGGCCGGGATCTAATTAGGAAAGGCCTGCCGAAAGAGATCCGTCTTTAGTGCTTTTTTAAAGCCACTCAGGTTCGTTATCTGACGGATCTCATTCGGCAGGTCATTCCACAATTTGGGGGCGACTACCGAAAAGGCCCTCTGGGAGGTTGCAGACAGCCTAGATTTTTGTGGCTGAAGCAAATTCCTCCCAGAGGACCGGAGTGCGCGGGGAGGATTGTATGGGAGGAGGCGGTTCCGGAGATAAGTTGGACCCAAGCCATTTAGGGCTTTAAAGGTAATAACCAACACCTTATACTGGGCCCGGAAACTGATTGGCAGCCAGTGGAGAGATTTTAGTACTGGAGTTATATGGTCTCTCCGAGATGTTCCTGAGACCACTCTGGCTGCCATATTTTGTACCAACTGAAGTTTCCGGACCAAGCATGAGGGCAGCCCCATGTAGAGCGCATTGCAGAAATCTAGACGGGAGGTTACCAGCGCGTGCACCACAGTCTCGAGGTCCCTTACTTCCAGGAAATGGCGCAGCTGGCGTATCAGCCGAAGCTGATAACAGGCGCTCCTGACTGTCGCATTCACTTGACTCGTCATCTGAAGCGATGAATCAAGGAGCACCCCCAGACTGCGAACACAGTCCTTAACGGAGAGTGTGACCCCGTCCAGGACTGGAGGTTGCAACCCAACTCCTGGTTTGGGGGCCGCTACCGTGAGCACCTCCGTTTTATCTGGATTTAATCTCAATCTGTTTTTCCTCATCCAGCCCATTACTGCTTTAAGACAATCATTAAGAGGAGAGACGCCATCGGAATTCGAGGCCGATGATCGGGGCAAGGAGAAATAGATCTGGGTGTCATCAGCGTACTGATAACACCCAGCCCCATAACTGCGAATAATCTCACCCAGCGGCTTCATATAAATGTTAAACAGCATCGGGGACAGGATGGCACCCTGTGGAACACCACAAGTAAGCTCCTTTCTGCTGGAGCAGCTGTCCCCGAGCAACACCCTCTGGGACCTGCCCGAGAGGAAGGACCGGAACCACTGGAGCGCAGTGCCTCCGATTCCTAACCCCCTCAAGCGATCCAAGAGGATGCTATGATCTATTGTATCGAAAGCCGCTGAGAGGTCCAGAAGCACCAACAGGGTCACACTACCCCTGTCAATGCTTAGACGCAGGTCATCAGTCAAGGCAACCATGGCAGTCTCAACTCCAAATCCCGTCCTAAAGCCAGTTTGAAATGGGTCTAGATAATCGGTTTCATCCAAAACCACTTGGAGTTGAAGCGCAACTGCCCTCTCGATCACTTTGCTCAAGAATGGTAACATAGAAACCGGTCTATAGTTGTTCATGTCCAGGGGGTCAAGGGAAGATTTTTTCAGGAGCGGCCTAACGGCTGCTTCCTTTAAACAAGATGGAACACATCCTTCTCTGAGGGATGCATTGATGATGTCCTTAAGGAACATCATCAAGGCAGTCCCCCCCTGGATGGCCAGCCATGAAGGGCAAGGATCGAGAGGGCAGGTCGTCTTCCTAACCCTACCAAGGAGCTTGTCCACGTCCTCAGTACTCACCAGTCATGCCTAGGATGGTGGTGGGACTCATAGAAAGCTACCGGCCACAGATCTTAGACCATGGGCAGGCTCATAGAGGGAGGGATGAGTTTTCAAATAGTCTGGACCCAGTCTTTAGGGCTTTAAAGGTCATCGTCAGCATCTTACTTCCAAACTCTGTCATTGCCTATGCTGGCCAGGGCACATGGCAGCCACAATCTGAAAACATCTGGAGAGCACCAGTTTGGGGAGGTCTAGACCAGAGTACTAGGCCTAGTCCAAGAAAACTCAAATCCAAATCCACAAAGGAATTCACTGATTGATCTGATTTTGAGCCAGTTGCTCTCTATTCAGACCCAAGTTTCAAGCAGCCTTTCAGGCACAACCTGGCACCTTCCAAAAAATTGGGACTTCAGTTCCTACAAACCCTCACCACTGGCCATGTTAGCTGGGACTCATGGGAACTACAACCCAAAGGATATCAAGTTGAGGGATGTCTGTTTTAGAGAGATGACACATGGTTAACTTCAGCATCTTCCCAGGACTGAGCCACCAACTGATGGCTTCACCCACAACTTCAGAAATACTGAAGCATATTATAGGCAGTTTGGTCATCACCTGTGGTCAAGTAGAGGACATTAAACGTGGCTTCATCAGCTGCCTGGACCTGATGGACCCCCATTTGCTGGTAACAATGCTTGCTGTAAAACACAGCTTGCTCTTTCACTTTGTGTGACACTTCCGGGTAACTGTCTGCCAGTCTGAAGGCTTCATGGGGAGTCAGTTGTTCTCCTTCTAGGCACTGTTAAACAGAAAAACACAGTTGGTGCCACTGGATTTGCATAGTCAAAAGCCTATACGTGGGATGGAGGCACCGTCGGCTCTCCAGATGTTTGGGACTTCAACTCCCATAATCCTTCAGTTGGTAATGCTGGCTACAACTGACAGACGTGGTAGACCAAAGCATCTGGAGGGCCAACTGTTGCTACTTCAGGTCTATACAGTGATAGTCAAAAGTTCTGCCTCAGAGGAGTGGATACTCAAAAGGATCCTTTTGACCTTGATCTACCACAGTGTTTCTTAACCTGTGGTCTGGGCCCCCCAGAGGTCCACAATGTCCTCACAGGGGGGTCCACAAAGGCTTGAAGGCTGCTCGGCTCACCTCCTGCCTGCAGTGGAGTGGCCATGTGAGAAGAACCAGGTAAAGGTTGGTTGGTTGGCAAAGGCTGGGGGACCATGGCAACAAAAGATATTTAAAGGGGGTCCCTGGTAAAGAAAAGGTTAAGAGCCACTGATCTACAACACACTATACAAGCCTCTCATAAGCCACGAGGACTAGCAATTTGCATTTTCCCCTTTTTTAAGAAACTGCAGTTATTAACATGCTGCTGCTTTTGAAAAAGCAGTGAGTAACAAATTACAACGTTCCAAGCTTTGCCCTGGGCTTGTCTACACTGGTGGGAAACACTACATCTACCTGTAGCTGCAGTGGATTTCTTTGATCCACAGCAGCCCTATAAACACCACACACATTGGGGCTTGTCCAATTGTGTTAGAGTAAAAGGGAAGCCCTACACTGAGCACATGTTCTATACATTGTACTATTTCCGGCCACAAGGCTAGGGCTGTTCCGGGTTTTCCCCCCTGTTTTCTCATGAATGCAAATAAACAAATATACATGGTCCCAGAGAATTGTATTACTGGATAAGCAGAGATATGCTTATCCAGATATGCACCCAATCAAAAAAAAATTAAATAAAGTTTATTTTAAATGTCTAAATGTCCACCAGACATCCCACCTGGGCTTCACTCTGAAGCCAATCCTCAGCCGCTACATGGCGAAAACCCAGATTTTCCCCTTAAACACAGAGCAAACCACAAATCTTACAATTCCAGGGTTTCCTGCAGAAACTCTACTGAAAATGCACATTGTCAAAAACATCATATGTCAGTTATGCCACAAATACAGGGGCAGTACAGGATTTATTGCCCGTGTAGACAAGTCCTCATAAACAATACCTTGTAATGTTTTTTTTCCTCATGCTCCTGATCGTCACCATGTAATATATACAAAACAACCTTGGTTGTGTTTTATTTTTCATTTTTCTTCACCTGTAGTTTAGAAGTCAGCTCTATCCATTTCATACAGGGGGAAACTGGAGCAAAAAATGATATTTCCCTCTACTCACAATACCCTTCTAATGCTTCGTCCACACAGCCACATCTTAACACTTTAGTTCATATACCCGTGAAGTAAATGTAAAACATGCCCCACCAACACTGGCCAATGGTCCTCACCTGCCCAGGCCTGATGGTGGGGAGCACCCCATTGTAGCCTTTGAGAGGTGATGTTTGGAAGACTTTACTGATATCACCAACAGAGTAGACGCAGACCGCTGAATAGCCCCTGTGGACAAGACCAACAAAACAGTAGGTGAGCCCTTTGACAATGTGGATTACTTTACTTTTACAACCTTGCATTTCTGTTAAACCAAGGTTGGGAAACCCGCAGCCCAAAGGTAGACACAGCCCTTGGTGCAATTTCATGAGGCCCATTCATATAGGGTGTCAGAGACAGAGAGAGAAAGATGGAGTGGCACACAGCAAGAGATACATAATCTTGCACATTGAAACTCCACTCACTTGGACTCAAGGTCCATCAAAAACGTACTTTTTTCCCCCCATGCAGGCTGGGCTATTCTGAGAGCTGCAGTCCCCAAAAGTAACTTTTCCAAGCTCTTTTCTTAAGATGATTTGACGGGCCAGACAGGTTTGGGTAAGAGCACAGACATAAATCCACATTTCTTATATATGTTCTAATGGGTGGGTAAATTTTGGCTTCTAGAAGCCTCAGCCACCATGGCCAATGGTCAGGTATTATGGGAGTTCTAGTCCCAAGGGGTACCCATCCCTAATTTATCTGGAACTTGAGACAGTATACACAGCATTCACAAGCACTGACCATCCCCAAAACTGTTTAGCTTTAGCAAAGTGGTTGTGTCTTCAAACCACTGCCCAGGACCCACCCACACTACAGAATTATAGCAGTATTATTCCCCTTTTAACTACCATGGTTCCATCCTATGGAATCCTGGGCTTTGTAGTCTGGTGAGGCACCAAAGCGCTCTTAGAATTCTAAATGTCCCTCCCTAAACTGCCAATCCCAGGATTCCATAGGACTGAACAATGGCAGTTAAAGTGGAAGAATAGTGGTATAATTCTGTTGTGTGAATGGGCCCCCAGTCTCTTGATTTTGATGCACCTCAGACTCGAGACAACTCCACCAGGAATCCCTACTGATGCTGAGCAAGTCTTTTCCAAGCAACATCCCTTTGTCTATTCACATACCTGCAAGCAACAAGGTACTCACCACTCATTTGAGAAGAGCCCATACACTTTGGTCTGGGACCAAGTGGGAGACTCAACAATAAAGACATCCTGCAGGTGGTTAAAATGCCGGTCAGTGACACCATCCACACAGAGCAACATGGCCTTCAGGAAGGTTGTCCACTTGGAAGAAGACAGGGAGCCACTGCCTCCTTTGTCCCCCTGTGGAAAAGAAAAGGAAAGCAAAGCCTTAGGTTAGTCTAGAGGATGGCAACTAGCTCATCCTGATAAGGTTGCCAGAGTCCAAACCAGAGAAGTCTCTTCTACCTTTAATGATGGTGTTGAAGAGGAAATTTCAGCAGGTGTTGCTTGCTACCTGGTTGCATGACAAGCAACTCAGGCTAAAATTCCCTGTTCTACACAACCATTAAAGCTACAGGAGTCCTCTCCAGTTTTTAATCTGGCAACTGTAGATCCTGAGCCAAACATCCCTCACTCCAAAAGGCCAAAGCTTAGTGCCCAGGGGCCCAGGTATAAATGAGCCTACTGGCCACTGTTGTCATCACCATTTTATCTGTAATTACAAAACCCTCTGTGGGGTTATAATAGAGAGCAAACTACTTTTGTACTTTGCACTCAGTTTGCAGGGACTGGTAACAAGGCAGGCAATCACAAGAGGATTCCCATTGGCTGGAGGTTTAGGTCAGTGACCCTTCGAGACCATGAGTACCTATGTCCATCCACCTTTAAGCTATAACAACAGAAGCAGCAACTAAAACTTGCATCACAGAAAACATCTGCAATGTGAAAAGCAGAATGGCAGGTTGGGAAGCACCAAGAGTTGTCAGCCCCAGTCTGCCCCCCTCCCCAATTCCTTGACTGTTCTACACTCACCAAGAATTATGATTCAGATTCAATACACCTGAGGCTTCAAGAGATGCAGTTAAACATGTGCTACAGCACAGGTAGGCAACTTCCAGCCACCCTGCATATAGCCCATAGAGCAGAGCGGCCCTTTCACACTACAAAAATACAAAGCTATGATTCCACTTTAAATGCCATGGCTATATCCTATGGAACTTTGATGTCACCCAATGCGGTCTAATGGTGTCACCCAATGCGGTCTGCATCCTCTGCACTCCCTCACCGCCCTAGTAATTCCAATGCACACCACCTACTGGGGACACTTTGGCTAAAAAAAGAAGTTTGGGGGAAAGGGGGAATTTTTTTTTACCCAAGGTCCTTCAAAATGAGCTTGGGATGCCACATGCAGGCTGCACTTACTCGATCCAGCTCCTTACTTAGATGAACCTTAGTGTTCAAGTTAAATGGACTCATTGGCTTCCTGTCTATATTACTCCTGCAACACTCCTTCCCCCCACCCCAAAGCCTCCTCATCCCAAGCTCTTGACCTTGCATAGTTGTGCCACCCTGGAGATGATCCGTGGGGCTACTGAGTTCTTTGGCCATTCTGGGTTGTCCTCTCGGAAGAAGTAATAGATTTTGTCATTGTATGGCTTGTCTTGCTTTACGATAGCCGCCTTCACGAACTGTGGGTCTGCAAAGGAGAACACAAGAGACACCATGCGGATCAGATTAAAGGCCCAACTGTCTCTTCTCTTCCCTCACTGGCCAACCACATCCTTCTGTAGAGCCCAAAACAGGATATGAAGGCAACATTCCTTCTACGTGTTCCTTAGCAACTTGTATTTGGACACTCTCTGTTCCTTGAGCTGGGAGTAACTCTGCTACTGGGTCATATCCTCCAACATTTCACAGGTGAAAAGTGGGACTTGTATGGCCAAGCAATATCTGAGTGTGGTCAAGACGGCAATGGTTATCAATGAAGAAGAATATGCAAGCTAAGAGATGCTGCAGCCATTTGGCTTTGCCAGAGCCTAATGGGAATCCAGACAAGAGGTGCTCCTGGACAATGTGAAGTCGAAGGCTTTCACGGCCGGCATCCATAGATTTTCCTTGGTTTTTTTCTGGACTGTGAGGCTGTGTTCTGGAATAGTTACTTTCTGACATTTCGTCTGCATCTGTGGCTGGCATCTTCAGAGAATTCTCTGAGGATGCCAGCCACAGATGCAGGCAAAACGTCAGAAAGAAACTATTCCAGAACACGGCCTCACAGCCAGGAAAAAACCCAAGGAAAATCTATGCTCTTGGACAGTTGGAAGGCAGCTCAGGGAATAGGGATTCGGCCTATGCTGGATGGGGTTACACTCCCTCTGAAATCTCAGGTTTGTCATTTGGGTTTAACTCCTGGACTCAGGTCTGAGTCTGGATGCCCAGGTTTTAGCTGTAGCGCGGAGTGCATTTGTCCAGTTAAAACTAGTGTGCCAGCTGTGCCTGTTCCTTGAGAAGTCAGATCTGGCTATGGTGACACATCCTGACTACATCCCGTTTTTACTACCGTAACATGCTCTACATGGGGCTGCCTTTGGAAACTGTTCAGAAACTCCAGAGAGTCCAAAATGCTGTGGCCAGGCTGTTGACTGGGGCTGGTTACAGGGATCATGTGATTCCCCAGCTGAAACAGCTCCACTGGCCACTGGTCTGTTTCTAGGCAGAATTAAAAGTGTTGGTTTCGACCTTCAAAACCCTACACAGCTTGGGTCCAGCCTATCTGAAAAGACCATATGCAATCCAGTGCAAGGTTTAAGATCTGCAGGGGACGACGTTCTCTCAGTTCCACCAACTTTGCAGGTGCATTTGGTGAGGTCTTGGGAGAGATTTTTCTCCATGGCTTCTCTCAGGCTGTGGAACTCCCTTCCAGGGGAGGCCTGGTTGAACCCCCTGCCTGCTGTCTTTCTGCCAGCAGGTAAAAACGTCTTTATCCAGACTAGCCTTTGAATTTTAATTATGGAGTGGAAGCGTGTGTGTAAAATGGCATGCTGTATTTTTAATCTTTCACTGGAGGAGATGTTTAAAATATTTTTAATGTGTTTTTACTATTTTTAATCATCTGGTGATCAGTTGAATTTGAGGAAGTAGACTTAAGCCTATGAAAGCTTATGCTACCAATTTCTTTCCCTCAGTCTCAAAGGTGCTACAAGATCCCTTTGCATATTTTAATCACATTTTTAAAAAATAGTGTTGTTTAATTCTTTTTTTATTTTGTAAACTTATGTTTCTGCTTAATCTTTTTAAAATTGTTGTAAGCCACCTTGAATCCCATCTTGGGAGAACCGCAGGATCTAAATTCAATAAATAAATAATCATAGCATCCCTACAGAGGAGAGAGCTCTGCAAGTCACGTTTGTTGTGCACACTGGAAATGCCCCTGGAAGCCCCTCGCTGGAAAGACCCTCAGCAGGGATACCTGGAGTGGAACGTCACATCATCATCAGACACTCATTATCGAGGGTTTCCCAGCTTTAGGGAAATTCAGCCTCCATTACGCTAATTGCTGCCTTGTTGTTGTTTCTTGCTTCCACCTGCTCTCTCAAGGGCAGTTTTATGATAGGAAACTTCCTTCTTTTTTTTTCCATTTCATTGCTGGGAGTGCCAGGAGAGATTTTTAAAAAAGAGAGCGGAACACAGTGGCTCAGAGATTAAACTACAAATAGGAAATCCCCAAAGGAAAGCTCATCCCTGCCATGAATTCAGAATATGGCCTCCAGCTGGCTAGCATCTCTCAACTTCAGCATCTCCGTATGTACAGCAGGGCTCAGGGGGGAAATGGCAGGTCCAGAGGCCAATTTTCTGTCCCTGGGACCCATGGGGGTTGCCTGTTCACTGCCAAAATTACCTAAAAACAAAAGTTCCCCTGTGCTTTTGACAAATTGGTATGGGTTGAACACTTTGGAGGGAGGGGAAGCTCAACCTATCAAGGGTCTTATCACACTACACTACTATAGTGTTATTATTCCACTTTAACTACTATGGCTGCCTCCTGTGGAATCCTGGGATTTGCAATTTAGGGAAGGCATTTAGCATTCTCAGCAAGAGAGCTCTTAGGCATCACTAAACTACAAATCCCAGAATTCCTTAGGAGGCAGCCATAGCAGCTGAAGTGGAATAATAGTGCTATAACAGTGTAGTGCAAGGCACTCTGGAAAAGCAATTCTGACTCATTGTTATAGCCAGGGAAAAGAGGGTGGTCTTCTGGGCTGAGAGCTACAAAAACTCCCCTGTGAGGCCACATGAGGCCCTAGAACAGTGGTTCACAACCTGTGGGTCCCCAGATGTTGTTGGACTACAGTTCCCAGGAGCCCTCTGAGGTCTCACCTTGACAGCCAGGTGGTCCTCCCAGTCATTAATGAGGCTGTGAGTTCAATCCTACACTCTCACTCATGACTGGGAGGACCACCTGGCTGTCAAGGTGAGACCACAGAGGGCTCCTGGGAACTGTAGTCCAACAACATCTGGAGACCCACGGGTTGAGAACCACTGCTCTAGGGCCACACCTTCCCCACCCCATGTTCTATAGTACAAAGCATCAATGGACTGCCTCTAGAGTCCCCTTGGATGGGGCCATCCATCCCTTTATTTCTATCGCACCTTTATCCCAAGCTGGGACTCAAGGCTTATAAAAAGCCAGAATACAATAAAGCACATATAGTTAAAAACATACAAAATCAAGATTAAAACAGTATTCAATAACAACATAATTAAAACCAATTAAAATGTTACTTTAAAACATATTTTAAAAACCATAAAAGTCATTTTTGTTCAAATCCATTTCCAAAAGCTAGCTGGAAAAGAAAGCTGTTGACCTGTCGCCAAAAGGACAACAAAGAAGGAGCCATCCTAGCTTCCCTAGGGAGAGAGTTCAAAAGTGTGGGAACTGCCACAGAGAAGGGTCTTCTCCCAAGTTCCCACCAGCCACGCCTGTGAAATCGGTGCAATAGAGAGAAGTTTAGGAAAGATGGAGCCTCTTCATTTCAAGAACAACAGTGCCATACTCACTGTTCATGACTGTATCGCTGGTGTAAAGTTCTGCAGACCCTCGGATCCTGCGAAAACGAGGGATCCGCCCGTTGTACCGGTGTTTCTTGATCGTTGAGTAGATCTCACTGCCTGGAAGACAGGAAAAAGAACAAATTTTTGAGGATGAAAGCTCTGACTTTTCAAAATGACCTCCCCTGGCTCCAGTCATAGTCCAACACTCAAACCAGTACAGCCCAACTGGTTCACCCAAAGTGTAGGTTACAGTTTATAAAGCTGTGTAGAGCTTTATAAATCATAATCTACACTTTGGGCTGTTTCAGCTATTTTAGTTCTCCTTCATAGGACTTGGGAAGCAGAAGGTTGTGGTCAGCTCTACAACAGTAGCTCTCAGCGATTGGTTGCAGAAATTTTGGGCTTCAGCTCCCAAATGTCCCAACCAGCCTGGCCAATAGTCAAAGATTCTGGGAGCTCATATTTATCTATCCTGTATTTCCTATAGGCTTCTGTTGCTCTGCATTCTGTATGTTTCTCACAAGATGATTTACTGTTATATCAGCACTTTTTTTGACTATCAGTTTGGAGGGGTTCCCCCCGCCAGCTTTATTTCCTACCACTTTTGAATTTTTGTAATCTCATATTCTTTCTGTTGGGTTAGCAAAGAAAGTGTTAGAAAGTTCGACTCAGGTAATGAGCCAAAGGACCTTCGCCTTGCCCATCCCTACTAAAATTACGAGTATTCACTCAGGCTTACCATCGACAAGAACAAGGGTGTTGGAGTTAAGACCAAAGGGGGCCAGACCTTGAGCATCAATCCCAGGTTGCTTCGTCCCATTCACCTGCAGGAGGAGAGAAATGACAATGCTAAGTTGACATTTCCAAGAAAGACCTGCCTACCCCTCTAGCATTTCAGAGCAGAGATTGGAAAGGTACTGTTCAGAACTAATGATGAGTTACACTGATCATCCCATAGCCCAAAAAGCTTGGATTCAATCAACAATTCAATCATTGTTATAGCCAGGGGGAATAGAGTGGCCTGGTGGGTTGAGGACAACAAAAACTCCCCCGGGAGACCACATGAGGCCTTAGGTCCACACCTTCCCCAGCCATAATCTACAGTACAAAGCATCAGTGGACATAGGTTTTCCGTGGGTTTTTTCTGGGCTGGGAGGCCATGTTCTAGAAGCATTGATTCCTGATGTTTCACCTGCATCTGGGGCTGGCATCTTCAGAGAAATGTTCTTCAGAAACTTTCTCTGAAGATGTCAGCCACAGATGCAGGCAAAACGTCAGGATTAAACTCTTCCAGAACATGGCCTCACAGCCCAGAAAAAAACCACGGAAAACCTATGGATGCCAACTGTGAACACCTTCGACTTCACATTGTTGGACAACCTCTAAACGCCCCTTGGACCATCCATCCCTTCATTGCACTCACTACCTGCAAAACAAACACTTACCTTTAAAAACAAGGCCCATGAAGATGACACACCTTGTTTTAAAGTGAAATGACATCATTGGGAACACTTCTAAGAGTAAGGTTCTCCTTTAAAACAAGATGTGTGCTACCTGAACGCCTTATTATCAAAGGAAATCGTGCTCTGCCATTGCTCTGCCAGATTACATTGGTGTGACTGGGACCACAAAACAAGGGTTAAAATCACATTGTGCGGGAATTGTATGACGGCATAATAGCAGAGAGGCGGAGGAGACATCACGCATGCTACGCGGCACTCCATACCCAATTCCAGCAGGTAGGATTACAAGCATTGGTGCCACAGATCATCAGCTTGTCCTCGTACTTCTCCAAGAGCGTGAGATAGTTCTTGTCATCCTCCTGGGTAAATAAAAAGAAGATGCTTGAGAGGAAGAAGAGGGTAAGAAGATACCAGCCACTTTACCTCCCATACTCAAAAGGACATTGACTTCAAGAGGCACCAGTTGAAACATCAAGTTGCAAGGCTATGAAATCCATAGGTGGCCAAAGCCTTTGCAGATGCAGCAGGCCAGCAACCTAGACTCTCCCCCAAATTCAGCTGGTAACACCATGCATACGCTGGTTTCCTGCTAGTGATATGCAGGTGCGGAAGTGCCATTTACACATGTGTATTTCTCTTTTCGGATGGGGTGTGGGGAGCTATTCTTTTGCCCTTGTACTCTGCTCCCTTCCCAGTCAGCTATCGAGCCAAGGAAGGGCTGAGGCTTATTGGTGGGAAATGGAGGAGGCAATTCAGGCCATGACAATGCAGCTGCGCTAGGCTCCCAGGGGAAGGAAAAGGAGGGTGCATGCCATCCATGGGTGCACCCTCATTTTTCCCTTCCCCCAAGCTGAGTCTAAGCCCTGCCTCGTGGCCTAAATGGTCCCCCTTCCCTCAACACCAGTAAGCAGAAGCGGCAGCCCCTCCAAGGGTTCAATAGCTCCTATCGGAACTGTGTAAGTATAGCTATGCTCTGTTGTAGGATCTCAGCCACAAAGTTTTAGGCCACGAGAAAGAGCAAAAGGGGAAGACTTTGAAGGAGCAGTGTGGGAGCAAAGAATGTGACTGAGTTCAAGGAAGAAATGGAGGTGGAATTCATAGAAGCATTGATCCACTCTATTGGGTTTTTTTTTTACAGCCTGGAGCTTGTAAGAGTCACGTTTTCAATTATAATGCCCAAAATATCCCAGCCAACATGCTCACTGGTTTCTTGACTACTGAGGACCAGTGTGGTGTCGCAGTTAAAAGTGCTGTGGTGGGACTTGGAAGAGCTGAGTTGAAGCTTCCACATGAAAAGTCACTGGGCAACCTTGGGCCAGTCACTCCTCTCAGCTCAGTCCACCTCACAGGGTTGTGGTGTGAATAAAAAGCAGAGAAGAGGAGAGCCCTGAATTCTTCAGAGCAGGGATGGACAAAGTGTAGCATATCCCAGATGCTCTGGGATTGCAGCTCTCAGCATTTGTCCTTTGGCTATGCTGGCTCGAACTGATGGGCATTGCAATCCAAAACCTACTCCTACATTAGAGGAAAGGTGGGACACAACTGTGTAATAGAGCTAGTCAAAAACAATAATAAAAGAGAGAAGTCATTCAACAGCTGTTCATAAGGCAACTAAAGCTATTCTTACAAACGTACATGTTTGCAGTTAGACCATGTTCCAGCTACACCAAAAGGCTCCTGCAAGAAAGACAAGAAAGGGAAATAAACATCATTTCTATTCAATTTCTGAACATAAGGGCATCTAGGTGCCTGAGAGTTCATTCCCACCCACCATAAAGAAACTACAAAAGGGATATCTAAACATAAAGCAGGAAATCTAAAAATAATTCAGGTCATGGGAAGGAAAACCTCCACCAGTTGTAACTATAAGATCTGTTCCCAAGATTAGAAAATGAAAGACTTGAAATTTAGGAGCATACTTTATATATCTTAACTGGGGATACATAAATCTGTCTCTCACATTCTGTCCATCAAATTTAGCAAGAAGTGTATGAATTTTGGGAAGTCATTATGAAAAGGGGCCTAAATACCCTTACTTATGGACGAGAGAATCTCCCAACCACCATGGCTGGTGAAGGATTCTGGGAGCTCGGAGTCCAAGAAGTAACTTTTTCAAGGTGTGTTAATGGAGTATCCCTGAAGAAGGCATGACACCACGAACTAAAGCATTTCACACTGCAACAGTCTAGAGCAGAGGTAGGGAACACTGCAATCCCAATTACTGTACTAAAACTTGCCAGCACTCCTGGCAAACAGAACAATATCCCATGGCACACAGCTATGCCAGAGAAATTAATCACTGACATTTTGCCATTTTTCCAGACCAGCCCCTCATTATTCTATTCTGAGGTCTCTTTCCGAACCGCTCCCGACCCCTAAAAAGGGAGAATATTAATTGACTGAAATTGGGCCCTTCTCCCGAAATTGGCAGATTTCCAAATAGCTGGTTTTGCAGCCGAGAATCCAAAATGACTTTTTAAAACTTCAAAATCTAAGCAGGGAGTGGGACAGCAAACTTCACCCTAGATCTCCTTACCGTATGACTGGTGGAGGTCTCAAAATTGTAGATGTAAAGTTTATTTTCAGCTCCCACAAATACAGATGGTGTCCCTTCTTCATGGTAAAGCACTATGTGGTTCTCAAGTGTGTCAAATCGGAACAGTTTGTCTCCTACAAAATGCAAAAGGGGAAAAATGAGCAGGCTTAGCACCAATTCCCCCACAAAAGCAGCTTATTTTAAAAATTCCATCTAAGGCATGCAACTCAAAGTGATGGTCCATGGACCAACCAATGCTGATCTGCAAGAGATTGGTTGCCAGTCCATGGAGAGCTGCCAGGAAACCACCCTGGAAATAGCTGCAGGCAATGGATACAAATATGATTCCAATCCCTAGCATATGGAGGGGGAACGCTGCCACTCCTTACATCAGATACCTTGAGAAGTACTGATATAGAGCAGTGGTTCTCAAACTTTGCTTCTTCCAGGCTTTCTGGACTTCACCTCCCACAAGCCCCATACAGCTTGAGCAATGGTCAAGGATTCTGGGAGATGAAGTTCAAAACATTTGGAGGACCAAAGACTGAGAACCACTGATCTCGAGCAGTGGTAGAAAACCTCAGCCCTCGTGCTGAATCTTGTGGTCTTAGAGTCCCAATCTGGCCCTCCGGGGCTCTGCAAAAAAAAACACTCCCCTTCCCTTTCCCCACGTCAAACTTTGCTAGCTTTCCAACTTTTGCATGTGTTCCTCCATTCTAGAAGGTTGAAATGGCTCTCCTTGGTTACTCATTGTAATCCTTTTAAGCCAAAATATGCTGTTATATTTTGGTTCCAGCACTTTCAGCTTTGGCCCACCCACTGCTTAAATGTGGCCCCAAGAAACTCTCAGACATTGAATTCAGGTCTTGTTCTGAAAGAGATTTCCCACATTCAATCTAAGAAAGCCAACCAACTATAAGCAGGAGCACTGAAGTAGACCTAACTCATAGATGCTATTGACTGCCAAGAGTCAGTAGCTGGAAAAAATGGACCTGAATTTGGGTTTCCATGTGAAAAACAGGGCAGGACTCCTGTACTTTTAACAGTTGTGTGGAAGAGGGCACTTCGGCGGTAGAATTTGCATGACAAGCAACACTTGCTGGACTTCCTTCTTCTGAACAACTATTACATGTATAGGAGCCCTGTTCCATTTCTCACCTGCAACCTTAACCTGAATCAATGCAGCAAAATCCAGATTGGATCGGCTGCCCTCCAGGTGTACTAGACTACAACTCCCATCACCCTAACCATGGGATTTTTGCATAAAACTGAAACAGTTGGCAAATCCTGTTATTTAACACAATTTTTTTAAAAAAAAAATTGAAATGTTACTGAACTAAGAGGCACTTTGAAAATATACCTGGGGGGGGGAAGTACAGCACCAATCCATTAAAACCCCCATCCACAGTAATTGTCAAAAGCCTGCCTACAGCTTAATAACAAGTCTCATCAGTTTTCAACCGGCAATCCTGAATTTCAGCTACAGGGTTAAAACCTACAGACAAGGCCTGTTGCAATCTCTGCAGCGCCAGCAGAAGTCTTATTAATTCACATCAGTTTGGAGTCACATAACCAGTTCCCTCTGGAATCTACTGCAGGGCCTCTGTTCCACACTCTCCAGGCCCTGGGAATGAGGTCAGGTTGATTAACATGGCAAGAGAACCGAACTCATCAATAGAAAGCAGAACATCGCAATTTGCCCCCGGGGTGGAAGTAAGCAGCCCACGTTTCCCAACCCTGTTTCTTTCTCCTTGATGCTGCCACTAAGGAGAAATGAATGCACTGTCCTATTTAAAAGGCATTAATCCTGCCTGCCCTTATGCAAGGCATGGACTCACCAGAAGTCCAACCCAGGCTATTGCTGTTCCAGAGGTGTGATTATGCAGGAAAGGCACAAAATGATCAATGGATCCCTCCATAAGAAATTTGCCCCTTATGAAATTTTCTTTCTGTTCTCAAATTTCTAGCATGGCAGTGTTTTAAAGTAGTTGAGCATTTAGAAATGCAATTTAGGCACACACACACACCCAAAAAAAGAGGCAGGCACAGATGGCAAAGTAATGCCAACACAGCAAAGAGACGAGTTTCCAATATCTTACTCTCTGCAATGCTAGAAATTTGGGGACTGAAAAAAAATCATGGGGGAGGGGGACATAATTTTTTTATCAGGAGGGCAATGCCCTCCCCATAGCTGCAGCTCTATCACCTACTCAGAGCCTCAAAGCAATCAGTTAAGAGGAGAAGAAATCTCTCAGATCATAGCTTCCAGTGGAAGTTACCAAAAAGTAACTTCCCTTGAGATCCAAGTTGAATAGGTACAGGGGAAACTTTAACAAGAGGGAGCAGTGGACTGCAACTTAATTCTTTGAGGTTTTTACAGCTAATTAAGGTACCGTAAAACTCTTTCATTTGGGCTACAATTTACAAATTTCAGACACAGCAGTACAGGGACTTCTTGAGAAATTCAATATTCTCTGCCTAAGAAAGGGACAATTAGTTTCCAAAATGTAGGCCTCTGACTCTACCACAGTCCCCTTTCCCCCCCTCCAGTATGATTTTTTAAAAGCATCTTTTCCCTGATGAAGAAGCCAGTGAAGCTTTGAAAGCTTGCATGATACATTTTATGCATTTTGGTTGGCCAATAAAGGGATCACTCTTTTGTGGATTTTTGGTTTTGTTGTATGATACAGACAAAGTGCATGCTCATGCTCCCTTCCCCAATTGTTTCTTTCGATCTTTACCCGGTCATTTTGGACCTGAGAGATAGATAAATGATAGGTGGACTTTAGCTCCACACCACAAAAAAAACATCATTGCCTGACCTTGAGAGATCAAACCTGGCTTCAAATACCAGACTGCTTATTTTCTGTTCAGTTGGCAACCTGGTTTGTTGACTAACTCTGCCTTCCAAAATAAAAGACGTAACCTTGCGCTGTACTGCCCAATCCCAAAAGAATAATGAGAGCCAAAAACAGCCCCATGGAAACTGAAACATCCAATGTACCACAGACATCCCTAAAGTTTGTCTTGCCTTGATGGCTCTCTGGAGAGTATTTTATAATTATTCCAAGAGGCAACCAAGTCTCTCTCCCTTGTCAGCCAGCATGAGTCATCCTTAATTATCTGAAAGGGGATTCCTCACTCTTACAGCTTCCGATGATGTATCAAGCAAACTAATCACCCAGCCTGGGACTTCTTCACAGGCCTCCCAGCCTCTGCCTGAGGCTTGCCAATATATCACTCCAAGAAACTGCAGCTAAGAGTGATGAAATCCCTAGAGTAGAGGTAGGGAACTAGCAGCCCTTGAGCTAAATGCAACCTGCAGGGCCTCCCACTTTCATTTCTGCACTGCTACCACCCACATTCAGCAACTGAGTTTTTGAAAACTCTTCCATCAACACCAATAGAAAGTGTTTTATAAGTCTAATTGCAGCATGGAGTGGCAGCAAGCCAAGTTCATGTTTCTGGGGATGATTTGATTGTGTATTCCTGCATGGCAGGGGGTTGGAGTGGATGGCCCTCGTGGTCTCTTCCAACTCTACAATTCTATGATTCTATGAAGTTGGGGAGCAAAGAATTAGGTTTCCAATCCCTGTGTGCTGTGGCCCCCTTCCCCCCAAAAAATATCTGCCAGCACAGCTATTAAGTTGGGATGGGGGACCACTCATTGACAGCAATGGGAGGCCTTTTCCCCCTGAACTTAACTTCTATGAAGAGGGTATCTTTGTGCCTGAATACAAGTGCTGAATTAAGGCTGAATGACAAATTTCCCTGAATCTTCTAAAATTTACAAAATTCAAATATGGAAGAAGTGACAATGACAAACTTACCCATTTCTAGTACAGATGTGTATGGGTGAATGGGAATAACCAAGCATTAGCGTATCTGACACATACATCCCACAAGGTTAGCCACAATGAAATGCAGACTTCAGAGTAACAATGACACACATGCCATATACCAGGAGTGGGAACCACGCAAGCCATGAGCCACATGTAGCCCTTGGAGGGTGGTGTACTGCCCATCATACATCCCAGACCCCCTGAGATTTCTTTCAAATTGGCCCAAACTGTGATCTATCCAAAATGATTTTGTCTCATGGATTGCCAAAAAGACGAATGAACCCGGTCCTAGAGCAATCCAGGACTGAGCTCTCACTAGAAGCGAAGATGACTGAACTGCGGCTATCATACTTTGGACATATCATAAGATGACATGATTCATTGTGAAAGATGATCATGCTTGGAGAAATGGAAGGTAACAAGAAAAGAGGGAGACTACCAGTAGATTGAGTCAACCAAGAAAGTCCAAGAGGCCAGTGGGCTAGAAGAAATGTTTAGAGGCTAACGTCATCCATGAGAAAAGAGATAAAGAAATAACTCTTAAAAAGACTCCTTCCATCTATCTGGCTTCCTCCAGTAAGTCTGCACAGGAACTTGGCTCACTTCCAGTCTGTTGCTTTTGCATGCCAAGCTGAAACTCCTGGAGAAGAGTTCAGAAGGCAACGTAATGTTGTGCTTTGCAACTCAATGTTGAGGTCACCCCTTGGATGGTTGAGACTTGGGTCAATCATGATTACAAGGGCCTAGTCTGGAAGGACACCAGCCTAGCCAACAAAATGGAGCAGGAGCAGGAAATCTGTGCTAGAGGGAAGGAAATGAAGTCAACAGAGAACAAAATAAACCCAAGTAGGCTTTCAGTCCAAGTTATTCAGTAGCGTTCACAATGTTGTCAGCAAACATTTGTTCATTCCCTTACCTTTTTATTATGAGTCCAGAAAGCTACAGTACCTTTTATCCAACCATGGGCCTGTCCCACCCAGTGAATAACAAAAGGGAACACTTGGCTCAGATGCCACTTATGGACAAACAACATTCAAGCCAAAAGACGGCCGGATGATTTGTACTGGTACAGAGTGTAATGTCCAAGGAGAAGCTTCAGCCAGACATCAAAAGCATGCTTCAGCACATTCAGTCATGCGGCTCAGCTGCTCGTTCAGCCACATTAGACCAAGGAGTCCAGATGGATTGTCACAAGTTCTCTTGTAGACTGCTGAAGCTGGACTCCTATACCAAATAACCATTATCTTGGGCAGTGCCTGTAACTCATTCCTCTCAATGTTAGCCTCCTTCCTATAATTTGGGGATACACAACTTGTGACCTTCCAAAAGTTAGACTGGAACTCCCATCTTCCTTCACCAATGGTGATGCTACTTAGTGCTGATGGGATTTATACTCCAACAGCATCTGGAGGGTCACCATTTGGCTATAATCTACTCCCCAAGAGCACCGTGTCTGTTTTGACAAGATTTGGAAGATGTGTTGTTTCTTTCAGCCTCTGGTCAATCCCCTGAACATGGATCCTTAGCCACATGCAAAGTATCCTTGCATTTCTGGCTCTCCAGTTTGGCACCAGAGACCCCCCCCCCCAATATGGAGGGAGCCAGTGTCATGTAGTGGTTTGAGCACTGGACTATGACTGGAGATCAGGGTTTGAATCCCTGCTCAGCCATGGAAACCCACAGGATGACCTTGGGGAAGTCACACACTCTCAGTCTCAGAGGAAGGCAAAGGCCTCCTCTGAACCAATCTTGCCAAGAAAGCACCATGATAGGTTCACCTTAGGGTCACCATAAGTAAGATATGACTTGAACATCCAAAACTAACACCCATACGGCCCACATACTGTCAGGAACCCTGTTTTTCAACCTGGGAATGAATAATACTGAATACCCTTTCCATCCCTAGCTCCACTTCTCTCTCACAACAGGAATTGCCAACATCAACCATGGAAACTGACCTTGCTGAGCTTGAAATGGCACATCTCATAGGGTGGGCATACTTCTCTGTCTCTCCAAGGACAAGCCCTCCAACTACAGCAGTGGGTTTCTCGAACACGGGTCCCATCTCAGTCTTTAAAATGCCAGCTTTTGTTTCGTAGAACTGTCACTTTGCCAGTTCAGTCCAAAGTGCTACCCCACTGATATTACCAGAGCAGGACCAAGGGTGAAATGAGTTCAGCCATCCATAATAAATAATTGCCACATGCCAGCATCTGATTTCCTAGCTGCTCTATCAGCAGAGGCTAAAGGGCAGGGAACACATGACACCATTACTAGTTAAAAAGAAATCTGCATGAAGCCAGGCTACAACAGCCTGCTCCAGAAATAAGATTTACCAAAAAAATAATAATTTATTTTTGGTTTCATGATTCCACACATTTATTGCTTTCTGTTTAAAAGCACCCAGGAGCAAACAGCTGGATTCACTTTCCTACAACCACATCCAGTGGAGACTGGCAGCTTGATGTTGCTAGGGAGGTATATCTGCTCTGGGTTTTATTCCAAACTTTAAAGGACCTGTCCAAGGCACAGAACCATATCGACCAAATAGGTTCAAATACTTAGTGCCTCTAAAGTTCAGGCTAAAACCAAAAACGGACCCACCACCCCACTGACATGGTAGCCTCCATGGATCATGTCTCATCATCCTATATCTGCTGTTTGGCTGTTTTTAAGAAAGAGTTTCACTGCTAGCTTGGCGGCTGTTTTGTGTTTTTTTTTTAACTGTTTATTCTTTTTCCAACCCACTCTTTTCCCACAAATAGGACTCAAAGCATCCTACCATTAAATAAATTAAAATAAATGATTTGTTTATTAACTTAATAAGTTTAAAATAAATTAAAAATATTTTTAAAAAATTGAAGCACAAGTTGAAAACAGACTAGAAAAAAATGCCATGTCTCTCCAATTAAAAGCCACCTCTGTAGTAAGCAAGGTCATTTGCTGAAGAACTGCTGAATAAACAGATCTTCGCCTGCTGTCAGGGAGGGAGCCAGCCTAGTCCTTCTCAATAAAGAGTTTCAGAGCCAGGAAGAAGCCACCAAAAAAAGTCCTTTTCCCCCCTGAAAGTGGCAGGATAGAAGGAAGAACGTCCCCCTCTTTAAGAATCTCAAAACCCAGGCAAACTCCTAGAGACAAATACAGTCTTTCAATCTTCAATGATGCCAACTCTGATCTAACAGCCTAGTGTCAAATATCCTGGCCTTTGACCTGTTGTAAGTGCTCTAAAAATTGTGGTATTTTGAAGAGGCACATTCCTTCAAAACCACATTCCTAAAAACATTCATTGGTAACTGTATGGAGAGGGGGAAAGGGGGAGATCCAGGCAAAGTGATTCAGCTGCATTTGCAAGTTTTACTCTTATGTTGTTGTGTGCCTTCAAGTCATTTTGACTTATGGCAAACCTAACATGGGTTTGTTTGGGTTTTTTTGCAGAATTTGAACAAGGTTTTCCCTTGCCTTCACCTGAGGCTGAGAGAATGTGATTTGCCCAAGGTCACCCAGTGGGTTTCCGTGGCGGAGCAGTGATTCAAACCAGTGTCCTAGTCCAACACTCCAACCCATCACACCATCCTGGCTCCCAAAAAGATTCATTCAGAGTGGGTTTGCCTTTGCCTTCCTCTGAAGCTGAGAGAGTGTGACTTGCCCAAGGTCACCCAGTGGGGTTCCATGGCCAAATAGGGATTCAAGCCCTGGTCACAGACCAATGCTCCAACCACTACACCCTGCTGCCTCTCCCACTTGCTCTTAACAAGGAAGCAATTCATCAACCTCTGAGCCCACGCCTGCTGAGTCTCACAACCACACAGCCGTTCTAGTCAGCGGGTACTCACATGTCCATTGTCAAAACCATGAGTGCTGCAAGAAATTATTGTTAAAGTTGTTTTTTCATTCACCTCCTGTATGTGTTCACTAGCAATCACAAATAATGTTGCCACTGTTTGTTTCTAACAAAGTCCCATTGCTTACCATCTGTTTCTGGTTTGACATAATAGTCAGTGTGGTGTAGTGGTTTGAGCACTGGAGTACGATGCTGGGAGACCAGGCTTGAAAGCCCACTCAGCCATGGAAACCCACTGGGTGACCTTGGGCAAGTCACACTCTCTCAGCCTCAAAGAAAGGCAAAGGCAAACCCCTTCTGAACAAATCTTGCCAAGAAAACACCATGATAGGTTCACCTTAGGATCACCGTAAGTCGGAAACAACCTGAAGGCACGCTACAACAACATGACATAATGTTCAATCCATTTTGGAAAACAAAATGGCACTTGTCAGAAGCAGACACTGAAGTTAATATAATTAAACTGTCAATAGAATTAAAAACAAGGTATGCCCATTAAAAAAAGATATTATTATTTGTATCCCGCCCCTCTACAAAATGCAATCGGGGTGGCTTACAGCACTTAAAATACATACAAAACCCTCCACCCTACCCCTTAAAATATAATTAAATAATTAAACATTTAAAACATACTTAATAGATACTAAAAAAAACTACACAATAAAATAGCTGAATAGAGATCAGACTAATATGATTTTTTTTCCCCTGATGGCTGGGTATCTATTCAGGAAAGGCCTGCCAGAAGAGATCCGTCTTAAAACCTTTTTAAAAGCTATTTAGGGTGGTAATGTGATGGATCTCA
This sequence comes from Gambelia wislizenii, assembly GCA_030847615.1. NCBI lineage: Eukaryota > Metazoa > Chordata > Lepidosauria > Squamata > Crotaphytidae > Gambelia > Gambelia wislizenii. Next base: position 36,949,343 of record JAUMIR010000009.1, read on the forward strand.
TCCGGCAGGCCATTCCATAATCCTGCATGGCAGGGGATTTTCTACATGGCAGATTCCTGCATGGCAGGGGGTTGGACTAGATGGCCCCTGTGGTTTCTTCCAACTCTATGATTCTATAAAATACAGGCAATACACTGGAGTCAATACTACTCGACAGTCAGAGAAAGTTGAGGCCGGCTCTAACATTAGGCAGAGTGAGGCAGCTGCCTCAGGCAACAGACACGTAAGGTAATGGGATGAGATAGTATAATTTTATGGTGCCCCATAACTTGTTCTGACTTCTGGTGCCAGCAATTGATTTTCTGTAGTGGAAAGCACTTCTTATCACCAATATTGATGTAAAATTCAGCTGCAACTGATTGCAGAAAAGGGGTACTCCTCCAGTGCTTCACCAAACGACAACCCCCAGGATTTCACTGACTGTTTCCATGGCAGTTAAAGTGGAGCATAACACTACAGTTGTGTGGTGTGCCCTTTCTATGGTGTGAAAGGGCACAAAGAAATGCTGTGCAGTATCCTAGAAGCAGTTTTAACAACAGAGAACTTAGAAGAGTTTAGGAAAAGTTTGTTTTGTGGATAATTTCTACAGTCCCCTGGACGACACGACCAGCGATCACGTTGACTGGGGGATTCTGCAAACTATGGTATAAAAAATAAACTTTTCCCAAACTCTGCAGAATTAGCTACCAGGAACAGTACCAATTTATTACTCACTGCTTTTGTTGCAGAAAAAAAAAAATTAAAACTAAACCAGACTGGGTCCAGGTTTTCATTCATCCCAAAACAAATTGCACACACATCCTCTTTGAACCCTGGTGAAATGCTTAGCACATAGGTGCACATTACAGCTATTTATGCTGCAAAGCACTGCTGTTTTGTTTTTTTAATTGCCTTGGCCAGAAGGACAGTCCCATAGGAAGTCAAAAGCACAGGTCTGGCTAAAAACTCATTCCACCTTCCTGGTTGGCAGAAGATGGAATGACTTCTCAAGTGCCGGTTCAGCCACCTTCTTTTCCTTTAGGAGATGTGCCAAGCTTCTAAAACTATCAGCGCCATCTGTTTCCCATCTGAGCAGCCAGAACAACCCACACAGTCAGGTACAATTTTTTGCAGAGCCAGTATGGCTGTAGGTCAAATATAGCAAAACTGGATCTCCCTGTGTCAGTTTGTTTTTTTAAATCTGTGTGGGACAATTTGGAGCTGAACAATGACGCCAAGGAAGGGCAGCCTTGCCTTCTGCTCTCTCCACAACAAGGGTGGGCTCACTGCATTTTGCTGCCTGAAACAAAATGGTGCCTTTGCAGTCTATGGACACGTCAGAAAACAAGCTTGCTCCATCCTCAGTATGACATCCCTTCAAATATTTAAACATGGCTATCATGTCCCCTCTTCACCTTCTTTTCTCCAGGCTAAACATACCCAGCTCCCTAAGTCACTCCTCATAGGGCATCATGGCTTCCAGATCACCCACTATCTTGGTCACCCTCCTCTGGACATCTTCCAGTATTTCAATATCCTTCTTGAATTGTTGGTGCCCAGAACTGGACACAGTATTCCAGGTGAGGTCTGACCAAAGCAGAATAGAGTGCCACTATTACTTCCCTTGATCTAGACACTATACTCCTATTGATGCAGCCTAGAATCGCATTGGCTTTTTTAGCTACCGCATCACACTGTTGACTCATGTTCAGTTTGTGGTCCACTAAAGATGCTTTTCGCATATACAGTACTGCCATCAAGCCAGGTGTCACCCACTGAAATAAGGCAAGAATGAAGGAGTGGAAGGCATTTTGAAAGTAGTTGAAACAGTGGGATGACAGAGGATTGACTGGAACTCTGCCCGCGAAATCAGGACAGTTAGAAGGTATGCAACCTGCAGACCTCAATGCCTAGCAAGGGGACATCAGAGGTAAGGCTGAAGAAGCTGCACACCAACAATGTATGCCCCACTGTCCTTTTGCATGCAAGGAACGCAAGAGAGCTAAAGGAGCAGATAGAAGTCTTTATGCTGATACTGTGTCACACATTTGCAAACTGTGGCTTTTCTCAATCCATGTTAAATGTTGCTGACTGTCTACTAGTCATGATTATGCCTCACTGAATAGTTAGTTGTGCGTTACAATACTATGCTGCATTCAGATCAGGGCAAGTTGTAAATCACATGGTGAACTTGAGACTTCAAGCCATCTCCCCTCATTCATATCTAATGAGTACTTTGTATCTAACCACATGCATAAGCAAAGACTATACTGACACACCATCATCTGCTCCATCAAGAACAAAGGGCGACTTAATAAAAAGCAGACTACTCCAGTACACTGAGTCTAGATATCTAAAGGTTTGCCTCCTCCTACCTGGCTCAATGAACTGTTGGGAGGGTACAAACATACCTCACTCAAAGCCTCTGACAAAGAAGCTCCTTTTTACAAAGTCTTTTTTATGCCTGACCAGCCCCCACTTTTTCCTCCTTGTCCTCTGTCTAGCTGAAAGTTTTTTAAGCAACACTGGCATTGGGAGAATTGTGAGCGAGGGCTAGAGAAACGCAGACGTTCAGAATCAGGCTGCTGCCATGTGTCTGCAGTACACAATGCAAAAAAGCTTGAGCTAGGAAAGAAAGGAAGTCTGCTGTAGTCATTCCAGCTATAGTTGTGTGTGCCTGATTATAACAGGCAAGGTAAACAGCAGTTGCTACCAAAATCCCTTGCTGAGCATGCATGAAGTAAGAGAGAAGAGGGGAGAACAGATATGCCAACTACTCTCAGTATGTTTAAGAAGTATGGCTCTATAAGTTTGGCCGCTAAAATGTAAATCAATTTACATCTGGTGAAAGAAAGTCATCCCTGGATACATTTTGGAAGAAACCTTTAACTTTTAGAACAATGGTTCTCAACCTTTTCTTTACCAGGGACCCTGTTTAAATATCTTTTGTTGCTGTGGACCCCCAAGACTTAACTCAAGATTTAAAACAGGAAAAAATGTTCTCACTAGGCATTTTCTATGTCCTCCGTTGCAATTCTATGGTACACTTCTGACGGAAATTAATTGTAGGGTCACACTAGAAGACCTAGAAGTGCCTAGAAAGAACACTTCATTCACTTCAGGTAAGAAAAATAGAATTCCGGATTATATGTGAAAATTGTTCTACACAAAGGGTCCCAGAATGAGTACCTTGCATTATATGCAGCCCTACTGTATTTAGAAAATAACCAGCTCAATGGAAAGACATGGAAGGCAGCAGTGGATCTCTACAAGGGTGGGCTTCAGAAGTGGGAGGCAGCAAGTTAGCTATTCCTAAGTGGTCTGGCACCTGAGGCAATTGCCTCACATGGCGAAGACGGGCTAGATGCTCAGATTTAGACATTTCACTGCAGGCCTGTAGATATTAAATCTAGAACTACAAGTAGAACTCTTTATTTATTTCCAGTAGACCGGCAAGAATTTCTGGCTCCAAATTGTTTTCACAGCAACAGAATGACTCCTCCTTGCCCTAAATTGCACTGCCAAAATGAAGCAAACCTGAGGGAACCAGCAGTGGGCGGACGGCTGTGCAGAAGCAACAGTGAGACCCATTTCCATTGTGCTGTTTGGAATGAATTCTCGGGCTCAGAAATCCCTGATAATTAGAGGCTAATTCTGTGTCTTTCGCTCCAGGTTTCAACTGGTGGATCTCAAACGTTCTGAGACAAAAAGTTCATACATACCCAAAATGCTGCAATCTTCTCTTTCCCCCCAGCAAAACCATTCAAGAGGGCATATAGTCTTCCTCCCTCCACCAGTAACATTACACTTCTTGAGAAATGGAAAACACACAAAAATGCCATTACAGAAATATGACTACATTCCATTTCCAAGCCAGTTTGCAACCAAGGGTTACTCAGAGGTCGGGGGTGGAAAACCCTCACAAAGAGCTCTAAGTCTTGAGGTCAAGAGCGTCTTGGCTGCGAACTGAAAAGATCTGCCTAAGAGTCATTCATGCCTTAAGACTCATCTGGAAAAAAAGAGCATTCCCCCATCTTTGAGCAAATGAATGTATGGAATACACTGGTGAATATGAAAAAAATATATGCATACATTCCCTTTCCAATCAGGCTGGCAGCCAAAGGTTACTCACAGGACATGGGAAGGGGGGACAAGCCAGAGCTTTTAAGATTTCTGGTCAGAAGCAACTTAGAGCCCATCTAAAAGAGCCTGGAGTTATCTGGAACACCTTATTTCATGAATGAAAAATGGGACGCCTGTGGCCAAGCAACATCAGAGTGTGTTCAAGATGGCAAAAGTTATCAGTGAGGAAGAACACATATGTTAGGGGAGGCTGCAGCACTTTGGTTTTGCCTGAGCCTACTGGGAAGGGTAAAATTCTGCCCCCTCCTTTCCTCTCCTGCCTGCTGAATTAATACAATGCAAACTACTTTTGCCCTCAAGCTTGCAGCAATTGAAGCAAGCTGAAAACAAAGGGAGAAAGTGGGGAAGAGAGAAATTGGGACTTTTAAAAGTAGCTTGGAAAAATGGGGCAGAGGATTATTTGGACTGTCTCTGCCAAATCAAGATAGTTGGAGGATATGTAAGTTACTTCCCAACCCATGAACAAGTAAGTCTATCTGCATTACAACATTAGAGCAGTTTGACAGCAGTTTCGACTGTCATGGTTTCATCCTACAGTATCTTCAGATTTGTAGTTTTGGTGAGTACAGTAACTCCAAATTCTTGCTAGAGATTTCTCTGGTGCAGCAATTCTCAACTTTTGCCTCCCAGATGCTTTGGACTGCAATGGTCTCCATCCATAGGTTTTCCTTGGGTTTTTTCCAGGCTGTGAGGCCGTGTTCTGGGAGAGTTTATTCTCTGAGGATGCCAGCCACAGATGGAGGTGAAACATCAGAAATAAACTCTTCAAGAACACAGCTTCACAGCCCATTAAAAAACCAAGGAAAATCTATGGAGGCCTTTGACTTCACATTGAACGGTCTCCATCCACTTGAGCCTTTCAGGGGTTACTTTCCACCAAAAGAGTGACACATTCTAAACCACAAAAGCAACACTGCCTCTAGGGCGAAGGAAGAAGAAAATGTGGTGAACACCACAGTGCTGAGTAATCTACCTTCTAGACGGAGATTTGGGTAGAGAAAGACTACTTAGCATGGGAAAGAAGTCACCCAGACCCTGGGAAATACTAAACAGCTAGGTTGAGGCAAACCTCATCAAGGGACTTTGGAACCAGCTCTTGGAGAGTTACTAAACTATACATTTTGGAACACTTTAATACCATTTTAACAGCCATGGCTCCATCCCAATGAATGCTGGAATCTGTCGTTTGGTGATGTATTTGGAACAAGTCTGGGAACCCGCGGATACCAGGGTCTGACTGTATAGGATGTATTGCCTCCTAGAAGATGACACTGAAAAGCAGACTTTTACACATTAGGTTGCCTTGATCCACAACTCTGAAGAAGCAGTCACTTAATGTGGTCTAGCCTAATAGTTTAGCCTCTGTTTGACCTACTATCCAGAGAAGTGAGGGGGGGGGTCATTTAAAAGTGAAAGAAAAATATTTTTCAAAACTGTTTTGGGCAAGCACAAAGGAAAATGATAATCTCCAGGCACCAAAGCTATACTTGGTACAGTTGGCTGAAAAGCTTGGAATGTGGTTTTGTTTCAATATGAACTGGACAAGGTTAACTCCCTAGTTCAGCAGTGCTGACAGCCAAGATAAGAGAAAAATGAACAAAACAACATTAAATTTTCAGTATCTAAATGCACCAACAAGGGGTTTTTTTGGCAGTGCTTAATTCAAACGGATTCTTTTTTTAAAAAAAAAGTAATGTGCCTTCTTAGGCTACATTATTAAAATATCCATGAAACTTTTTCTGCCCTATTTGGATGCCTGAGACTTTGTATGTAACGCATGTTAGAACTTATTGAATGTATCCACACAAAACAGTTATAGCTGCATGAAACCACTTTTAACATGGCAACATCCTATGAAACCATGGATCCCACATTGGGAGAAAGGTGGCATCTAAATTACTTAAACAAATACAAGTTTAGAGCTCTCTGCCAAAGAGCTCTAGTACCACACCAAACTATAAATCTCAGAATTCTGCAAGATGGAGACATGGCTATTAAAGTGGTATCAAACTGCTGTAACTCTACAGTTTGAATACATCGCTTGTCTCTGTATGTGAGTTTGTGAGTGAGACAGAGAGACCTTTGACATATGCATCAGAGCAGAATCATGAGAAACCATAAAGAGCCAAGTAAGAAAATAGAAATGTTTTTACTTCTCACCTAAAACCGAGCAAACAGAGAGCTAATCTAACTTGGCAGAATTCTACACCAGTCCCTGATTATCAAGGATGCCGACTGTCCTCCAGTTGCTGTATAATTCTAAATTTGCAGTTCACCAGGAATACACACACACCTCTTTGCCTGCCAAACAGACCTGAGGTCTGAAGAACTTGCATGGGGTTTTGTAGGCTCTTTTGCAACTTTTTGGTTGACCAAATAAAGGTATGATCATAAAAGATTTTTGAAATATACAGTCCTGACATTCTTGCACCATTCATTAATTTCACAGACTATTTATACCCATTCCCTTCTAACCCAGTGAGAAAAAGGACCCTGAGGAGGAAAAATATATCAGATAGGGAACTAAAAGATCAAGTCAAGTCACTTAGCTCTCAGGAAGAGATAAAAATAATTTGAGATAATCCCTGTGAACAATGGGGAATGGCAGTTCCCAAGCGGAGCTGAAAACTTGGAACAAAAGTTACCAGAATATAGAGATGTCCCTGCTGAAGGCCTCACTGTATTTGATCCCTTTTGACCAAACTTATCTAGATCTCCTCTCAGTTCCCTTCTGAAATTTCCCTTCATCCTTTGTACAAAGCCAATGACAATCCAGCAGGGTTTCTAAGCAAGGATAGAAATGAATAGAACACTTTGTGCTTGCAAAGGAGTCAGATAATCCATTTGCTAGAAAATATGGATATACAGGTAATCTGAAGAGGAAAGAAGAAGAATGAAGTTCAATTGCAGAAATAATGGTGTGTACCAAGAGGTACTAAGAGCCAGATATCTTCTGGAAAGTCCAAAGAGTGAGGGGTGTTAGAAAAATATCTGAATTTACAATGAATGGTAGAATACTTTGTTCTGACATGAGCTTATTGGAATGTCAGTCAATGAAAACCAAGCACCGAACTGTTATGTCAACACAGAGGCCTTCTAAAAATCCATGTATGTTATTAAAACAAAAGAGCATTTGGTCCTGAAGGTGACATCGAAACTCAAAAACCACAACCAGGCAACATCTTTAGTGAGAGGGCCAACTACAATGCCACAAAACTTATGCAAGATTTCAAGTACTCCAGAACTCTTCATCTGGGTACAGGAGGGTATGAACATGAGCGGTTTGGACAAGACATGGAAAAGTCCAAAAATTTGGGCAAGCCTGCAGCTACAGTCAGTCCCAAAATGGAGATGGCAGACCAAATGAGGTACAGGCAGGTTTGCCAGTATCAGATTATGTGTTGCAATGCATTCTGGGAGGGGATGTGATGGTGGGACTCTGTTTCTGGCAACCGAAGGCTGGCTGCAACTCGGAGATCTGCCTCTTGTGCATTATGACAACTTTCATCCAAGGGCAGTGTGGACTGTGCTTCATTCTACACACACAATATTTTCCAAAGTGTCAGCCATAACCTCTTTTCAAGTAGACTCAGAGAGCAATTGCACATTAGGCATGTCTATTAGGCATGGACATTACTGTAATTCTTTCCAGTTTGCAGGTATAGCTATATATTGGCATATGCAATTTTATTCACACCTGCTGCTCCAGAGAGTAGGACAGAGAGCAATGGACTCAAACTATAGGAAAAGGGATTCCACCTAAGCATAAGGAAGAATTTCTTGATGGTAAGAGCTGTTTGACAGTGGAACGCTCTGCCTCAGACTGTGATGGAGTATCCTTTTGAGGTTTTTAAGAGGCTGGATGGAGCTTTGATGGGGCATTCCTGCATGGCAGGGGGTTGGACTAGATGACCTTTGCAGTTTCTTCCAACTCTATGATTCTAAGTTTAGGGTGAGTCATTTAGCATTCTCAGGCAGAACGTTCCAGTGCCTCCCCAAACTACAAACCCCAGGATTCCACAGGACAAAAATCATGGCAGTTAAAGTGGAGCAAGAACACTATAACTCTGTTGTGTGAATGAGCCTCAGGAAAGTAAGCGAACAAACATCCTAAACAATCCCTTCATTTGGATCAACTTAAAACTGTATTATCTAACATCCGGAAAAATCTGCCAACTGCATTTTTAAAATTATTATTATTTAAAGAAATGCTTTATTCCCTTGGCATAAAGCTCCAGAATAGAAAATGCCACTGACCAAGGTCTCTAAAAATCTAATTCGCAGTCTCCTTAGGAAGGAAGTCAAGATAGCAATTTTTATTAATTCGTGGACCAGAGTTGCAATGCAGAAAAGCAACCTTCCAAGGTCAGGGAGCTCAAAAGCAACAGCCCACAAAGAATGGCATTGTCTTTGGGGGAACAAGCAACAGAGTGGACTTCTGTTGGGGATGCTTTTGTTTCTCTCAGCCCTGTATTCCCAGCCACAAGAAAGTACTTTCCTATGGACATATTGGTCACAGTGCAGTACACACTCTTGTTTAATAGATAAGTTCATGCACTATGTAGGGGTTGTCTAAACAGCAAAAATACTCCTCCTAGAATTTGAGGAGAATATGATTTCACTTACAATTGGGGAGGGGAATTTGGAGTAATTTGGAGTACCACAGAGTCACACTGGGTCTCTCTAGGCATCAGTAGGTCCTCCAGCACAATTCTATGGTATAATATGGCAGTTCAGTCTTATACAGAGTTTCACGTATCTGCAATAAGTCCACCAATGTATTCCCCATGTAAACGGGGAATGGGTGACCTGTATAGACACATTTGGGAACATGGCATTTCTCTCATAAAAATGTTAATTCCACCCTGAGTTGAGCCACCAAGTTGGTGGCTTATTGTTACATCATGATGAATTATTGCATGATGATGCAACAAAAGTCATGACCAAAGAAGTTAGCACTGGGTGAGAGGAGGGGACAGATATAAATTGCTCCGGAAGGAAAGAGGAATTACAAAAATATACCCACACACATATAGATAGGGTGCAGATGAGTCAGCATCTGTCTATGGGTATATTTATTTGGTGGCAAAAAATAAAGCTGCAGAGGCATTTTAGAAGCCACAGTGCTGGACAGCCAGAGCTACAAACAAGTTGGCTCAGCAGCTTTAGGGATCTTTGGGCTGCTGGCTCAATTGAGCGTCAACCACATCTGACCACCTTCATCACCACCCCTGGGCAGAGCACAGGAGCATGCAGACGGCTTCTCGTCCTCTCAGACGCTACCCAGAGCTGTTTTTGAAGAAAAATCCAGATGTCACTGCTTCTCCTTATCAAACAAGGCATGATCTTCCAGATGTTTGCTGCCACAAATGACAGAAATAACTTCTGGAGGAAATGGCACTCGTGTCTGGTGCTTCCTGCTACAACTAACTGAATAGACTTCCAAGTGAAACTTGTATTGTGCCCAGCTTTGGTTATGAGATTTCACAGGGAGTCCAGATCAGGGCTTTCAGAAGGTCCCCCACTTTTTTTTAAAGAACTACAACTGGAGGATTCTGGGTGCAACTTGCCCATAAAGTAAATTTTCCAAGCTGTAATCCATCCAGATGACAGCTTGAGCTATGCCTTGGCCAACATGTGCCATCCATCCTTATAAAGTGGGATCCCAAGCAGAGCTTGGACATGTTACATTTTTGGACTACAGCTCCCAGGGACCCAACAGCCGACATGGTCATTGGCCATACTGGCTGGGCAATTCTGGGAACTGTGGTCCAAAAGATTTTTTTAAGCTGCAATTGTACCTGGCTATGTCCCTGATAATTCACTTCTTGGATTCACAGACCCCCTGTGAGGATATTGCAGACCCCTGGGGGTCCCCAGACCACAGGCTAAGAGCCTAGGGAATGTGAGTAGGAAAGAAATGTCTTTTGGGTCCTGCTTGTGGGCTTCCCAGAGGCATCTGGGTGTCTACTACAGGGACCAAACACTGACCAACAGAGACTGTTGGTCTGATCCAGCAGGCGTCTTACATTCTTAACCTGGATGGGCCAAATTTCTGGCCCAATACCCTCCAAGGGGCCTAATGGACTCCAAGAAATGCCTGCCTCCCAAAAAACAGCACCACATTAAAGAGGCCAGACAAGCCTGCTTCTGGGTCTCTTTCACACTCCACAACCATAGCTTTTGATGCTCCTTTAACAGCAATAGATGCATCTACAGAATCTCTTAATTTCATGTAGGATTCAGAATTCTCGGCCAAAGAGGAATAGTGCCTCACCAAACTACAGATCCCAGGATTCCATAGCACACAGCCAAGGCAGCTGAAGCAGCATCAAAGTGCTACAAATGTGTAATGCAAAAGAGAGCCTGGTTCTGAAAAATGGGTATTTTTGTATGTTTGTGTGCATGTATTTGACAGTGTGGGGTGGGGAGGGGGGCTGTAACCTATTTAAAAGTTAACAAGCCACTCATGGAGATTTCTAAGCTGTTCACCTCTTTGAGGGGCATAAAAAGGGAAGTCTGGGGAGAACTGGGGCAGCAAGTTGTCCATTTCTGGTTTTAACAAATACGAGCAAGACAAAACTGGATGGCATGGTTACTTTTAGAAGAGGAACTCTCATTTCCCCTTAAGCAACAAAGTAGACATTTTCAGCAGGGCAAAGGAGAAGGACAGACAGTGTGGATGAGACTGAAACAATACTCATTGGGAAAGGCTTGCTTCTTCAGGAAGTTCAACTTGCTCTTTTGGAGATGTTATACAGTTGTGCCTCCATATTCACGGATTTAAGTATTCAGGGCTTGAAAATATTCTTTAAAAAATAATAATCCAAAAAGCAAACCTTGATTTTGCCATCTTATATAAGGGACACCATTTTGCTATGCCATTGCATATAATGGGACTTGAGTATTCCCAGATTTGGGTATCCACGGGGGGTGGGGGTCCTGGAAGCGAACCCCAGCAAATAGGAAGGGATAACTGTATCCCCTGTTAAGGTTTAGAGAAAGAAAAAGTCTAACACTGCATTGTCATCTCCCACCTTCCTGGAATCTTGTTCAAACCCACCTTTATGACATTGCCCAAGCACTTATTCTAGAAAGCAGGAACAAATTAAAAAGTTAGTACAGTTGGCCCTCTGTATCCACTGATTTGGCATCCATGGATTCCATCATCCACGGCTTGAAAATATTCCAAAAAAGTAAATTAAATTCCAAGAAGCAAACCTTGATGTTGTCATTTTATGTAAGGGGCATCATTTTACTATGCCACTATATATAATGGGTCTTGAGCATCCATAGATTTTGGGATCCACGGGGGATCCTGGAACCAAACACCAGCAGATACCAAGGGTCTAGAGAAAGATGGCAAAATGTGGCTCACACTGTATAGCATGGTGGATTATAGTTCCCATCATCCTTCCATCTTGGTTATGTTGGCTGGGGCTGATGGGGGTTGCAAACTAATACCGTCTAAAGACGCACATGCTCCCTAGCCCTGACATATGGTTAAGCTTCCAGAATGGTGGGACAGGGGATCAAAACTGTTGTGTAAATTTTCAAAACACTGGATAAGAATTGAAACCAGGCAATAATCATCCAAGCAAGACTTTGAGATGCTGCTTTGAAGTTTTCAGATGCGGCATTCAAGCCACAGGCATATGTTTTAGCTTAAGCAATGGGGCTATTCAAAAGAGAGGTCCTTGGAACTGCCAGGTGGTTTTATCAAGTGGAGAAACACATGAGATCAAGGCCATGCGCTTTATTATAGCAAGCCTATGTACAAAAAGGCTCAGAGACACAATCCGCTTGGCTTTGGGCTATCTCACTTCAGCCTCTGATAAAGATTATTCCCCTCTACAGAACTGTGACTTCCATTATCTGAAACACAAAGATACTTAAGTCAAATTTGCTCAGGCTAGAACATTGTGCAGGGTGGGCGAAGTGTGTGTCCAAAGGCTGCCCAAGGCTGTTTCTGTGGTCCCCTCCTGGGTAAAAATAAAAATATTTTTACCCCAAAATGCCTTCTAGAGGGTGCAGAAGCCTTTTTCTAGAAGAGGAAGTAAACAGGAAGCAACCTCCAGTAACTTCATATTGCTGAAAAAAGACCTCTCCTTAGCCTAAAATGGTCCAGAGAGGAAAACATTGCAAAATGCCCCTAAAGGGTATTTGGGGGCAAAAAAAAAAAAAAGAAAGGGATTTTGTTGTTGTTGAGGGTGTGAGGAATGTAGGTAGGTTCCCACAGCAGGCTACTCCTGGTCTATAGCAACAATGGGGAGCCCTTGGGCCAAATCTGGCCTCCCTGGAGCTCCCTTCCCCAGGACACCACTGTTCTATAGTTTCCCAGGGTTTGGATAGATTTCCCTGTCTTGAAGAGAAACGACAACGCAGAAAGAATCACAACCCAGAAACATCACCCAAGAAGACCTTCTGCTGTGCTTTCTGCAACCGGACATGTTTATCTCGGATTGGCCTTTTTAATCATCAGTGCGCTTGCAGAAAGCGTGGGATGAGTCCTTCCTGAATCTTCGTTTGCGAAGAAAAGCCAGAGAGAGCGAGACAGGACTGAAACACTTCCTCCAAGGTTTAAATGACTAACTATTGGGAGATTTAACTATGCTGGTGTTCTTGGTCCCACCTTGTTGCCTTTGGCATTGCCCACTACTGGAATTTCACCCCCAGGAACTTCCCTGAAATGGAATTCTCCTCTGAAAGAGGTTCCTCATCCTTTTCCACCCTTACTCCATTCCACCTGATCGCCTAAGTTTCTGACTTCTGTGCTTCTTAATACACTCTCACCTCAATAACTCCTTTGATCCCTTGGCAAAGACCAGAGTATTTGAACATGAAAATGCAATGTTGCAGAACTGCTTTTCTGTTCAATAGGGGAAGACTACAAACCCCTCCATCCCCAGCCAGTGCTGGGGTGATTAAATGCAAACATTTGGACAATTGAACATCTGCACATATTTCCCCCTACCCTTTCAGCTTAATCTTTGTTTACAATTTTGATTCTTTCTCTTTTTTAAAAAAAATCAAGTTTCTAGCCCTTAAGACTGCCCGGATGCTGCATTCAGGTTTTGCAGGATACAGATCACTGAGTCCATGGTTGCAGCAACTGAAATGGTGATAGGGAACACCTTCCACTGCACATGCAATTGGTCACATTTCTCTCAAGGAACCAGGATGCAAATATGATATACACCACTCACACATTGAGCCATTATAGGGCAGCATTACCTTTCTGTGAAGTAGTTTTTGAGATGAAGGTTGCAAACAATAGGATGGCATCATGTAAGGAATTAGATCATACGCCTCTCCTTGACATGCACAACTTAACTCTGGCACATACATCCTTCTGAGACCTTGTTAATCCCTACTGCATGAGTCACTCTCTGCTCCCTTCAGGTTATGCAAACCCACCAGGACCTTGTAAGGTTATCAGATACTACTCTTAACAATTCACCTCCCAAGGCACAGCAGAACCATATTGTCTAAAGCTTTTGTGGTTTTGAAGATTTCAAATCAAAGATTCTAATCAAAGATTAGAAGCTTGGCTGAGTCTCTCCATTCTGGGCCGATGATCCTAAAAACCACAAACGCCTTTTGCAAATGCAATTGAAAATAGTATTTGTTACCTAGAGGATTATGGCTGGGCAAGCCCTGGGCTTCTATGGCCCTGGTTGGGGATGATAGAAGTTGCAGTCCAACATATCTGGACAGCACCTGGTTGAGAAAGGCTACTTTAAGGCACTGGACAGAGTTTTTTGGACTTGAGAAACAGAGTATGAATAGCCCAAGATTTCCAGATATTGCATCTCCATGGGAGCTAATTGTTTGAATAATGTTTTTTTATAAGCTGAAAAAGTGAGAGGACAGAAGATTCATGACAACCATCCCTGCCAAACTGGAGCAGTTGGAGGGTATGAAACAGTGTTTTAAAAATATTGAACAATTCAACAATTATAGGGGTTGTCTAATCAGTGAAAATACTCCTTATAGAATTCAAGGAGAATACAATTTGTCTAAATGCCATCCTGCATCAATCTGATGTATTTGGAAGAAGGGGGGCCAAAATCACCAAAATCCCTGCAGGAAAAGCCTTTGTGACTTCTCTTGTATTTTAAAAAAAAGCTTCATGGGGAATGTGCATTCCTGCTTGTTGAGACAACCGATTCGCTTTGATGCACATTCCCAATAAGAGTGGAAGTGGAAAACTGATTGTTCGAACGTGTGCAGGGGATGGAGCTCGCTAAAAAGGCGAGCACCTGGAACTGCCACGTTGGATTTTCGCCATAGCGATTGTGTACTGAGGTGACAAAACGGCCTTTTCCCCTATTTATTTAGGCAGAATATTGCACTTTCGCACCTTAAATATACTTTTAAAAAATACTGTTTGGAGGCAGCAACTGATGACAATAAAAATGCTAGTAATTCCGTTGTGTCAGCCATCTTGATTTGCAGGCATGCCCATTGGAACAGTGAAAGTGGATAGTTTCACATGCCTGAAATCTTCCGTGGGGAGAAACAATAAGACAAATACAAGCTGCTGCGAATTGGTGTTCGTGCACATCAATCCAGGTTTTTATCCTCATATAGACAAAGCCATACGGTTTAGCACTTGTAACAGAATTTGGAAAAAACATTAGATTCCACTGGCTTTGATAGAGCACCTTTAACAATGCCAACAAGATTTTTTTTCTCTTCACCACTCTAATTTATAATCCAGATATGAAGGAAGCTTGGGGTAACCAGGAACATTTCAAAAGTAACTTGATGAGGATGACATTACTTTTTCCTGGCATAACAGGTAACATTTTAAGAATATTTTCAAAGCCATTTGCATGAAGTTGTGCAAGTTTTATTCCATACTCTTATCAATCTTATCAATCCTAAAATATTTTTTCCCAGAATGCATAAGTAGCAAAACATAGCAAGTAGCAATGGCAATAAACTGTGCTTCTAAGCAAAGAACCGGAACAAAGTAATGGACAAATCACAAAATGCAGGAAGTAACAGAAGAAGTTATACAATGAGTTTTTAAGCAGCAATATAAGGAACAACAATGAATTACAGCAATGAAGAATGGTAATAACCCACTTTAAAAAAAAACAACTTCCCAAGCAAGATCCCACAAGCCTGAAGTCCACCCACCTTTGTTTTCAAGGAGGAGAAGAGAGAAAGGAAAGCAAAAGCAGGAACCCAGTTTGGACATGAAAGTGATTTCTCCCAAGACAAAACAGGATTAAGGTACAAGTATCAGACGCTTCATCTCCTTCCCACACACATTTCCTTCAATCCCCAGACTCCTCCTTTCTTCAAAACTCTTACTGTCAGGAAGTTCTTCCTTATGTTGAGGTGGAATCTCTTTTTCCTGTAGTTTGAACCCCTTGCTCCGTGTCCTAGTCTCTGGAGCAGCAGAAAATACCGTAAACTTGCTCCATCCTCAGTATGACACCTCTTCAAATATTTAAACATGACTATCATATCACCTCTCAACCGTCTCTTCTCCAGACTAAACATACCCAGCTCCCTAAGCTGCTCCTCATAGGGAACAGCTTCCAGACCTTTTACCATTTTGGTCACCCTCCTCTGGACACGTTCCACCTTCTCAATATCCTTCCTGAACTGTGGTGCTCAGAACTGGACACAGTATTCCAGGTGAGGTCTGACCAAAGTTGAATAGAGTGGCATTATTACTTCCCTCAATCTAGACACTATACTCCTATTGATGCAGCCTACAATCACATTCGCTTTTTTAGCTGCCACATCACACTGCTGACTGATATCATTTTCATGGCAGTGCTCTTGCCCTGAGATTCCTCCCCCTTGCCTTAAGGACTTGGAGAAGAAGGACCAGGCCCTGAGATGTGGCACCTCTACCTATAATTCAACTGCTGAGATAAGCATTGAGTTTCGCAATATTAAAAACCCGATTTCAAGTCCTGTTGGATGACAACGCTTCCAGCCAGATCACTTGTTATTCAGAAGCTCTGTGACTGGCTCTTCCAGTTATTTTTTTGAGTTAAACGAAGCAACCGAACTACTGATTTCATTTGAAGATCTTCATTGTTGCCAGAACCTTTTGATCATCCATGCTCAGAAGCAGCATGTAGCTCAAAGACAAATTGTTTAGGCCAGGAATGGGGGAAATGGCACTCCAATCCCTTTTTCTGGACACCCAAATTCCCCCAATCTTTTAAACCTCCAAAAAAGAATTAAAAAATTTTCTGCTTAAAAAAAAACCCAATAAATGTCCCTCAAACAGTACCTAGAGTAATGCTAAGCATCAACCCACAAACACCACCACCACATATTTAAATCAGTAGAAACTGACTGAAAATCAGCTGATGAACCCAGAAGTGTGAACCAGAAATAGACTTCCAATCACTCCTGGGGTACATTTTCTGCTGGGTACTCAAATATTTGCCTCTGCTCCACTTGTTCACCATTTAGACAGATAAGGGCAAAAGGTAGACCTAGATTTACTACTAGATCTCTCACTGATTTGATCACCAAGGGTTTTGGGGTTTTTTTGTATTCCCAATTGATTCTCATTAACAGCAACAAAATGAACTCTGTTTCCCATACACACAGACATACTGTATACCTATTTATATTGCTGAAACAAAGACATTTGGGGTAACCAAGAATGGATTTTCATAGAGAAGAACCGTCAACTCTATTCAGTTCAGATCCTCAGAACAAATTCCTGAGCTGAGAACTTCATAATTTGAAGTAGCTGTCTTAGGCACCAGGATCTAGCTGGTGGATCTCAGGACTCTAGCAAAAACAACAACATGGATTTTAATCCTTGCACACCTCCAGTTTATCCACCCCTCAATTTGGGCTTGGCTTCAATGTATAATTAGCACTGCAAAAACTCACATAGACTAGGGGTGAAAAATACAACCTACCTTTATAGCCCCAACCCTAGTATTTAGGGTGAGGTAACACACTTTATTTGGCAAACGTTTGCAATGTCAATTCCAAATTAGCCAAGCAGTGAATTTATTTTTAACCACCCTGTGAAGCACTGCCAAATGACTCGGGCTGTTGCTTAATAGAATTATCCATGGGATCTACCAGTATGATGGCGCCAGTGTGGAGTAGTGATTTGAGTGCTGGAGACCACAGTCTGAATCCCTGCTCAGTTGCAGAAACCCTCTGGGTGAATTTGGGCAAGTCACAGTCTCTCAGACTAACAGGACAGCAACGGGAAACCTCCTCTGAATAAATCTTGCCAAGAAAACCCTAGAATAAGGTTGCCGTAAGTCAGAAGCAACTTGAGAACACATAACAAACATGATGCTCAATAACCGGCAGAGCTCCGAAAATACCGCTGCCGGAATCCCCATCTGGCAGATGGGACTCTCAGAAATATAATCCAAAAATCACTTTCCCAGGCTCTGAAATATGTAAGCTCAACAAAAGTTATTAACTAGTTTCTTTAGAAACTCACTAAGACACCAAGTGTTCCTTCCATAGATCTGACTTTGGTCTCCATAATCCAGCACTCAAATTACTCACTACTCCACACTGGCTCCATCATACTGGTTGAGGCCATGGATAATTATATTAAGCAACAGCCTGGGTCATTTTGTGATGCTTCACAGAGTGGTTAAAAATAAATTCACTGCTTGGCTCATTTGGAATTGACATCTCAAACATTTGCCAAATAAAGTGTGTGACCTCACCCTAAATACTAGGGTTGGGGCTATAAAGGTAGGTTATATTTTCACCCCTATTCTATGTGAGTTTTTGCAGTGCTAATTATACATTGAAGCCAAGCCCAAATTGAGGGCTGGATAAACTTGAGGTGTGCAAGGATTAAAATCCATTTTGTTGTTGTTGCTGCTAGAGTCCTGAGATCTACCAGCTAGATGGGCAAATCTCCAGATCTTACAGGACCGCAACTCCCATCATCCCACACCATTGGCAAGGCTGTCAGAGTTGATGGGAACTGTAATCCAACATCATCTAAAGGGTTGTGAGTTGTCACCACTGTAGGAAATTAAAGGATTAAGTAATGAGGAAATCTCTCAAAAACCAAGATGAAGAAATGGATCCATAGAAGAAAAAGAAAAATGATATTAAGTTCACCAATGTTATATTTTAGAAGCTGCATCAATGCCCACATTTTGAACAGGACTAAGTCTCAGCTAACTACTTTTGCACCAGTTCACACAATGATAACTTAGAATTGTTATACGGCAGAGAGAAATAGATATGGTCCCCACCTGAACTTGGAAATGCTATTTTTTGGACAGCAGCTCCCAGAATCCTCCAGCTAGTATAGGTAGTGGAAGATTTTATGTACAGTATTACAGTAGGACCCCCGTATCCACTGATTCGTTATCCATGGGACACAAAACAGCACGCCTACCATAGAGTGTTCCTAAAAATGTGTCCTCTCTAGCCATTTTCTAGGTCCTTCATGGCAACACTATGGTATTTGAAACCAAAATCCCATTATTTTCAATGGTGTTCGCTATTATCCACAGTTTTCAGTATCCACAGAGCCCCCCAGAAACAATCCCCAGCGGATACGGGGGTCCTACTGTATAGTTCAAAATAAGAACTTTTCCAAGCACAGGTCCCTACAGGGGAATACAACAGTTTAATTTGTTCTTAGATTCCATTTAGCCATCTGGCAGTGGAAAGATCTCTGTTTAGCCACTCATCAGCCATTGTGGAAATTTTGATAATAACTCCATAAGGAAAAAAAGAATCCTAAAAAAACATAACAATTGGGGAACACTTGAGTGTGCTTAAAGCACTTTAAACATCATGCAAGAGCCAAACCGGTATAGCACCTATTCTGCTGAGCTTTTACTGAGGAGATCCAAATTTGAACCCCTTCTCGGTCATGAAGTACAGTACACAGAATGACCCTGGGCCAGTCATTCTCTCAGGCTGTCCTACCTCACAGGGTTGGTGTGAGGATGAATGGAGAGGTAGATTGTACTCACTGCCCCCTACTCCTTGGAGGTAAGCTTCAATTGTGTGCTTCTCATAAACAGAAGTCATAAATGGAAGGGCCATCCACAAAGGCCATCCATCCAACCCCCTGCCCGCTAGAGTCTTGATTGACAAAGGAGGCAGGATATTATGGTTGTTGTTTAAAATAGAAAAATAAGTAGTAAAGGATATTTCTAGTTAGGCAGGGAGCCAGTGTGGTATAGTGCTGTGAGTGTTGGACTGAGGCTTTTAGAGACCAGGGTTCAAATTCCTGCTCAGGCACAGAAACCCATTAGGTGACCTTGGGCAAGTTATACTCTCTCAGCCTCAGAGAAAGGCAAAGACAAACCCCCTCCCCTGAACAAATCTTGCCAAGAAAAGCCATGGCATGCTCTCCAGCCATCCAAGTCAACTTGAAGGCACATCACAAGAAAGGTTCTTTCCAGGTGGGCAGCCTCCATTACATAAGAGGGGTAAATTAAGATCATTTTTTTAAAAAAATAAAATAATGGAAGGGATGAAGAGATGCATACAGCCCCAGACTGGACTTTGCTCATCCCTGACTTACCACGATAACAACATAGGATGAAAGCAAGTTCCTTAAATTTGGGGCCAATTCACCTCCCAACCCCAATTGCCAGTCTGCCTTCTAAAACATGAGCTATCCCCATCGGTTTTACACCTGGTTGAAGGTTATACCCCTAAACACTCTGAGAACATCTAATATGTACTGCTAGGTCACAGCCAGTGTTGCCAGTGTAAAAACTGGGGAGAGCTCCTGTACCTTTAACGGTTAGGAAAAAGAGGGGATTTCAGCAGGTGTCACTGGTTACCTGATTGCCTAGCAAACTATACCTGCTGAAATTTCCTCTTCTACACAACCACTGAAAGAAAGTACAGGAGCCCTGTGCAGGTTTCACTCTGGCAACTCTTATCATAGTGCAGGCTCTCTTGGAGAAAAAAAGTTGGTAACCATAGTCAGGATTTCCTTGGGATATGCTTTAGTTATGCACTTCACATACTTACTTGCTACCTCCAATTTGTCCTGTGTGTGTGTGTGTGTATGCACCTCCAAGTTGCCTATCTATTTACAGCGTCCCCGTGAATTTCACATGCTTTTCTTTGGCAAGGAATACCAAGGTGCTTTGCCATGGCCTTCCTCTGAAATACAGCCTCCAGTACCTGATATTTCCTTTTGACCACTAACCAGACCTGACCTTGCTCACCTTCCGAGATCAGACAGGCTCTGGTGCAGTGTGGTGTCAACGTAATTCCACGTGTTACACGTTTATGCATGATCCTATTTTAAGCTTAGCAACAAATATCATCAGAAGAAAGCACTCCCCCCGCTGCAATAATTGCACATGGATAAATCTAAAGATTTTCCCAAACCTGCCATGCCCTTGAAGTATTAATGTTATAGTCAGCACCTACCTCAGCACCAAATCTGATAGCAGGACAGCAGTTTCTTATGTAATAATTCTATCTAATATGGATACTTTCTTATTTAATACAGAGTCAAGATATAACAATATGTACTAGTTACATAGAATCTTATTGTTACTTCACCATATATATTGTTTTTTTTTTTACAAGTCTATAATCAAGTCCAGCATATCAGTCCAAGTTAGCAAAAGTAAATGTTCCGAACAATGCACAATTCTGTTTCTCTCTCTGTTTTGTGTCGTAATAATGATCCCAATGGAATTAGGACACATTGTTCTATCTTGACCCCATATTAAATAAGAAAGTATCCCTATTAAATAGAATTATTACATAAGAACCTGCTGTATTGCTATCTAATATGGATACTTTCTTATTTAATACAGAGTCAAAATATAACAATATGCACTAGTTACATAGAATCTTATTGTTACTTCACCATATATATTGTTTTTTACAAGTCTATAATCAAGTTCAATGTATCAGTCCAAGTTAGCAAAAGTAAACATTCCAAATAATAATAATAAAATTTATTTATATCCCACCCCTCTACAAAACGCAATCAGGGCAGTTTACAACATTTAAAAATATACATTTAAGACCCCCCATCCCACCCACCCCTTAAAATACAATTAAATAATGCACAATTCTGTTTCTCTCTGTATTCTGTGTCGTAGTAACACTTCTAATTGAATTAGGACATAAATGGGGGCATCCACACTAGAGAGATAATCCAGATTGGAACTGGATTCTTTGCCATGGCTCCTTCCTATGGAATCCTGGGATTTGTAGTTTGGGGAGGCACCAGCACTCTTTGGCAGAGAAGGCTAAAAGACCTTGCAAAACTACAACTCCCAGGATTCCTTAGGAAGGAGCCATGGCAGAGAATCCAGTTTCAAACTGGATTATTTGTGTAGTGTGGATACCCACTACAGATTAAATAAGAAAGTAGAGTACAGGTGTCCCTCCATACCCACGGATTTGGTATCCACGAACGTAAGTATTCACGGCTTGAAAATAGTCTTAGAAAAATAATAATCCAAAAAGCAAACCTTGATTTTACCATCTTCTAATAAGGGACACCATTTTGCTATGCTGTTGCATCTAATGGGACTTGAGTATTTGCGGATTTCAGTATCCACAGGGGGGGGGGGGTGTCCTGGAACCAACCCCCAGAGAATAGGAAGGGACAACTGGATCCCTATTAGATAGCCATTGCATCTAATGGGACTTGAGTATTCGCGGATTTCGGTATCCACGGAATCAACCCCCCAGAGGACAGGAAGGGGCAACGGGATCCCTATTAGATAGCATCCCTGCCCTTGAAGCCGCCTGCTTCTTCCACCCGGGCTCTCTCTGCCCCCTCCGCCCCAGTGGCCCGCCCGGCTGCGAGTTCCAATCCTGCCTTACCTCGCGGGAAGGTGGAGATTCTGGGACTCGCCCTCCAAGCTGCTGCTGCTGCGGAAGGGAGGAAGAGGAGGAGGAGGCGAAGCAGCTGGCCGGCCATGGTTTCTCCAAGACTCCAAATCGCCCTCGCTCTGCGATCTCTGCATTGGCTCCAAAGGGCAGCCGCCGCGCCAGAAAAGGACACCAAAGCCAGCCGCTGGCCAATCAGAAGGGAGGGGCGGGGCATGAGAGCAAGGGGGCGGGGCTCTCTCATTCAAAAGAAAATCCGCTGCAGGTGCAGATACTGTACAGGTGTCCCTCCATATCCACGGGTTTGGAAATATTCTTTAAAAAGGAATAATAATCCAAAAAGCAAACCTTGATTTTGCCATCGTATAGAAGGGACCCCATTTTGCGATGCCATTGCATAGAATGGGACTTGAGTACTGTTCTCCCTCCATATCCATGCATCTGGTATCCAAGGATTCAAGTAACCACGGTTTGGAAATATTCTTTAACAAATAATAATAATCCAAAAAGCAAACCTCGATTTTGCCATCGTATATAAGGGACAACATTTTGCAATGCCATTGCATCTAATGGGACTTGAGTACAGTTGTCCCTCCACATTCACAGATTTGGCATTCATGGATTTAAGTATTCCCAGCTTAAAAATATTCTTTAAAAAATAATAATCCAAAAAGCAAACCTTGATTTTGCCATCTTATAAAAGGGACACCATTTTGCTCTGCCATTGCATGTCATGGGACTTGGGTACAGTTATCCCTCCATATCCACGCATCTGGTATCCAAGGCTTCAAGTAACCACGGCTTGAAAATATTCTTTAAAAAATAATAATAATCCAAAAAGCAAACCTTGAAATTTTGCCATCATTTAGAAGGGACACCATTTTGCAATGCCATTGCAAAGAATGGGACTTGAGTACAGTTGTCCCTCCACATTCACGGATTTGCCATTCACGGATTTAAGTGTTCCCGGCTTGAAAATATTCTTTAAAAAATAATAATCCAAAAAGCAAACCTTGATTTTGCCATCTTATAGAAGGGACACCATTTTGCTACACTATTGCATATAATGGGACTTGAGTATTCACGGATTTTGGTATCCATGGGGGATCCTGGAACCAAACCCCAGTAGATACCAAAAGACCACTGTATAATCTGAAAGACAGAAGGACGTGGGGGGGATATCAATGGCTCACCTCTCATTCTGAGACAAGTAAACTCCCATTCTTAAAGCACTAGTGGTTGTTCTGCAATAATTCTGTGACAGTTCTTTCGCATGATTACAGCAGCGTGCAATTGTAAGTGTAATAATGCCACCATGTTTCCACTTTCTTCACTCGTGGAATTACAGCATTTTTACACACTAGTCTGATAATGTCCATAGTCTACAGCCCCTGGTATGCCTATCCACAATATACAGTTGTCCCTTCACATTTGCTGGGGTTTGGTTCCAGGACCCACCGTGAATACCCAAATCTTTGAATACTCAAGTCCCATTATATGCAATGACATAGCAAAATGGTGTCCCTTATATAAGATGGCAAAATCAAGGTTTGCTTTTGGGATTATTATTTTTTAAAGAATATTTTCAAGCCGTGAATGCCAACTGTGTACTCTTAGAACTGAGCAAAGGAGGCCAAGCCAACACAGCCAAATAATCCTGAGGGTTATCAGACTCCTGTTTCCTGGTTCTGTGGCTTTCTTCTGAACTTGGGAGTATACTACAGCAACCCTTCCATCAATCACTCATAATATCACACTTTTAGTAGGGAAACTGAGAAAGCTTGACCCTAACCCTTCAAATACTTTGGAGGACTAAGAGATCAAGAGGAAATGAAGCAGATAAAACAGAGAGGATTGCAAATGGGAAAGAATTAAGGACTAAGGAAGGGCTCTGAATCTTCGGTAAGAGCAGGAAGCCTTAATTGCAAGCAGTGGCCAGGATATCTTTATGAACTCAGTACATACATTATAGTCTTGCAATCCTGATCGACCTTGAAATTCTCATTATAGGTTTTGATTGCTAAAAGTGAGTAAGAGGATATCCTTATTTAACAAGCCGTACAGTAAGTGTGTACGTTATGTGGTAAGAACCGACTGCGAGTCACCCCAGGGGTTTTCAGATAGGAATATGTAACTGAAATAAGAAACTGACCATTCCATTTCCTGGTCTTGAAGCTCCAGACTTCTACAGGAAATTGGCTGCAAATTTGAATATCATCACCCTCCAGTTACATCTTGCAATTCATTTAATATTGTCTTGGAGGGAAAGCTCATAGAACTGTGTGACATAAATTTTTGCTCACAGTTCCACTACATCATGGGCTTTGGTATTTTTTTAAAGGCTGAAATATTGAGAACACAGCTGCGCTGGGCAGGACACGTTTCTAGGATGCAGGACCATCGTCTCCCAAAAATAGTACTCTATGGTGAACTCGCCACTGGTCAGCTTAAGAGGGGCGCTCCAAAAAAGCGATACAAGGACTCCCTGAAACAACATCTCAGGCTCGGCGAAATTGATCACCCACAATAGTCCGCCCTGGCCTCACATCGGGAGGCATGGAGACGCACTATCCACAATGTTGCAGCCTTATTTGAGAACTCACGCCGAACAAGTCTTGAAGAGAAACGGCAACACAGAAAGAATCACAACCCGGAAACATCACCCAAGGAGACCTTCTGCTGTGCTTTCTGCAACTGGACTTGTTTATCTCGGATTGGCCTTTTCAGTCATCAGTGCCCTTGCAGAAAGCGCAGGATGAGTCCTTCCTGAATCTTCGTTTGCGAAGAAAAGCCAGAGAGAGAGAGAGAGAGAATAAATGACCACCCCCATTTTGAAGAGGAAGAGGGTGCTGTGTTCAGAGGGCAAAATGTGACAAGGGCACAGATCGCCTATCCGGAGGATGAATGTGTGAGCGGGCATGTGTTATTCAGGAGATGATGGCATGTCACATAAGAGAGAGTACCACAACCTTCTGCCCTATGTTTGTACAGCTGAGTGTGCAAAAGGAAGCGTTGTACTTCCCACGTCCATCTTTCCATCATGCACTCTGTGACCCCCTGTTGAATGATGGGTACCTGTTATGATGAATGAAAGGGTGGACCCTGGTCAGTTTCTAAGAATGCCACAATGAATGTGACATTGGGTATGAATCTCCCACCTCTTGGTAGGAGGCAGGAACTGACCTCTTACTTGTCAAACCTCTCCCAGAGCTTCCCATGCAATGACAAGATTACTGCTCAGAAATAGTTCTGTTTACTTGGTCCTTTTCCTGAGATTTTATGAAATCTTTCTGGAACAGCAACGCCCTCTTGTATGAGGCAACCATAACAACAGAGAATTCTCTTATTTTATTTTATTTGTTTATTTTGCAGCTAGGGCAGGACTGGAATCAACGCTTCCATTAACTGCATCATAGAGCAAAGAGAGTGACCTGGTACCGTCTCCATGTTTTGGATGCTATAAGCCCTAGCTAGCATGGGTCATGATCAGGGACTGCACAATTTCTAGTGCAAAAGACAGAACTTGGGAATGTTATGGTGAGGATCCTGTCATTACCCAAATCAGCCAGGCAATTCTAGCATCAGAAATTGTTTCTTAAAGCTGGGTATGCAGTACAAGTCTTGGGCCTTTTGCCCAAAATGAAGGCACAAGAAAAAAGTTGTGGCTTTAAAACTGAAGCCACTGGGGTTCCTCCACTCCTTCCATTCTCCCCTTCCAGCACTTCAACCTTAGCTGGTAAATGTCTCTAACCCTAAATTGCAATGTTAGTACACATCAAAGGCCAACCATCTTGCCTGGTGTTATCTCCTCCACTTCGCCTGGGGACTCAGCTGAATTTAACCCCAATAAGCATAACAATCCTCCCTCTTGACTGGTACAGCAAAGCATAGCATGGTTCCCTAATTAGCTACTTAGAGGCCCAGCTATGGCAGAGGCCTAAGGAGCTAAAAGGACTCTGACAGTTCTTTTCCTCAACTGCAGCCCCCATAATTCTGCAGCCTGCATGGGTCCGGGTGAGGAGTCATGGGAGTTATAGTCCTCAAAAGCAATTTCTCCAAGCTCCGGGGGGGAAAAAAAAATTTCAGGGGCACGAGGTTGCCCATCCCGGCTATAGAGAGTAAGATGTCACCAAGCAAGGAGACTAAATCTGATATGGTCTGTGTGTGTCTGTTCCCTTTGAGTTCTTGTAAAATCTCCCATGGGAGAGCTAGTGTGATGAAGTGGTTTAAATGTTGGACTAGGATTCCAGGAGACGAGGGTTTGAATCCTCACTCAGCTGTGGAAACCCAATGGGTGACCTCCGGCAAATCATACTCTCTCAGCCTTAGAGGAAGGTAATGGTAAACCTCACCTGACTAAACCGTGCCCAGAAGAAAGTGTGGTTTTCCAGTTTGAGTGTTGGGGTTTATAGAAGAACGTTGACTTACTGTTCAGCAGTTGATTCGGTCGGTCTACTTTAATTGGGACTAGCAGCTGCATTTAGATCTATGACTGATTACTGGTCAATATCAACAATGACACACAAAGATACTGCTGTATGTTAATCACATGTAACTTTCCCAAGTACAGTCAGCTGAAGGTTTGGGGGAAATTAAGCAAACAGGATCCAGTTGCACCTTCAAGAACATTTCCATAGAGAGAGGAAAGTCAATCAGTAGAAAGGTGTTAATACAGTTGGTTAATCATTAAAGAAGACCATGCAAAGAACCGATTTGCATTACTAAACCTAATCAGCTATGAACTAAAAGAACCATGGACTGAAACCAGGGATGCTATCAGGGAACAATGCAAAAAGACTAATCTGTAGCCGAAACAAAAGAAAAGCCTTGATGGATGATTGATGAAACTCTTCAAGCTGTTAACATCTGATGAGAAACAAACAGTAAAGGTGACAGAATCCTGAATGCAACTTGTACATTGGGATGAGGACAGCTGTTAAAATAATCTGTACAAAGAAAGAAAAGAAGACAACAAAAAGGGGAGAAAATAAGAGCCCTCTTCCACAATAGCCCAAAAATGAAAGGGAAATTTAAACCAGGAGTAGCAATGCTGAATGATCAGCGGAGAACATTGAGAAAATAAAAATAAGGAAGACCAAAACATGGAAGCAATACACTGAAGAACTATACAGAAGAGACAAAATCATGGCAGAAACTTCGGATGAAAAACCTGCAGTTTTAGAAAGTGAAACAGAAGCTGCTTTCAAAGCATTTGAAATAAATAAATCACCAGCAACAAATAGCATATCAATAGAGTTGCTTCAAGTTACAGAGACAGTCTATCCAAATTCTGATAAAAAATATGGACAACAAAACAGTGACCCACAAACTAGAAATGGTCAACATACCTTCCAGTCCCCAAGAAAGGGAGCACCAAAGACTGTAGTAACTTGGACCATCACATTTAATCTTTCATGCAAGCAAAGAAATGCTCAAGGTTTCACAACAAACACTTTTATCATATATGGAAAGAAAAATGCCAGATATGCAAGCTGGATTCAGAAAAGGAAGAGGCTCTAGAGATCGTATTACAAACATGTTGATTAATGGACTACACCGAAACCTTCAGAAGAGAATCAGCCTGTACTTTACAGATTATAGCAAAGCCTTTGACTATGTACTATATAATATTTGATTGTCCTGATGCCTAATCTATGCTCTAGACAAGAGGCCACTGTTAGGACAGAATATGAAGAAATAGTTTCTAATTGGCATGGATATATTTTATCACTCTTTCTGTTTCATTTATATGCAGAGCATGTCGTACTGAGCGCAAAACTAGACTCAAATAAACGAAATGTAAAAACTGGAGGAAGAAACACCAGTCATTTAAGATATGCAGATAACACCATATTAGCAGCAGACAACACAAAGAAAACTAGGGATGGCTTTTGATGAACGTCAAGGAAGAAAGAGCAAAACTAGGGACTCCAGCTAGAGAGCTCTATCTCCAGATCCTTGGATTCTGTAGGATGCAGCCTGGGCATTATTAAAGTGGAATCAAAGTGCTATTATTGCATAGTGTGAAAAGTCTTGGCTGGCATTTAGAACTGATTTTTACATGCACACACACCAAAAAATGGCACCAAAATGGGGCAGTGGCCTGCTATGGAATCAAAACTTTGCCCCCATCCATACCCTTTGTAGCAGATTATGGTTACTCTGGAATATCTTTTTCTCCTCTAACGTTTACTCAAAATCTACTTTCCTGCCCTTTTATACCCCCACCAGTTGTAGGCCTCCTTCTGGGGCCATAGAAAACCACCCTGCTCCAGCTTTTGCATGACAGTGTGCTTGAGAAATGTGGAGTATCTGGCGGAGCAGGTTATTCCTGCAAACCTTTGGGGGGGGGTTTGAGTAAAATTGTTGCAATTAATCCTGGAGGTACAACTGGACATTTTTAACAGTGGGGTGGGCAGGGTGTTGGTCAGTCGTGCGTTAATGACTGTTCTATCATTCTGCCCTTCAGGTCAGCATCCAGGAAATCATCTTCCCCACTGAAGCTTCTTACGTGCTGGAATTGCTGATGCTTAAATAATAATAATACTAATAATAACCTGGCAGCCCTTTGCAATGCTATTGAGTTCATAACTGGATATGTGCCGTCCAAGTCATTTCTCATGAAGACACAAGCTATGTGTGATGGGCATGGTTCATAGTTTTGCTTGCCAAAATTCAACTCTATGTGCGTAATGGAAACATACCAAGTGGGATAAGTTAGAGACCTTTGGCAGAGGTACATGCAGCCGAAACTGAGCTGAATTTCAGCAGCATTTCAGGTAGGAAAAATATAATATAATCACACCGAACAGAAACTGCTAGAACATACTTTGTTTTCTAAGGCTGTAAAATGCATTTGTCTTTCCTATTTATGACAATCTATGACATGATATGTACAGGAGTTAAGTCCTGTCCTGGATCCCTTTCACCCTAGGCAATTATTGCACTATGATTCCACTTTAACTGCCATGGTTCTACCCAATAATCCTGGGATTTGTAATGTAGGGAGGGGCATTTAGAAGTCCCATCCACAGAGATGTAATGCCTCACAAAATCTCATGATTCCATAGAAGGCAACCTTGGCAGTTTAAGCAGAATCAATAAATGACTATTCAGCATTTAGTATAAATGCAATAAATAAATAAAATGAAAGCACAGTGCTATATTTGTACAGTGTGAAAGGGTCCTTGGAAAGATGGAGGAGATGGGTTGAGAGATGGGTGGGCCTCCAGAGGTGGATGAACTACAACTCCCATCAGTCTTAGCTAGCATAGCCAATGGTGATGGATGATGGGAGGTGCCATCTGGCAACCTGAGGAAGGCTGCACTTTCCCCAGCCCTGACTTGGGAGTTACAAGGGGCACCTGCAACAAAATGTAGCAGCGGACCCATGGCCCTGACTGTGCCCAGTCCTGTCTGGGCTGTTTCGAGAAAGAATCTCTCCTTAAGAAGTGATTTTTTTTTTCTTTCTTTCTGCAGATGCAACTGGACATTTCACTCCGCAACTGGACATTTCACTCCCATCTGCCCTAGCTGGCATGGGCAGTAGTTGGGGCCGATGGGAGTTGTAGTCCAATAACAACTGAGAAGCTGCAGGTCTCTTAGCCTTGCCTTGACAGTGTGTTCCTGCATGGCAGGGGGGTTGGACTGGATGGCCCTCATGGTGACTCTATGATTCTGTGATGTCTGAGTAGAAAAGCTAGGGCTAGTCTATAAGAGTCTATTGGGGGGGGGAGGGAAACGGAGTACTCATAGTAATGGCATTTTGCAGCATCAGCTACTTGGCTTGACGGTGGTTTTGGCCCCAGAAACCCCCAGAAGCTTTGCATGCCAGATGGCAGCTGTGAGTGATTTACTCACATTAATACTTTGCCATTGCTGAAGTGTGCTGGAGTGATACAGCAATTTTCCAAGTTAAAAGGATAGCAAAAACAAACAAACAAACAAACAAAAACCCCACACATCCCATTTTATCGCTTTAGTGATCGTTTTGCTAAGGCGAAAATTCAACATGTCGGCAGCGGGTTGTTGCCCTGTTAGCAAGCCCCATCTCTGTGCTCCAGCCTCAAACTTCCGGGAGAGAAGCCTTCCCTACCCCTCCAAAGCCTCTGAGCAAAGTTTTTATGGATGGTGTAATTGAATTGTTATTGTTGTTGTTTTAAATCTTGAGTTAAGTCTTGGGGGACCACAGCAACAAGATATTTAAAGGGAGTCCCTGGTAAAAAAAAAAAGGTTAAGAGCCACTGTTATATAGTATATTTGGAATAACGTTGTGCATGACACAAAGTTTATGTGCACTGAACCACCAGAAAGCAACAGTGTCACTATCTTAGCCAACCATGTGGATGATTTTGGAGTGTTTCGCATTTCGGATTTCCGGATAAGGGATACTCAAGCTGTAGTACGTAGACATACACCAGTGCTGTGTTGGGATGGGGAGGTTCCTTTCCAGTTACCACACCATCTGAATTATTAATGATTCTGGCAGTTCCACTGCCTGGTGAGAGTGTTTATGTATTACGAATATGAATGGAAGAAAATTCCATGGAAACAGGAATGAGCCATGATGTCATTTGTTTTAAACATTAAATGTCCTCCACTGCCACCCCCAGTCTCTTGCCTATGGTTTCCAATTAAGCCTGTCTTTAGAGCCTCAAAGCTAAATATTTGCTCTCTGAATGAAAGCACAGGGCAAAACAACACATTCATGAAATGCATGATCATATTTAATGTACCAGTTAAAACAAGCAAGCAGTCATGGTTGGGTGGGCCACATCACTATTAAAAATTGTAATGTCTGGGAGATTTAAGTTACAGCATCACTGAACATCCTCCCACCCAAAAAAACAGCTGTTAATTCAGGGTTGGGAATCATGCTGCCCTCCAGATGTTGTTTTATTGCATCTCCAAGCATTGCTCATCATTGGCTAGGCAGCTTTGTGGTGCTAGAAGTTACAGCTCAGCAAATCTGAGGGGGGCTTATTTTGCCCACCTCTCTGCTACGATCTCCACCAAGTTGGCTCAACCATTAGAGAAAGTGAGGCAGCTGCTTCAGGTGGCAGATTTGGGATGTCATGAAAGGGAGGCAAGTAGTCATTGATTTGCTTGTACGGTAGGACCCCCATATCCACTGATTCATTATCCACTGATTCAATTATCCACAGAACACAAAACAGCACACCTACCATAGTCTTCCTAGGAAATGCATACTTTCTAGCCATTTGCTAGATCCTGAAAGGCAACTCTATGGTATTTTAAATTGGAAGTCCTATTATTTTCAATCGTGTTCACTATTATCCATGGTTTTTGGTATCCACGGGGAGACTGGGGATTCTGGGAAATGCAGTATAAAACTGGCCATGCTAGTTTGAGGATTCTGGGAACTATAGCCCAAAAAACCCACTTTCCCAAGGCAAACAGGGTCCAGTCCAGGGATGGGACAGCAAGGGTTTCTTTTCTAATTTTCACAGGCTATGGAATGCTAACCCCCATAAAATCTACAAGGTGAAGCAGGATCAGCAAGTTTGCAGACAATTTATTTCCATCTCTGTTAGTCAACGTAGGGAGGCAGTGCAAACGCTTCTGGAACAAACCCACATGATACACGGTGGAAACTTTTAGCTGCTGAGAACAGTAGGGCTGGGTGGGAGCTGTGGGACAAATCAGAGCAAAAACAAACAGCATGGAATAATCCAGGGAGGCCCTTCTCAGCTGAAACTGAGTAAGATCTTCAGCTTTGGAGAAGTGCCGTGGCTCAGTGGTAAGAACACACGCTCTGCACGCAGAAATTTCCAGGTTCCTTCACCTCCATCCCATCCCACCCCACCATTTCCCACAGTGTACTTAAGTAATTTCAGACCCAGGACTTAACGGCCTTACATCCCCACCCCCCTGAGATGGTATTGTGCATCCCTTCAGTTGCTTCACAATGTGGTAAACCAGCCCTGCGTCACTTCAGGCACATTTTGCTTATCTGAGGAAGAGTCTTGGACACCTACCCCAAAGTCCTGCCTTGATAGTACCACTGCCAGTGCGACCCCTATGAGAAACTGCTTTGGCCCAGTGGATGGGGAAATCCTCAAGAAGGGGGAATATTTACTAGTTCAGTTCAGAACGGCGGGGGGGGGGGGAGCTAGAGAAGACCCACAAGGGATAAGGATTGGGCCCTTTTTACTTTAAATAAGGTACTAGAATTTGCTCTTATGGGTTTAGGAGGAGATAAAAGGGGGAATGTCTTATCCTGGAATCCCTATTCTGTATTTGCACCTATTTTGTATGTTTTATATTTGTATTTAAAACTTCAAGATTTGCCTCTGAGATTAGAAGGCTTCTGAGCAACGTATACAGAAGTATTCTATGCATGGAATGTTGCAGCACTGGACATTTGTTCATATTAGGATATAATCTGTTATGTTGCTGCTGTTTTTAAAAATGGACTTAAACTGCAATTATGTTTGCAGTATAGTTGGACCACTGGGTTCCCGGACTTACCGAAGATACCAGAACACTATGAAAATACAAGGAATTCCAGTACAAACATACCATAAAGTTGCATTGGAGGACCTAGAGATTCCTAGAGATGACACCTCTCTAGGCATTTTCCAGCACAACTCTATGGTATGTGCCCCTAAAAAAAATTCAGCTGTGGATAAGCAAAACTGGATATTGGTTCTGTGGATATGGGGGTCTGACTGCATTTATAATTAGCCCCACAGAACCCAGGAGGTATATATCTGCATCTCCAAGGGAACTGGGAAAGACTCCTGTCCAAAATGCTGGGCAGCCACTGCCAGTCAGCATAGACCAAGACTTGGCAGCTGAGGTAGGTGTGGGGGCTGTGTTTTTGCCCCATAGCCCAGACTGCCAAAGCACACATGGAAACAGAAGTAGGCAGACACCCACTTCTCATTTTGATAATTCCCAGATCCCATCTGATCTTAGAAGCGAAGCAGGGTCATCCCTGGTAAGTAGTTGGCTGGGAGACCACCAACAAATCCCGGGGCTGTCGGCTCTATTTCAGAGGAAGGCACTGGCAAAACCACTTCTGAGGATTCCTTGTCTAAGAAAATCCTGTGAAATTCATGGGATTGCCACAACTCAACAGGCAACTTGAAGGCACATGCATACATACAAACACACAATAATTCCAACTAATTTCAGTGACTAGTGAAATATAGTTAAGATTAATGAAAGGTTATTAGTGTGTGTTGCACAACCACTATGCCTGGCAATTTATTTCACAGTTTTGAAAGCTGCTTTTAAGAATGACACGCAGAAGCCAGCAATAACTGAATAGGGGTAGGATGATGGTCGCTGAGTCCCAGAACATCATAGTATCATCTTTCATTTCCCAGAGGGCTTCTGCACCTCGTTATCTTCACTCTTCATAAAAATTACTTTCCAAATCCCACTATATCCAGTGGATTTTCAGACTTCAAAAAGAAAGTCCATTCCTTTTCCTCTTTTCTTTTTTTAATTTTGCTACAAAGAAGGTGGCCTGTGGAGCCTGCACAGATCACACACCTTCCAACTGTCCTGACTAATCTTCTGTTACTCCACTTTTTCAATTGCTTTTTAAAACATCCCAGTTTCTCTTTCCTCTTCCTACTTCCCCCATTGTTATCAGCTTACTTCAGTTGCTGCAAGCTGAGTTCAAAGTGCAAAAGTAATTTGCACTCAACTCAGCAAAGGGAAAAGAGAGGAAGGGGCAGAATCTAGCCCTTCCCAGGAGACTCGGGTAAAAGCAAACTGCTGCAGCCGCTCCTAGCTTGGGTGTTCTTCCTCATTAAGAACACTTGCTGGTAGGACCACACACTGATGTTGTTTTGCCCCACATGTCCTGGTTTTCATCTGCTGGAGACTATGAAATCACCAGTCACAAAAACAGCTGGGGAGGGCACACTTTGCCTACCTCTAGTGCAGCCCAATCTGGTACTGTCCAGCTGGCTGGAAATGATGGGAGGTGTCATCCAACACTTTTTTGGGGGGGGGGAACTAGGGATACCACCAGCAAGCTCCTATGGAGCAATGGTACCTAGAATGGAACACAAAGGTCATAGGGAAATGTAGGCTCATTTGAAACAGGCTTCTGAGTTTAGTATCACTAATTGTTCCTTGGATGCTGCAGACCCAGCTGTAGGACATTATCATTAAATAAACTGCGGAGTTCAATCTACTAACTCCATTCCAGAACCTTAAAGGGCTATTTCCCCCCCTGAACATGCCAAGAAGCAACAGGGGCAACTCATGTCCAGAGTTCCACCTGGACCATCTGGCTGGACCTACTACCAAAACTGGCTGAAAAAGACTGGAAGCAGACAGATTATTTGTTTAAAATGTTAAATAGTGCAAGGGAAGCCTGCAATCTATTTACAAAGTAAACTGCCTCGCCTGCTAGTCATGTCCCTCACAGGTGACCTAGAAAGTGTGAATGGGTCAAGAGGCACCAAAACAGCCTCACAGGCTGCATGCAACCAAAGGACTGCCCTCCTGACTAATATGTCCCGTCTTCTCAGTCTCTTCCAACAGGTAGCTGGTGTTTACATGCCATTCTGTAGACTATGCAGAAAGTGTGCCCCCTGCTGTCCCCAGAATATCCTACAGCTACTAAGAGAGACATTCAGTTTGGCCAGGCAGTAAAACAAAATATCCAAAATTCATCAAAAAGCGATCCCTTTATTGACTAATCAAAATGCAAAACACAAGCTTGCATCATGTGTTTTGCATTTTGGTTGGCCAATAAAGCAATCCCTTTTTTGTGTGGATTTTGTTCTACTGAGAGTGAATTTGACTTGCTGAGCGTGGAGTCTTGTGTAACCAAAAAGAGCACCATTCCCAAGCCTATGAGGGAGGTGGAAGAAGACTTGGGCAAACCCCAAGGTTTGCAGCAGTTGAAAAATATTTAAGAGGGAGGGATGAAAATCTATGTGGAGAACCAGTGTGTGGTGTAGGGGTTTAAGTATTAGACTAGGATTTTGGGAGACCAGGGTTTGAATCCCTGGCTCAGCCATGAAAACCCACCTGGTGACCTTAGGCAGTCACACTCTCAGTCTCAGAGGAAGGAAAAAGCAAACCTCTTCTGAACAAACCCTCACAGGTTCACCACAGCGTTGCCGTAAGTTGAAAATAAAGGCACCCAACCACAACAAATCTATACAGATCTACACAAAGACTATTACAAATCATGGATTCTGACAGACTAATTTAGAAAACTTTAAAAAAAATACAAAAAGGTCCTCTGTTGTTGCTATTGATAAACAACTGGGAGTTAGAAACAATTGCTAATCTATTACAGTATTATATTTATTTCTCTCCCAGTTTTTCTCCAGTCCAAAATGCAAAGCAGTTTATAAAAACTAAAAATCTACTGCAAGTCATCTAGGTATCTACCAGTAGATCATATGAAGCCATCCAATTATGGATTCTGCCTAGCAATGGCTTTCCAGCATGTCAGGAAGAGGAAGGAGTCTTTTCCTATCACCTGCCACCTGGTCTTTTTTATTAAACTGGAGAGGTGGGTGAGTGACTGAACCTAGGATCTTTTGCACACAAGCAGGTGCTTTTTACTGAGCTACAATGCCTTCCCCTAACCTCTGATCTAACTTCTTCCCATCCAACTTTTTAAAGCAGGTGGAAGCAGAAGATACCAGTAGATTTCTGAGTGACCTACAGTGAATCAGAAAGCTTGTCTGACTCCCTTTGTTGCTGTGTGCCTTCAAGTCATTTCTGATTTATGGTGAACCTATCACGGTTTTCTTGGGAGAATTTGTTCAGAAGGGGTTTGTCCTTGACTACCTCTGAAGCTGAGTATAATTTGCCCAAGGTCACCCAGTGAGTTTTCATGGCTGAGCAGGGACTCAAATCCTAGTCCCACTCTCAAACCACACCAGTTTTCTCTATTTCTGAAAATGAGAAAAGCTAAAACACTTTCCATAATCCTAGATTTAGGTTGCTGAAAAACAATGCTGGGGACAAGAGACACCAGGAGTAGAAAGATGTGAGGAAGAACCCATGTGAGCTTGATTTTGCTACCAATCCCAAATTCCTGGGCTGACTTATCTGGAAAATTGTTGGTGGGCTACAACAGCAGTTACATTTTTTCCAAGGTGGAAAGAGAAAGACAGGAAAAATCTGACTGCTCCAAGGAACTGACTTCTCCAATGCCTGAACTGCTTCAGTCGTTAAATCCGCAGTCTTTTTACTCCTGCCACCAGCACCTCCCTCAGTGTATTTACACATAAGTAGTGCACCAACAAAGTTTTTTGATCCTTGTGTTCAGAAGCATCCAGCTCTTCACTTCTTTGCATGTGTCCTCTGACTCGGATCCCTCTTTCATACCTGGTTGCAGCTGGTGAACATCAAGGCTTGATTGAAAAGCATTTATCTCCAGCAGCCTGAAACACACCCTCTGTGTTTCAGGACACTTGGCAACTGTCCGCTTGTCATCCAAGGATCATAGAGCTACATAGCTCCCCGAATCCACTGAGCTCCACACCTTGAGCAAAGTCTGAACAGTAATAACACAGAACAGAAGGGACATTGCAGCTTTAATGAAGTGGTTTGTGAGCCAAACAAATGTGACAGAGCCTTGGAGAGCCACACATTCCATGATATGGGGAGGGAAGCATGCAAGTTCTGTAAGACCATGAAGGAACATGCATTTGTCTGCAGGTGCTTTACACTGGGCACATCATCTAGTGGCCAGTCTTCTTGGTCCAGCCTGATTAGCGATGCTGTTGTTGCTTTTTTAAAATGAAATGTCCTTCCAATAGCTGATGCTCTCGTACTATCATTCTTCTCTGACTGTTCTGTCCTCATCTGTTCTGATTGGATGAGAAAAAGTGTGATGGAGATTCCAGGCAGCTCAACACAAGGAGGATGGAGCACACTATCAGTGCTGGGAATCCAAAGACGGCTTCCAGAGCGGAAGGACCAGATGGAAAGAAGGATCCCCCAGGGTCTAAGCCTCTTGGGGAGGGAGGGGAGAGAGAGAGAGAGAGAGTAGGATTAGGGGGCTCCTCCTGCAAAGATGAGCTCTAGGGCCGCCTGGATGTCCCCCCCAGTGGCCTGCAATGCTCGGAGGCTCAGCTCGTCGTCATGAATGCCCATGTCTCGCAGCTGCTGCAGCTGGGGCTGCCACTGGCTCTGCAAGCAAAGAGAGGGAAAGCCGCTGTGAGCTAAGCTGTGGCAAAGGGCTTCTCACAACCATTTGCACGAGTGAACATTCAGTGTAATCACGCTTTTCACCAAACACATGGAGACCCAAAGAAACCCCTGGAAGAACACACATTTGCTCCATTCAACGTGATTAACACAGACCAGCCATTTGTGTGCAGTGGACAGAAGTGGAATGTGCCATGTGAATAATTATACAAATGTCCAGATCAACAGTGCGTGTATAAATGTTGTTCTGTTCTAGACCTGGGTACAGTTTCATGCTTTCCCAAGATTTCCTGGGACTGATAGTTTTACAAGGTCTTTAGCCTTCTCTGCCAAAGAGTGCTGGTGCCTCACCAAACTACAAACCCCAGGATTCCATAGGAAGGAGCTATGGCAAATAATCCAGTTTCAAACTGGATTATTTGTGTAGTGTGGATCTGACCATAGTCTGCTGTACAAGTCCGACTGCTAAAGCAACATGGGGGAGGCACTGTAGTATAGTGGTTAGAGTATCTGCCGAGTACTTGGGAGATCTAGGTTCTAAACCCCACTGAGCCAGGAAACTCACTGGGTGACCTTGTGCAAGATCTTCTCTCCCTCCCTCTATGCCTGACCTACTTGGCAAGAGTGTCAAAAGGAATAAACAAGAGGAGGAGAGGCATGTACCTTACCTCAAGCACACTCAAGATGAGGCAGGATAGAAATGTAACTAACATCTGCATCTCTCCTGCTCTTTGCTCATTTCCTACCTCACATATTTTCCAAGCAGAACATTTGTCAGTGCTACTTTGAACCCCGTCATGAAGCACAGTCCAGACCTTCTTCCCACTAGCAGGATGAACAAACAGGATGAGTTACTGACCTGCAGGTTTGGCTGCCCAGATGCCTGTAAGGCATGTTGCAACGCCTGGCTGAAGAGGTCATTGGTGATGGGCGTTCCTGACTGGACACTGGAGGACATTGGCGATGTGCCTGAAGAATGTCCCTGTGGAAGAAAAGGAGAAGACTTATGGTAGAAGAGACAGGTCACAGCTTCCTAAGAGAGAGTTTAGTACCAGGTAGGACTAAAGCAGGTCAGTTCTGCTTATCATGCAGTAAAGTTACAACTTGCTCAACTTCTCATGCAGCTTGGATCAGGGGTGGGCACAGTGCACTCATCAAGGTCATTCTGAGGTCCACAGGAGTCCCCAAAACCCACCTAAAGGACATTTTGCAAAATTTCAGGAGAACAGGGCACAGCAGAAGTGATGCAACCTTCCAAGACCCTATGAGGTGCCAATGTGATTCCCTGGCAATTACCCACCCCATCCTAGATGGAGCAGGCAGGTTACTCCTAAAAGACTACTCATGAGAAAACATGCACCTAGCTGCATCTCTAATGGGGGTAAAGAGTATGAATGAGACTTGAAACAATCTTCAAGGAGCTCTTCCTAATGGTTCAGGCACTGTGCAGGATTTGGAGCCACAGTCTATGTCAATAGAACCAGCCTGATCAATTCCTCTTATCCATCCCAGGTCGGGACAAATCTGAGAGAAGAAAAACTGGCCAAGAGGTTGGACATATCTTTCATGGGGAACATCCACCATGCCAGCACCCAATGTGAGCAAAAACAACATCGCTAACAACAAGATCCTGCTAACCTAGGGATATGCAACTCATGGCCCTCCAAATATTGTTGGACTGCAAGCTCCATCAACCTGAACCCATCTAGCCAGTGCAGAGGAATACTGGGAGTTGCTGCCCAGCACCATTTGGACATCACCAGCTGTCCACCCCTGGTCTACGCACGCACAGCATGCTGGTTGGGGGATTCTGAGAGTTGTAGTCCAGAAGAAATCTCTTTCTCACACTTTGCCTGAGTATTCCAGGCTTCTTCCTTACCTGCGTCCCAGGGGTTGGGGTGTGAGAGCTGCTTTCGGGGGTGCTGGCTAGGGCCAGGGCTGTCGCCAATTCACTCTGCGTGATGGGCCGGGGCCCTGCTGCCCCTGTATAGCCAAGGGATGCTGGGCGGGACCCAGAGGTGCTGCTGGAAGGGGTAGTCCTTGTACTCTGTTGAGAAAGAGAAGGGAAGTTTGATCATGACTGCCAAGACGGAGCAGTTCTGATCACTTCACAGCTTAACTCAAAGATGGTGCCCCTCTTTCAGGCTGGGAGCTGGGCTGAATTCAGTGGCAGGGAAGTTCCCAGGGGCCACATTCCCATGGTGGGTGGCAGAACAAGAAGAGCAGCCTATTTCAGCTTAAAGCTCTTGCTGTCAGTAAGTAAGTTTTTGGAGATGCATTTCAGCCTTTTAAACTGGTGGGGAAAGCCCTGTACAAAAGCTGAGAAGCCACCCAACAACTGGGTTGCAGAGAAAGAAGTGTCTTCTGGAGAATGCCAGAGCTCCAGATTGGGATGTCAGGAGGGCCGGATTCAGCCCCAGGGCTGACATTCCCCATGCGTGGTCCGGGGAAAGGGTCAAAGCGAGGAAAGGCCTCAGGCTTGGACAATATTTTTGCCCTTTCTCGAACCAATCAGGAGCATTGAACAGAACTCCATTACACAGATGGCCTGTGTAATGATATACACTAAGTGCTCAACTGGGACTTGGGAGATCCTAGTTCAAGTCCCCGCTGAGCCATGACACAGACTGAGTGACTCTGGGCTATCATCCTCTTTCTCTCTCACTCTCTCTTAGTCTCCCCTACTTCACAGGGTTGAGGATAAAGAAGAGAGGAGGATGGGGAACCTCTCCTCTTCAACCATACAACCGTTGCATGCTGAACATCACTCGTTTCCAGACTTCTGTTTTAGGCTTTCCTTCCTGCCAAATGTTGTGTCCTTTTGACATGGTGTGTGCATGTGCCTTCAAGTTGCCTGTCGACTCATGGAGACCCCATGAATCTCATAGGGTTTTCTTGGGCAAGGAACACTCTAAGGTGGTTTGGCCAGTTCCTTCCTCTGAAATGTAGCCTGAGGACCCTGGTATTTGTTGGCAGTCTCCCATCCAAGTACTAACCAGGGCTGACCAGGATGGGATCTGGTGCCTTTATTTGGGCCCTCCATTTTGCCATTACCTGATGGAAATCATCTTCATCATCAGAAAGACCTTCAAACAGGAAGCCACCTGTCCAAGAGATGATACCACAATGAAGGAAATTCAGGTCCCATTAGAAACCTATATCACAAAGCAGTGGAAGGACAATTCTGCTGTCCAAACCATAGATTTAGAACTGGGAGAATCTAAGAATTGGGCACAATTGGCCACCACCTTGTTCAGCATTCCCTGTGATTCACAGAACCATGGACAGAATCTTGTCAGTTATCTAGTCCAACCTTTGCTCAATACATGAAATTCAGACTAAACCACCCTCCAAGAGATGGCTGTCCAGTCTCTGCATGAAGATCTCCAGTGATGGTGGGACCACCCACCTTTCTCTAAGCAACCAGTTCCACTGCCAAACTGCTCCTGCTGTCAAGACATTCCTCCTAAATCTGTCATCACTATGATATGCCTTTTAATACTGTTTCAGGCTGTTCTAGTAAACTAAATTCAGTCTTACAGCATGTCTCTTACCTGGCATGTCCCGGTAGGAGCTGGAAGGCATGCTACGCGAGGAGGTCTCCCCAGTGGGCAAGGGTGTGCTCCCTGCCACAGAATGGAGAACTAGGACAATGGCATTCACCAAAGCAGGGTGGGTTGGGATTAGCCTAGAAAGAATGGCGTGAACAGTTTAAGTTGGGAAGAAGCCAGAGCATCACAGAATATTCATAGAGTTGCATGGGATCTCAAACGTCACCTCATTTTAATGCCCAGATGAAGCAGGAGATCCAGTGCTAAAGCAGACAGCCTCGGCTTAAATATCTCTAATGAAAGAGAACTTCTGAGGGAGTCTGTACTATCACTGAACAGCTCACGCTGTCAGGAACATCCCCTTGTTAGCCAAACCATCCAAAAATGGATTCTGTCCCAAAAGTACATAAAATGTGATATGCGTCTAAGACTGGCAGTTGACGTTGAGATGTCATGACTAGCATTTCTATTCCCAGTCTTCCAAGATCATAGAGCTGGAACTAGACTGCCTGTTTTTTATCCACATGGGGAGGTTTTTTTTTTCTTTTTTGCAACAGTAAGTCCCATTGAAGGCCATCAGGGTGCTCTGACTTTCTTGTAATCTCGTGAGAGCTACATCTTTTAATAATAAAGAGCCCAACCTGGCAATGAGCAAATTCCTTACTGGGGGGGGGGAGGGAT
Organism: Gambelia wislizenii; assembly: GCA_030847615.1. Lineage (NCBI taxonomy): Eukaryota > Metazoa > Chordata > Lepidosauria > Squamata > Crotaphytidae > Gambelia > Gambelia wislizenii. The sequence goes on from JAUMIR010000009.1 coordinate 36,990,673, forward strand.
CCTTTATGAGTTGGAAGACATCTACACTTTCTCAGCTGTAAATAGTGGCTGCATTCATCAACCACCAATACATCTTTTTAAAAGAAGAACACCAATAGCTTTTTCTCATCATGATCACCATCCAATCTGTTTTGGTGTGGTGGCGCCTGGATCAGGCCCTGATTCATGACATACGCAGGTCTGTGCTGTTTGGCAAACTTACGTGTCCAGCATGGTTGGGTCAGCAAAGACAGAGAAGAGGTCCTTATCCTGCAAGACTCCTGTCGAGACATTATTATTATTATTATTATTATTAGCACCCATAATGAAAGTCCTGCCTTTGTTAAAACAGTACGTCAGAATAAACATGAGGTTGCAACACATTTGCTTGCATCCTAAACTTCATTTGACTCTACTCACCCAGAGCAATTGGGTCACTGCTAAGTCCTGGTGTAGCGACTATAATCTGATCCAGGGATTCCTTATTTCCCAGCATCTTGAAGACCTGCATGGGGAAACCCAGAAAGATCAGCAAGGCTGTACAAGAAAGCTGCAAGGTTTAAGAGCTCTCCACCCTTCTGCTGTGATGCTTCCCATGAAGTGGATAAAAGGGGCAGAGGAGGACGAGAGCTGGTCATGCTCACCGAATCTCTGAAGACTGGACTGCTATGCAAAGCGGTGTGTAGAACACGGAACTCTCGGACAGCAGCAACTTTATCTACCGGTTCTGGAGGCAGGCGAAGCAAACATTCAGACATCCACCCAAATAACCCAGGGGCAATTCATAAGACCAAGATCTGAAGGACCACTGAAATATGAGGTACATGGACTAGGGATTTCCTGGTGTGGGGACATCTCTAAGCTGTAGTGCATCACATGACCGTTTACAGAGCTGTGTCTAAACTTATACAAGAGAGCCAGTGTGCTATGGTACTGAGCTCCATTTTAAGTTGAGAGAAAAAAAACTGCTTCAGTACAACTAGCTGAATGTTTTATTTCACTAAACAAGTGGGCACAGGCAATTTACCACATTTGTCTTGAGTACATGTACTTATGACTAATTCAAAAGCAAGAGATTTTGTGAAATAGAAATAAGCTTAGCAGTGTGCTCATTTGTTAGTCTATTTCTCTGGGCACTAAGGTTTGTGAACGAATTTCCTTAGATACAAACATGGTGAAGAGAGCATCCAGTAAAATCTCCAATAAACCAGCTCAACTTAGTTTTATCATTAGTCTTTTTACGTAACATTAAGCTGTCACTGAAAATTTGGCTGGCAGAGACAGATCTGCTTAGACTAAAGCGGGCTGCATTCCAGATCACCTCCCTTCAGAGAGGAAGAAGTCCAGAGATGAAGGTATGGTGCTTTATAATTTGCATTTTCTGTTCCTTTCCATTCCCCCAAACTGCCCACTATGATCACAACTCATGACTCCTACGCACAGACAGTGAACCATACCTGGTTTCTGTTCTGGTTCAGGCCAGGACTTTCGGAGGACATGGACCGTGGAGCCAGACTGGATACCATAGAATTCCAGTGTTTGGTCATCTCGCAGCTTACGGCCACAATATATCAGGTCTGAAAAGACAACTCAGGATAGCAATGGAGGATGACACACCAGTAAATGCTAGTCTTGCAGGCCAAGGAAACACCAGTAAGAGTCTCAATTTTTTGAGCGAGACTGTTGTTTAAGAAGCTCACCATCAAAAATATACTGTAGAATTCACTTTCAACACCTTTGGTTTGAAAGATGAGGCCTTCTTGCAAATCTCAAATGTAAGGGAGGCCACAGGAGAGTATATATTTTGTATATAGAAGGTCCCAGGCGAAACCCCTAGCATCTCCAGTTCCAAGGTTCAGGAACACATGATAGAAATCTTGGCACTTATGAGTAGCACAGAAGCAACTAAACCAAGGTGGGATAAGTGCAGCCTACGGGCTACAAGCATCCCTTGGGTTCCCAAACTAGAGACCCCGAAGCCCCAAGACCTCTTTTAAAAAAAATTGTAACAATTTGGCAGCAATTTTTGTCTGAAAACTTGCCAAACTGACCCCAAACCAGCTACAAATGTGGTAGTTCAGTTCCACCTAGAGCTCCTCAAAGCCCTTATGTAAGAACCCCAAACAGCCAAAATGCCAACTTGAACTAACATATCACCACCTCCGGTGCACTGAAATGCACCCTTTGTGGCCTTCCAGAGGGGGAAGTGCCCACATCTACTGTCGCTCATCCCTGAACTAAACAACCTATGGATAGTCTGTCAAAAGTTTGCTTATTGTGACATCTGAACCTGGCACTCTGGCGTTCCTCCCTCAACAAGCCAGAGAGATCAACCACCAACAAACCATCATTTGTAATCCAGACAGGTACCCACTCACCTGCCCCTGTTCAGAAAGCTTGCCATCTTATGCAGCTCACAAACCTTGGCAATACATGAGATCATGCCTTTGAGCGCAGATGAAGATACAGCATCTGAAGCAGGAATGTAATTCTTCCATTGGAGGACCTAGCAATTCCTAAAGATACCTCTCTAGGTATTTCCCAGTGCAACTCTATGGTATGTGTCCCTATTTTTTCAGCCATGAATAACTGAAACTGTGGATATTGGTACTGCAGATATGGAGTGTGTGTGTGTGTGTGTGTGCAACCTGTACATAAAATAGGATACATAGTGAAAAGAGCCACTTACCAATGAGCTCCGGGTCAGGGACAGATTCTTGCAGCTTTCCCGTGATGAGCTGTTTTAGGTATGAGATACTACAACCCCCAAGGGGGCACTCTCCCAGCTCCATTTCTGGCAGCCTCAAGATGGATTTAGGAGCCAGGGGCTGGTCAGCTAGCTTGACTGCAATGTAACACTCAGAGAGGGACATGGCATCAGTTTCCTTGGGGGGACTTGCTTGTGTGAAACCCCAGGCTGCACTCCAAGTATTATCTGGAAAAGGAACCAAAGGACATAAGTTTCAAGTGTCTTCAAAGCAGTGGTGTGGGTTTTCCAGAAAGAACACAACTGTAGCTCTAAACAACACTATTTACATTAGCAAGATTTATTTAAATATTTCACTTGGTTTGAATATTTGATTTGGTTTGAATATTTAAAGCTTTATGTGGAAATTATTTTACTGGAATATCTGTAATAATCTAAAGATGTGTATTGCACACGTGTATTGTATATACCTGTACATTCAAGTCACCTGTGGCCACTCATTGTGTCTCAGCCCAAAGCTATCTCCAAAGGGTTGCTGTAAGATGAAACGGGAGAGAAGAGCCATGTACTGTATGTCAGGAAAGGAAAAACCTGCGACCTTCCAGATGGCATTGGGCCATAGCTCCAATCAGTCCTAGCCACAGTCAATGGTAAAGGATGATGGGAGTTACAATTCAAGAACACTGTGGAGGGCTACGCATTTCACCTCTTGACACCTACCCTCCAGCATTACATAGATGAATACCAGGAGTGTCTTCATAGATGATGAATTTTGGGATCTGTAGTTTTGCGCCACAGTCAATGGTAAAGGATGATGGGAGTTACAATTCAAGAACATTGTGGCACCACAGTCAAAGGTAAAGGATGATGGGAGTTACAATTCAAGAACATCGTGGAGGGTTATGCATTTCACACCTGACACCTACCCTCCAACATTACATGTAGATGAATACCAGGACTGTCTTCATAGATGATGAATTTTGGGACCTGTAGTTTTTGCCAGATGTACTCTGGGACCACAGCAAGCTATAAATCCCGGGATTCCATCACTTATGGAGCCATGGCATTTAAAGCGAGGTGAAACTGGGTTATTTCTGCAGTGTAGATGCAATCTGGGATAACCCAGGGTATGTATGTTAAGCCAGGCAGAGTTATGCTGACACAAGGTGGGTCCTTTGGAGGGAGGGGAGTTAAAAATGTAATAAAAATGAGGTGTGGGGCTGGAAATAGCGATGGGTAAGGCGGCAGTATGGTCTAATAGTTAGAGCAATGGCGTCTAGACGCCATTGCTCTAACTATTAGGCCATACTGCCGCCTTACCCATCGCTATTTCCAGCCCTACACCTCATATTGAGGGAAAGGGGGAACAGAAATGACTCCATTTTCAGAACCCCCCCTCCATTTTAAAGACACCCCCAAAACAAACCAATGCCCCCCATCCTCCGCCATTACCTGAGTGTTTACGACCAACGCTCTCGTCTAGCCGGAAGCGCTTCCCTGAGCCCGCGCGAGGCATGCTGGGCGTTGTAGTCTGCAGAGAACGAACGAACGCTCACGTCTCTCGGCTAGCAGCGAAAGGAAAATGGCGGCGGCGCCCGCAGCAGCAGCATCTCCTCCTCTCAGGCGAGCCACAAAGGATTCT